>CM067381.1:13787004-14387004 GCA_034510155.1 Eucriotettix oculatus
TAAGTGAAATATTAAGAAGACTAAAATTAAATGGCATAATTAACTACTAAATATCTTTAAATACATACCTAGAAGTACAAGATATAGTATAAAATCATTTGAAACACTAGAAAGTAGGAAGAAGAGATTAATGAAGTAACATTTAATAGTAACCACATTTATTTATTATTTTGATTTATGCTGACTATATATAGCTATTACGCTTTTGACAGTTATAAAATAAGTTTTACGAATTCCTTTCGAACAGTTATGAATGTATTTGTTTCTCCGTGAAATGTGTTTATAACGTTTGAGTTTTGTTTACATCTTTATTGGAAATTGTAAGGGGCATGCATGCTCGTTTCTCTGTAATTTATAAGTTCATAATTTGCAAGGAATGAATCACTCTGACTTTCCGCAGATTGTGTCGTCTCCGTTCCGTTTTATTAGATATTTATACATTTCGTCAAACGTCACACATTGTGTACACGACGGCAATGTCAGTTAATGTCACGCGACACAATCGTAGCCCTCATGTCCGATACGGTCATTTGGATCTCCCCTCCAGCTCAGCTCCAGCAACAATAACTTCATCAACGCACCCTCCTCTTGAGCAGCACTCTATCAACGGACCCACAATTTGCTTATTACTCTGCACTCCTCCCCCATCCGCAGGGCGGGAACCCCTCAAATCTATTACACGACATCATCTGCTCCCATCACTCCACATCTGCGTTTATAGTGCAGCGGCTCATATAATTCCTTATAATCGCCAATTTAAATTAATTCATTATGACAATACTTTTTACTTCCGTTAATCAGTCACAATAAACAACTATAATTTAATTTTGATTTCAAATTTATTTATGAGGAGCTTTCGGCATTGCCAAAGTCATCTACAAAAATAAATACAATTTTTTTAAAATATATGAGTAACTTCTTTGTACATATATTGGTACATTATTTTTTAAACATAAAATTGCAAATCTACTAGCCAAAAAATTCTCTACCTGATCTGAAACTAGTTCTTACACTCCAAGTTTTGTGTAAAAAAAATTTGGGAATACATCAATCCTCGGATCAGACCAACAATTTTTGTTTTTGGGTAAACAGCCTATATGAGGGTGTTCCTGAAACAATGAACTCCCCTTTAATAGGATAAGAAGGGAATTGAAAAGGGGCGATGCGGAAGATAGAGCAAGGTAGCCAAAGGTTGACTATGGCCCCCAGGCTATGGTTTAAGAATCCTACCCGGTGTTTCACCTGCATCAGGTAGGTCAGGCATTGGGTACTATTCTCACGCCCTTCCGAATGACGGGAGACGAGTTTGCTGTGGGGTCGCAGCATTCCCGTTAACCGGGTCTCCACCGGTTCTAGGAGGCAGTTGGCCGACTGATGCAATGGGATCAACAGACAACTCTTGCCATATGCCCAAGGTATTTGACCCCATAACAGGTAAAGGTGTCTTGGCATGTGAGAACTTTGAAAAAAAAACAGAGAGAGTGTGAGGTATTCCCGACATAATCAGGTGAACACAGCCGTCACTCTGGGGTGAAGCGCCTGCGAGAAAACTCCCACAGGCTTCCTCAAGACCAACTACTTTTTTGGGATGTTAACAGGCTACATGAGGGTGATCCTGAAACAGGCAACTCCCCTTTAATAGCATAGGAAGGGAATTGTTAAGGGGGGAAGCGGAAGGTAGTCGGCCCCTCTAGTAATGCTGCGCCGGAGGTATACGAAATTCCAAACACCCTTCTTAAAAACCTTCCTGTGGAAGATTACTCTCTGCTACTAAATCTCTTGAATACTATTTGAAAATCTCATCAAATTCGAATCTCTTGTACAAAATCCATAATAGTTCCGGTCCCGGAAGCTAATCTATACTGAAATCCAACATTGACAACTATCGACCAATCGCTTTAAACTCAAATCTCTGTAAAGTCTTGGAAAATATCATAGCTGTAATGAGACTAATGTGGTTCCTCAATGTCTACAATCGTCTCTATCCGAAGCAAGGATCATTTCCCGCTATCCCTACTAACTTGCATGGATAACTACATTAAGGAGGCTCTTGCCCAAAAGCATCATTTCATCGCAACCTACCTTGATGTCAGTAAAGCCTATGAGAAAACCTGAAGATGGGGAATACTCAATAAACTAAGCAACAAGGGTATAAACGGAGACATCCTTGACGTAGTCGAGAGCCTTATTATGGATAGATACATCAAGGTAAGGTTTGATGGCGTCTTTTCGGATGAATTACAACTGGAAAATGGAATAGTTCAGAGATTCTCTCAGCGTTGTACTATTTCTCATAGCAGTCAACGACCTATGGAGAAATTATAATTTATGCCGATGATATTGTTCTCCTTGCCAGAGGCCCGAACATTAAACCTGTAGTTAGTAGAATACAAGTTGCCGAGTGGACTGAAGAAATCGGTTTCTCTTTTAACCCTGGCAAAGTGAAATGCATGATCTTCTCAAGAAAATATAACCAGGTTAATTACCCTCTGTACACATACAATTCTCCGAAAGCTGTTGTTAGAGAAGAAAAAATCCTAGGACTAATCTGGGACTCCAGGCTATCCTTTAAAGCTCATATCGACTTATGATTTTAAAAGTATTAGCAGCTAAGAATTGGGTGGCAAACATCAGAATTCTCTCACTTACATACAGAGAAACCAAGCTGGAAAACCTAGACTACGAAGACCACATTTATGTTTCTGCTCATAAGAGACAGCTTTAAAGGCTTATTATCATCCAAAACGAGGCCTTGAGAATCATCACGAGTTGCCTTCGATCGATCCCGATTGATAAGCTGGGAATAGAAGGAAATGATGCCTCTCTCAGTCTGCGAAGGAAAATCTCTGTACTCTTATCTTATGTGCAGTTAGAGCCAGTGTCACGTCCCACAAGATTATCAGGGACCGAGTGATCACCCTCGACCATTTTACCTCATCGGACCCTACTCCTTTTCATTCGCTCCTCAAATCTCTGCTCTTGAAGGTAAAAATTGACCTATCAATCATTGACCCAAACACGTCCTCACACGTTCCTCCTGGAAGTTATCACTTCTTCCAATTGATACATCCCTAACTAATCCTGATTTTAAGGGTAAGGGTGAATGAAACGATTGAATTTTGAGAAATATAGTCATTCCAGAGTCTTATTCACAGATGGGTCAAAGTATAATAATGGGGTAGTATGCTCAGTTATCTCTGCTGAATTCATTGATTCAATGCCAATTAATGAGTATGCTACTGATGGCTTTACAATACTGCGAAGACCTCCCATCCGACTCTCTCATGGCGATCAACTCACTGTCCAATCAACGGTGTAGAAGTGGCTAAATCAACGAAATCAGGAACCTTCTTTGGGAGATAAAAATAAATGACCAACAAATCACCATCTGTTGGCTCATGGGAAACGAGCTTGCTGATAAAGCCTCTTGCAAATAAATCGCTAGGCCTTCCTACTCCTTCAAGGAAGGACTTCATAGTCGGGTGCTTCAAGTTGGATTAGTGATGGAAGAGAGAGAAACCTAAGAATCGTCTATAATGAAATGGAGTCCTTCTATGAAATAACGTATCCACATGATATCTCATGAAGACAGTAGGTCGTTGTTGCAAGACTGAGACCTTTCCACCCTCATTTGTAGTCTCCTCAGCTTTCATGCAGAGATTGTACCACAGGCCTGACTGTGACACACACCCCTCGCTATGACAACAGCTGAAAGTCCAAGATTGCTAAGTATTCCACACGGAAACTTTGTACCTCTCCGGTGGCTCTTCACAGTCTGCTTATATTTATTGTAGACATTGGATTTTCGAAAGAAATCTGATCAGTTTATGTGTCTTTCACTGCGATAATTCTCTGTTCTAAATGTATCAGATTTTTCTCACTCCTTCCATTGTATTATTAGCATTTTCTGTGCAATTTTATTGTTTGATTTTAAGTCCTTTTTGTAGTCGCCAAGAACGTCACTGTTTACGCGAATATAATATTCAATTAAAAGAAAAAATTAAATAATGGAATTTGTTTGAAATTATGACAATATAAAATACTTTTTTTAAGATTTGATGTTAAAAATACTGTTCAAACCCTAATGTAAATTAGTATATATATATATATATATGTATACTTCATGGATTGTAGGTGATTCCAGACTGTGCTGGCCTACACAGCATTTATCGAACTTCGGAGTTCCAGAAGTTCAATAATTATTTTGCTCATGTGCTAACCAAGCACAATCGACAACATGCAACAACGAATTGTCGAAAATTTACATTGAAAAACCTTTTTTCAATGAGTCCTGATCTTGTAATTTAGCCCAGTCAAAATTTTTAAATGCTAAAAGTGTCGACAATAATCGTAATATTCAAATCGAATTATCGAATCTTGCAGTAGAAGATTTTCTAATTTTAACTCTAAAATTTTTATTTTACTCTAAAATGTTGGCGTAGTGTTTAAATATATCTTTCTTTCTTTAAATTAATTATTTTCTTTATGTATAATTTTAACATTATCAAAATCTGTATTACGTTTTATGCTTAAATGAGGTAGTGACAAGGATGTAGTTGTTTTAGTATTGGTCTTAGCATTATTTCTATAGTTATATATTCTAGTATTCAGGTTAGTTCCTGTGTGTCCAATATAATTTTTGTTACAGTCATTACAATTAATTTTATGTGTTACAATAATTTGTTCATTACCGGAATTTTATCTTTAAGTTTGGTTAAATATTTTTTTTTCTTGTTTTCTGGCTTTAACCCAATTTTTATTTCATTAATACCATTATTTTTAAAAACTTTTACTATTTTGGGTGTTAATGTTTCAATACATGTTAAGGAGAAATACCTTGTGTTATTATCTGTGTTATTTTTTTTTCTTGTCCAACTACTATTTCATTATCATCTGTAATATTTAATTTAGGTGTTTCATTATCTAATGGTTTAAAATAATGTGTGATATTCTGTTTATTTTTGTCTTTAAGATTAGTTTGTTATTTATCGGTAAACGTTAATATTTAGCAGTTCACCCGAAATAAAATAAAAGGAGTCACTAAGTAGTAGTCAAAACACAAAATGTTGAATGACGTATGTAAAAAATATATTTACAGGAAGTGCCCACATATATTTATCAGTGTGTGTGCAAATTATAAAACCTTTAGTTGTTCTTTACCACATAAACAGACATTTAATTACAAATAATTAATTATTACCTCTGCAGAAGCAAAAGACTTTGCTATTCTCTAGCATACCTTTATCATTATCAGGTAACAATCCCATGCTTCTTACTGTTCATTTGTAGGTGTTTTTCGACTACTCCCAAACGTTTCATTTTTCTGTAATAATTTTTTCATATTCCTTGGTTTCTTAAATCATCCCGAGCATGTAATGTTTATTTGCGAGATAGATGCTGTCACTCCTTTCTCTGGTCATGGGTCTAAAGCCTCTAGAAATTTCCTGTTCTAAGTGATATTTTACCCTCGCTGATCTCGCCTCACAACCCGGGTTCGAATCCTGGCATTCAGTACTTACACTTCAGCGATCTTCCATTTAAACTGTCTTTCGGAATTATATTGGTTAGTAATTTATTTATGTTAACGGGTCTACAGTTCCGTTTATGGTCTCGGCCGACCAGGACGACAACCGTACTGTAATCGTTGACGAGGACAAACTGCAGGACCTCTGTAATGTGTGGCTGTGACTTTGACCACTACACCATAGCAACTCGGCTTTGAGTAATCAAACAATGAATATTTCTATTTCATGCCACTGATATCCCGTTTTCTATGTCTTGCTGGGCACACGGCGTTGCCCGGTAATTAGTAATCTCTTCGTCAACACGTGTTAAAACCATCAAATAGATGGTCACATCTTTGAAAATTTACGCTTTCACGTCCCCAATCATCAACAATCATCGCACAAATATACGCTAACAATAAAATGTTTTAATTAGGAGGTTAGATGGAATGTCGCATAATGAACATATGTACAAATCGTAATACAAACTAAGCACATTCCACTTACAGAAAATAGTATTTCAAATACGCTTCGTTTTTTATATGTCAAACTAATCGATAAATAATTAATCCGGGAAGCACGCAATTACAATACACGGAATATATCAGAACTCAGCAAATCGAAACGTCAAAACTCCTGTCGTCGTCAAAATAGTAGAGTCCTGAGTTTAAAGCCATTGGGAATAGTCAACGTTATTGTGAAAGGTCTCATTGTATGCAAAATTTAATTCCATTATAGATAAGTAAATGAAAGAATTTTATGTGTGTTTTTGCAGAAACACTGAAGAAAGATATTTTTTTTGTCATTCTTTCATATAGCTCAACTTTTAAAAATCATACATTTTAAACTATCGCTTCAAATAGTCTGAAAATTTAACATATCACACTGAAGCCGCTTTAAAAACAATCTGATAAGTTTGAATCATCTGTGTTTCTTACCTTATTTAAAATCAATTTATTAGTGGACCTATACTAACTCGTGGACAGCGTGTCGCTTCTTGTACAGATTGAAAGGCGAAAAATATAAAATACAAGCTTCATTGATGTAGCAACGCTCCAAAATTTTGTACGGATTTTTAAAGATGTGTAGAGACGAAGGAAAGGTTTATTGGAGCGGGAAGTTAAAGTAGGGTGACACCCCTGCCCCGACCTTTCTCCGCCCCTCTTCCTGATTGTTCACAAATTTTATTTGGAGAAAACTTTTCCAACAAGGTTAGAACCTTATAGTTTTTTAAAGCCTCCTCTTCATCCGTTTATTTCTTGCCCGGAGCAGCGAAACTTATCAAGATTTGCTAACTCTTGAGCATTTGGAACATTTTTCTTGCCATCCATATTGCATACTGTGGTTTTGTCCGCACCATGTCTCATCCGTACAAAAACTTTGGTAGCTTTTATTCCTCAACTGTATGATTTTCGAAAACAAGCGTGTCTTGAAGCTGCAACTGTTACTGACTCCATAATTATAGGATTTTGTTAAGTTTTTTAAATTGGAAACCAATAGTTCCGATGTACCTTGTCAAAGTTGATAAACTCAATTCTGGAAAATCAGAGCAGCTCTCTTACAATCTTTCGTTTAATTTTAGCATTGTTGGAAAAGTTTTCTGCAAATAAAATTCGTGAACTTATCTTCGCATAATTCCAACTGTAAAATGGCCTATTTAAATACTGAGACGTCCTCTGGACTCCTTTCGGGAGGTATTTTAGAATCGGCATTTTCCTTATTCTCAGTCATTTTACTCACAGAAACTCATCAACACTCAGTGACGTTGGAAAACACAGGATAGTGTTTGTCGCCACTACTTTCTGCAGACGATCGAAAATAATCAACGGCAACAAAGATCATGCTTTTTCGCGATCACTAAGTGCTTTATTTGGAGTCATGTACGAGGACTAACAACAGTATGAGTAATATGTCATTTAAAGGAAAACAACTAGGAAGAAAGGTGAGGGAAGCGGGCAGGGGTGCCACCCTACTTTAGCCTCCCGGTCCAATAAACGTTTCCTTTCTCCTTACACTTTTCTTAAAAAATCCTATAAAATTTTGGAGCATTACTACATCAATGAAGTTTATTTTTTATATTTACGACTTTCAATCTCTACAAGAAAAGCTTTGTCCCACCCTTCTGCGATGCGCTTCCCAAGAGTTAAATATATAATTAATAAATTAATTTTAAGTAAAGTAAGAAACACAGTTGATTCAAACTTAGGAAACGTTTGCACTGTTATAATTTAAAAATTAAGAAAACTTGAAGCAATAGTTTCAAATATATGAGTTTTCAAAGTCGAGTATTGTGAAAGAATGACAGCTAAGAACCATCTAAGTGACTCCATAATAATAAAAAATCATCAGAAATGGTCAAGACGTTTAGAAAGCACACCGGAATTTTATAAATAAAGACGACTAGTCTCATCAAAAAATGAGCGAATGCATAAGTAAACAGCTCAATTGTTAAATTACTATCGCGAAAATAATTAACTGAATACTACAATGTTCATGATTATTATCTCCAATATATATTTGGTTGGGAATCTGTATGTAGCGAAAACTTTAATAATAGAAAACAAATCTATTTTCTGTGTATTTATTTATTAAATTGGGCATACTTAATTATCACGAATTCAATTATACTATAACTTATATTTCGTTTTCAATGCCGGAGTCTGTTTCCAACTTTTATTTTCCTTCATAATACCATTAATTTTGATGTTTATAGTTTGTGATAGATGCTAAACGTTGCTCACACGTGCGCAATCTGCTAATGGACTTCGCTTGTGCGTGATGTCTAAATGAAGCGTAATATCATACGTTCTTATCAACGAATCTTCCCATCGAAATGCAATCATTAAACGGACCCAAATTCAGAATGGGGGTTGCCTGTCTGGAGAAAATGTTAATTAAAATAATGAACTTGGCGTGTTTAATGATTTACCTATTTCAAAACTACATCTCTTAAGTATGAATTTAAAATTTTCATCAAACGTTATGCATCACCGTACAATGTTCCATGAATATCAACCAAACATTTTTAACCGTCTACTTTTTCAAATCAACGTATTTAGCTATTTTTTCTCCAGAGTTTGAAAATAGCCATTTTATGCAAATTAACCGGGCAAGGCAAGGTTGAAAATTTGTTATCAGTGTGTTGAATCAAGTTACATCTCAGAAGAAAACTTATTTCACCATATCTTATACATAATACGTGCTTTCTGACCTACCTTTACAATTATTTGAACAAAAACGTTGATCTCAAAATAATCAACTTATTAGTTATGTATTATATTCAGATTACATTAAAATTTGAGAAAGCGCAACAGAAAAATGAGCTAAGTTGTGCTATTCTATTGAAAACGTTGTTGTGGTTTTCAGTCCCAAGGCTAGTCTGATTCAACCCTCCATGTTATCCTACCTTGCGCAACTTCCGTCAAAATATCCCTTCCCAATCTAACACCCTTTGGTATTCCACTGTTTCCCTTATACACTCCATTACCTTGGTTTGCCCTCTATTAATCCTCTTACCGAACTCTTTCTCTATGGTTGCGTACATGAAATTTATTATGGTTTCCAAGCCTTATTCTGACTCCCGTAATACTACAATATCGTCGGCAAATCGTAGGGTTTTTATTTCCTTCCCTTGCAGTATGATTCCTTTTCCATATTCCGTTTTAACTTTCTTCGTCGACTGTTCTATATTTAAGTTAAACAGCATGGATAGACTGCATCCTTTGCTTACTCGTTTCTTGACTACGCCTTTATTTTCTTGTTCTTCTATTCTAATTAAAGCTGCCTGTCTTCTGTACAGGTTATATATAAGCGTACTTTCTCGATATTTTATTCCAGTGCCCTTCAAAATTGAGAATATGGTTCTTGAATGACGATCATTTGGCAATTTCTGCCCCTGTTATCGGCGCTTCCTGCTACACTGACAATCGTTCCTTGCCTTACTGTAGACGGTATTGTGAATAAAGAACAATTCACCATGACCAATGTGAAGAAGACCTTCAGTTAGTCACGAAATTACTTCGTCAATATAATATAAAATTGAGTGAGATTTACTTTATCATGATAAGGAAAGTTGTAGAGATTACCAAATGAATATAAAGATAAAATATTGTCCATACTATCAATTGATTATTATCTTATTCTCTTTTAAAGCTTCAATATTATTATATTTATGTTATCAATGAGTTGTCACTGTCAGATGCTATGTACAGTAATTTCTGGTATTTTGTGATGTCTGCAATGACTCCAGAATTATGACATAATATATAAATTTTTGTCCGTTTTATTATTTTCTATATCTCGCAAAATAATTTTCTTGTAGCGTAGTTACATCTTGTGTACCGTTTAACGTAATTGGGAGAACTTGTAAAGACGAATGCAGATGCTTACCCATATCAAATTTATTATGTGATGCAGTATTTGCTAGTTGTGGTGGTTCAATAAAATTAATACTTGCTTCGTACCCTTTTTAAATGTTTCCTATCATCTGTAATGTATTAAATACGTGAAGTGAATTTTTAAGTTCTTAATCTGCGTTTGATAGCTGTGAGTTGCACTCAAAGTCTTTAGGGCAAAAGCTGAAAGTGGGAGAGTGCCCATTCACGAAAAAACGGATCGCCGTGAATAATTAGGGGGCTGATATTTTTCGTAAACGGAGATTCCGTGGAGAAACGCAAAACACATGCAGAATTTAGACCCAACAGGATACAATTTTACCTATCCGCTGCAATTGTTAACGAGCAAGCCAATAGAAATTTTTTGAGGATAATATCTTATTGGTGGTTTGAATTATGTAGCTTCCCACCGAGCTTTCGTAGGAAGTGATTTTGGAGAAGACATAAGAAAGTGTTGGGAGACGGGAGATAGATGTTTGGGACTTAAAGGAGTAGATGCAATAATTAAATTTTAGCCGCTGAGACGAGGAGAGAGACCGGCTAATGCTGACTAAAAATAAACTGTGAGCCGCCGGAAGGAGATAAGGGAGTCTCCGTCAGATTTGTCCACGAGATTCAGCCCGGACGGTGATGAACAGAGGTCATCCGCCGATACAGCCATCATCATCACGGACCCAGACCGTGATGCAGGCGTAGAAAATTTGCGGATATCGTTGTATTGAATTAGAAAGAGTTCACATTTGTCAGGACCATTGCCATTAGAAATCTATATTGCTTCTCAATTCACCCCACTGAGTACTCAAAGTTTCATGCAAATTTAATTTAGTAATATTTTCTTTGATAATTTGTGGATACCATCTATGCTCTTGCTGAAATATCTTTTTTATTTATAATTCAGAATGTTAAAATTAAATTAGTCTTTTCTTTTCAATAGTAAATCTCCATTAACACATATTATAATTAAATTGTCCTGAGACACGTCTGATGCCACCCTCCGAGCTAACCTTTCTTGCTCAAGCCTTTTCATTTCCATATAACTTGCACAACACTCATCCTCCCTAAATCGCTTAGCGTTTCCATCCTTGACCTTCCTCTTCTAATCCTACCGCACACACTTCCCTTTAATGCTAATTTTACAATACCTTCGTGTCTTAAAACGTGGCCTATTCATCTATCCCTTCTCTTTGTCAAAGTCCTCCATATTGTTCTTTTTTTTCTTATTCTGTTTAGATCTTCCTCGTTAGTGATTCTCGCCGCAAATCTGATTTTCATCATTCTCCTATATCACCACATTTCAAGAGCTTCTATTCTTTTCCTTTCTGCAACTCATACTGTCAACGTTTGGCACCCAAATAACGCCACACTCCGTGCCAAAATTTTTCCTAAAATTCCTTCCTTGCCTTTGCTATCTTACTCTTTATGTCTATTAAATTTCTACCATCCTTAGTTATTCCAAAGTAGCAGAATTCCCTTCCCAATCTAACAGCCTTTGTTATTCCACTGTTTCTACACTCCATTACCTTGGTCTTTTCTCTATTAATCCTCATATTGAACTCTTTCTCCAGGACTACGTTATAGCCATTTTTTATGGTTTCCAATAATTGAAATTAGTAAATAAATTCCATTCCCCATCCCACCAAGGAAAAGATCATTACACATCAATATATTTATTCCCCTGGTAAACTTTACGATGAATGTTCTGCTTTCTGCTGTAGAATTGCAATTGAAATACTTAGAATATTTTGTATTCTTTTTCCTATTGCATTCCCCCATCATTTTTAAAACTTAATTACTCCATTTTAGAAACTACTTTTAATTAAGAAATGCTTCTCGTCGTTTCGACGGGCATCACTCCCACCGTCTTTTGACAGTCAAAACGTCGACGTTCAACATTACCCGAGAAGTATTTCTTAATTCGATTCAGTGTATTGTATTTTCCTTTTTTATAATGTCGCTTCAGTATCTATAACTATTTGATATATAAGAGAACGTTCCCAGGGAATATTCTCGTATCCAGGCCAGGCCAGGCCAGGCCAGAGAAGTTAATAAAGCGCACGTTGCCGAAGGACAGATTTCCTCTCGGATGTGTGAGTGTTTAGCTTGAGGTGCCGACGACAAGATTGGCGATTCCAGATCAGATCCGGCTCTGCGGTCCGCACGCCTCGATCAATCATGGGCGAGATGACGGTTTCACCATTTCAGGTGGAACAATAGATTGCAACGCTCTCAGCCAGTTAGCAAGTGTGAAGGAACGCACCTGAGCCGCATAAAAACGCAGGTAGATGTAGCTCAGTGTCATTAGGCATTAACGGCGCATCTCCGCCAGCGCCAGGGGTGGACAACCACGGGGAAACATGTAAAAAGGGGTTCCGCAAAGTCAGTCATTACTCAGGATTTGGACGTGAATTTAAATTATATTACTCATTGCTCACCAGGAAGGGGCCAATTTTCTTAGTCGTCTGCCTGCGCTGATTGGGATGTTACCTAATTTCCATGAATTGTCCAGATAAATGCCGTGACCCAAACAACTCTATTCCTCTCTTCCTAATTTTCCCCGCCTGAATAACATGTTTTTGTCCACTTTACAGAGCTTCATCAACCAGCAGTAATCTTTCCTCCTCCACTAGTTTCTCCCTGACCGGGCCTAGTGATTATTTAAGCGAAATGGAATATTGTGAATTCCTAACCACTTTATTACAACGATTACGAATTTGCCATATTCCTAAATTGTCATTTTACTCCGTTGTTTCAACTGTAAGACTGTGACAGTGATCAATTATATAATTTACGGGTTTTTCTTGAAAGAAGACCTACGTCAAACATGTATAGGCCCTAATTACATGTAAGGCATGTAAGAAGGTGAAATAAGTTTGTCAAATTAAGTATTCAAACATAACTCGACTGGATAATGAAGACTTTCAATTTGAAATCAAATGATATGAGGGATTTAAGGCATACGGTGACTGAAACTTAGAATGCCTATACATGAAAAACTACTGAGCTGAAATTTTAACTTTGTATCAACAACACATTTATGTAGAAATATACAAACTTTTGTTACTGTAAAGTTGTTTTTTGTTGAGATATTTTGAAAATTATTTTCATAATTTGGTAGTTTGGAAAAAGTTTCTTCCGTTACGTACTTGAATATATTTTAGTTTTTTTACATTAACGTGTAACGCTGGCCATTTCTTTAATTCTCAGTATTATTTGTAAAATTGAATAAAACTGTGGGAAGAAAATAATTTTTTACTAACAACTTCATACGGTTACAAAAAAATTGGAACTTTTCAACACTTTGAAAATTTGTTTCACCTGAATTACTTAAATAATTAGAAAACTAATAATTGCATTTTACGGTATTAGCACGTAAATTATGTACAAAGTTAATGAAGACAATATCTTAATATTTGTGACGCATGAAAGGTTTTTGGTTGCAGAAATCATGAAGCTGAGAAAAACACATTTTTCTGAAGAAAGTAAAATTAATTAATTCAGAATCAAATCCATTTAAATTGACTGGGCCTTTAAAATGCCAAAATTTGCTTAAAAATTTTGCTACATGATCTGTAAGGCTTATAGGCATATAAAAAAAATTAGAAAATCTATATTTTCCTGGATTTTGGCCGAAGTTTTAGTCCCCGTGTATCTTCATTACTGCTCCTATATTAAAAAATTTATGATTCTTTTAAATAAACAATAGCAGTTGGCGAAAACTTCAAAGTTGACATTCGTTATGTTGTCTTAGTTTTATTTAATACGTTTCATAAATTTATGTGACTTTTTTGTCTTCAATCGCTGTCTTTCCTTTTTACATATTTTTTCCTTGATTGTTATTTTCAATGGGATGAAAACAAATGGATTGGTAATGATCACTTACATGCTCTATATGTTGACCTCATACGTCTATTCTTTTTTATACAATCAAATACTATTCTTTCGTCGGTTAGATCAAATATTTATTGAAAAGTTTTTGATGAAATGACAGAACGTTTTGAGATTTCTGTAAGTTATTATAAGTTACACGATGTGTCTTCGCACGCTTCAAAGGCCCAGAACGTAAATTGTTCGTACTACAAATTGATCACTTGTGGATATCTACCTATGGTCCTTAAATAAATGATTGGAGTTCTATATACTATGTACTTGCTTTCCCTCTTGGCTACTTTCCCTGCGTATAATAAATTACACAAATTATTTACGGCAATATAAAACTGGTGGAAAGATAGTAATTTGTTACTATAATCGCTATCCGTTGACAAGTCTTACATTAATTTGTCTAAGAAGAAATACAAAAATCTTTACAATGTTAAATAATATATTGTCATCTTCCCGTTAAAATGATCTGACATTCGATTTCCCGATTAATCGTCATTCAGTTGCATTATTTTTTCCAGTTCTTAGCTTCAGCTGTGATCTGAGTAGAGACCCATAGAAATTATGGAAACATTATTGATATCGGCTGTCGGATTTAGATAAAATACTTTTAACACTCAAAACCTTTTTTTACAGTACTTTCTAGGTATTAATGGACGGGTCTCCCGGTGTATATGCTGGATAAATAGTTGTAGGTAATTAAAAGTGTTACTCTGTAACTTTTCAATGAATATATTTTAGCATCTAGACACTTAAAATGTAAAAAATGAATTAATCATAATTAAAGTACGTACAATAAAATAATTTCTAAAGAGTAAGATAAATATTTTTTGTTTAACTTTAATAATCTTATGTTTTTAAAAATAATCCATTTTAATTTTTCAATACTTTAAAACTCATTTTGTAATTGTTATGCACCTATGTGATTTTATTGAAAGTATTGAGCAGTAAATAACGGACAGAACTTAATATCAAGTGCATTTCAAAAGATAATTTTTCTCCGTTTCAAATATATATTTGCTACTTACAACCAATACTTTTAGGCATAGATATTGGGTATTCGATAGTATAACTGTGTTAGATTATCGAATCCCTAAGTATGTGGTTCCTAGCCGAACTTCACAACTTAGTAAGATACTGTGTGTTACTCGTCAGACTGTGCTAGCAACTTTATTGAAGTACGTTGCTTGTTTGTCTTTCGTAAATGATCTCGACCTTCTAAACTGCTGTTTCAATTTTGAAGCACATTTAATATGGGCAATCTTTATCTCCTATCTATATAAAAACGTAAATAGTATAATATATTAATCCATATTTATTGGAAAATAACTGACATTGGTTCATTTATGTATGACAACATTGTTAAGCTACGTAGTTCATTATACATATTTTATTATTTATTTTTAAATACATACGAACATTAAAATGAGGAACAACAGTTACATTATAAGACAATTGGCGTTATTTATTATGAAATAAATCAATATTTAATTTACACTCTTTATCATTTTGAAAATGGGATTATTAATAAAATAATTTTCAATGTTATTTATATGAAATAGCTGCTCCAGACCAGAGATCAATGCAGTTCGTTTTATTTTTATTCAACTTAAAGAACAAGTACATATCAGATTTAAGGGATGTAATTCTTATCATGGCAGACAAAACTACATAATTGTGACCAAGTTTAATTGAATCTAAAAAAGAAATTCTAAAAAATCAATTATATCAATATTCTTTTTAGTTTACGGTGCTAAGTCATTTATAAAAGCATACAGATGTTACTTACTGCGATCGCCTGCCGGACTGTATAACGAATGGCTCCATTTATAATTGGCTTTTGTTAACTGCTGTTCGTTTCAAAATTTCAGAAAATGAATTAAATTAACAAAAACAATTAGTAACAAAGTTTTGGTCTTACTTTTAATCCTTTTTCAACATTGAAAGATCGTGAGAATGTTGAAAATACAATATACAATGCAAAATGAGTTGCCATAAATAAGTAAAAATGATCAATTTTATAAAAATGTCCATTATTATTCGTAACTGCAAACGCTTTTTTATCCAGGTTTTAAAGTATTCATCGGCGTCACTTTAACGGCCACTTAGACAGGAAAAGTGTCATTTATTTTCATGAATTTTTGAACCTAAAATACGTTTTCTCCCAGTAATTTTCAACGCACAAATGGTTTAAAACTAGTTTTATTATAGTTTAGATAGATACAGTGAGCACTGGTCGTAAGTGAGGAAAAGTAGAATAAGGAAATTTGAGCAAAAGAGTAGCTGCAAAAGCGTTCTAAATATTTCCACACAAATTTGTTATTGGAACTCGTTGAAAGTGCACCAAAAGATTATAAAAGTTTCTTGGCGATGAATGACATGTAATGCTTAGGGGGTATTATTTTAATTATTTGAAATGTATTTACATTAGGATATAATACATACCTTCATTGATATTAAAAAACACAATAATTTTAAATGGGGTTCTTTGCGAAGATTGCAAATACATAATAAATAAGGAAATTAAAGAGACGGTTTTAAAATTCTCAGGGCTAATTATTGTTTGGGTAACCACGTGCAGCAGATAATCCGTTCACTGAATGAACCTGTATTGTTTTTATGTGCGTCTTGTTACAGATTACCATGCGACTGGAATTCCTTCGTCCCTCTTCCTTCCGGTTGAGCCTGAAGCTGCCGGTAAATAATGGTATGAAGTCGTGCTTCCTGAATTGAGGAAAACTCAGCTTTTTTATCCTTCTTCCCTCGTACTTAACACCTTACTCCTTCGCTGCATCCTGAAATGTCCCACCTCAACAGTTCCCCTGCTTCCTCGACTGATCAAAACATACTATACTTCTCTGCTGCTTCTCTTCAACCCTTGTTTCTTGAGCCTTTATTTTTTTGTAAATCACATTTTACTTTCCACAGTTGTGTTTGAGCTTTCTATCACGGGTTTCCGTGCTTAATTTTTACCAAGACGAATTTTTGGAATATGAAGAATCTAGTGCAATGAACTTCGGCGACAAGCTGGAGGAGAACGTCTCTACTTTCCTTTTTTCAACCGAATAGATTTGTATCTTAGAGAGTAGCTAATGGTCTGTATTCTTTGAAGGCAAACAAATATTTTTACTGTTCGAAACTTTGGTTTATTTCAATCCTCCCGCTTTGGGGCCATATTACTTCTCCACTTAACTTATTTTCTTTTTCTGTGGTTCCTACCTGTCCTGTTATTAAAACCAGATAATGGAACACGCGATCAACACTGAGGAAGTATTGCACAGTCTTTAGCTAGAGGTATTGGAGGCACGCATGTTGATCAATCTCTCGACTGAAGGTGCTGGAGACACGTGTCAAGGTAGTAGAGAGTAATGGATTTTCTGACTACACAGCTGTGTTGTTCTTAGACAACATTGGTAATTTAGCCGTCGATTCTATTGTAAATTCATTTCTTCTTCTTTTGAGGTGTTACGACAACTTCTGTGATGTCTCGGACTGATCCGCAAAGTGTTTCCACTCATTCAGAGACTCCTATTATCACTTAGTCTCTCCATCTGGTCTTCGGTCTGCCTCGTATTTTAGTTGAAGGAAGTATCCACTTAAATACCTTTTCTTTCATTTCTTTCATCGCTCATACTGTGTGGATGTCCGAACCAACTTAATCAAGGGATTTCAGGTGATTCACTATATTTCTGTATTTAATTATTTTATCTAGTTCATCATGTGTTCGTTTCCTCCTGTTTCCATACGAGAGTTTAACTGGACCATAAATCGTTCGCAAGACCTTCATTTCAAATATTTGCACTTTTGATGTTCTTCTCTTTCAACAATGTCCAAGTCTCGGCTGCATAGGTGACTATTGGTCTTATTACTGACGTATACAATTTCAATTTTGCATTTTTGGATAGTAACTATCTTTTAAGTTGGTCTCTGTGAGCAAAATAACACCTATTTGCTGCAACTATTTTCTCTTTAACCTCTTCTTCGATGGAGTTATTCTCATTAAGAATTGTCCCTAAGTATCTGTACGAGGTTATGTGACATCTGTTGCCAGACCAACCCTCGTTCTGCATCTGATCTTCGTTGACTCCAAGCCTATAGGAGGAAGATGTCTTTTAGTTTCTTGAATGTTTGTTCTAACGACCTCCTTGTTCTTGAACATCATCTGCATACGCTAAGTATTGTTCTAGTCTTGTAGTAATATTTCCTTGACAGAATGTTGTCCATGACGACACAGATAACGAGTTTCCTTGTTTAACCCGGAGTTCATAAAAATTGGGTCACTTATTGATATGATCTTGCTGACGTATTTTCCAATTTTCCTATTAATTTTACTAACTTTGTTGGGACTGCATAACGTCTTAAACAATAGAGAATTCGGTTTCTATCTAGCGAATCAAAGGCCTTCGTGTAATCGACAAACATGTTATAGTGTTCGATGCCATGCTCATATATCTGTCTGATCATAAAGATATTCTCGATAGTTGACCTGTTTGGGCGGAAGCCTGCTTGGAAATCGGAAAGCTTTTTATCAGTTATATCAATGAGTCTGTTGTTTAATATTATGGCAAATATCTTATATGTTATATTTGATAAAGTTATTCGTCCATAGTTTTTACAATCGTAGTTACCTCCTTTTTTAAGTTTGGGACCAATGGTTTGGTATTTTATGGTTTTTTTACATTTCATTAGCTATGGATTTGTTTTCCAGTGTTCTGCCTCCGCCTCAGCTGGTATATTATCAATACCCGGCGCTTTGTTACTTTTCAAGTTATCAATTACGTAACGTATTTTATAATACGTTGGTTCACCTAGTTCCTCGTTCAGATCTTCATCATCATTAGTGTAATCAGCTGTGAATTCATTTATAAATGTTAACTGTGTATTAATCATTTAATAAGTATACTGAGTTGACCTTTTCTTAATTCAGATATATCAGAGTCCCTAACACATTTCAGACTAGATTTAGTTCATTATTATGAAAAACTTTTGAAAATATTAAGGAACAAAGATTAGGCTGATATTTTGCTAAAATGTGTTTAAAAATAATTTATTTTCCTTAAAATTTTTTAAGTTTTTTTTGTAAACAATGTAAAACTGATAGGAGAGTGGAGGGAGAGATGAGGATCGTGGAACTATAACATATGATTTTAACGCGGGGTCGGTCTGCGTCGTTCTGAGTCGGTCTGAGTCGAGTCGGGCCAGACTGCAGGGGGCCGCCTTTCTACCTGCCGCTTAACAGGTGTTGCATTGCCATTGCCTGGGTTATTTACTGTGCGTCTTCTTCAACAATACAAAGAAACCAGCACCCCTGGGAAGCAATTCCTTCCTAATCCTTTACTGCACTTACTGAAAGAATATTTCCTAAAGGCCCTCAAAAGAAATATGTGAGACTTCATAACCGAGACAAAATAAATTTGCGCATACTACGTGATTCGAGAAAGTAGCCTTTATTTATCTTCATATGTTTTTGCTGGTATAAAATAAGGGAACAGAACATAAATTATTAAAATTCAGCAATTATAATGTAAATTACTTATCCAATTGTTGATTCAGAAAATTACGAAAATAATTCATACATAATTATATATTTCTTCACTTACTCATTACAAAAAGTGAAAAGGAAGCCCGAAAGATATTTCGTGTTTTTGGATATAGAACGTGAAAAAAGCAACTAATTTATAATCAGGTACACCCAGTGTCAGAAATATGGGCAGTTTACGCAGTTGGTACATATTATGGATAACGTGAATCGTCTATGGGTTTTCCTCCGGTTCGCCGAAGAGATTATCATGTTCTCGTTCATGGCTTTCTTTCTCTCTTCTGACCAAATTGTGCCGGTCTTTTAGATTTTCTTCTCTGACTGGACACTTGTCTATTTTGTTTGTGTAGATGTCTCGATCTTGAGTATCCAGTCTGATGAGTTGAGCATCGGTCAGGTCTCTACTTACATGTTCAGCTCATGTCATTTCCACTTGCTGAAAGGAACTGGCGCATTAGTCTACATGTCCATAGAATTTTAGTCGTCTTTTCTAATATCGGCCCCGATGTTTGAACATTGCTCCATAGTTTTGTTGGGTTGAAGTCTATACGAAGAATTTTTCTAATATTTTTACGTTCTTCTTTCACAGAAAAAGGTTCTGCAGTAGAGTCTTCTTGTTAAGTGACAATGTTTCCGTTGCATATAGAATTTCGGCTTTTATACCGTGTTGTAGTGTTTCCGTTTCCCTGGAATGGATATGCATTTATTGTTACATAAAATAGTTTATCGTTAGTTTCTGCAGCCGTATTTCCTGAGATTTCGTATCTAGACCCGCGGGTGCCAGGATTTCCCCTAAAAATTTAAATTAAGAGACTATCTTGATGTTTCCATATTTCGTATTTAAAATTATGTACACAGAAGGTCAGTTTTTTAAAAAGAAATTTGTAGGCCAATTTGGCCCCAATCTTGAATTTTGTGATTGACATTTAAGCAGTATTGTGTTATTAATTCATGAACGCTATTTCGGAAATTTTAAATGTAGTAATTTCCTTACTCATTATAATATTTTAGTGTAACACTGAAATTTAAAGGCAGTGTGTTTTAAAGTCCCATTACAATTATAGTCATTACGGACTTCTATGCCTTGCACTCTGGGACAGACGCTGTTTTCGTGTGAGGGCGTACCTCATTTAAAAATTCAAGTTTCGGGCTTTTGCCCACGACTTTGTATGACATTCTATAACTATGTTTGCCTGACGTGCCTAAAAGTATGATGAGAGCTGGCTGTGCTCTTTTAGAATTACGTTTCTTTTTTAAATTAGGATTGGATTTGCGGTCCCGTTAGGTTGTGGGATTTGGGATTTATATACAGATACTTTATATGGGAATATTGTGGAATTTTATCTAGATGTTATATTAGCCATTAATTTTGTTTGCTTGTCGTTAATTTGGCCGAGATTTTGTATTGATTTAAATTTAGATTTCTTGCAGTTATGACAAGTTCCGATTTCAGTGGCTAACACCGTCATCTTCTTCAGCTGAAGATTAGGAAGAGATTCCAGGGCCTTTACTGTAATTGTCACATTTTTAGCACTGATTCCAAACTTTTCTATTTCCTTGGATTTTACTTCAATGGGTATCGAAGGAAACCATTGAACAATATGAGTTTCACCTCTTTGGTGGAACACGAAACAGAGTATAAGAAGCCGTCTAACTTGATCGATCAATTTGTCAGCTTCTGCTACTGTAGATAGGATCACACATGATGAACCTCGGGCTGGACGGGTTCATATGCTGTGGTTTTGAATGAAGTCGATGGTAATGGCATTGCGCCTGTCAAGAACAGTATCCGACGCGCATGCCTTTGGCATTGGTACAGCCATACTACTTTTAGCCTTAATACTAGATGCTAATTATTTTGTCAATTCATCTCCTGGAGGGTCGATGACAATAAGGCCACAATTATTCAATGAGAAACATGAAAGTTCGATCCGCAGTAGCGCTTGGATTGTCGTGAACCCCGACACATTCTCAGTACAGGAAGTAAACAGAAAATACACAAGTAGCAGGAACGAAGGATAAATAGTGTGCCTAGGAACTGGTGTGTTTTCTTATTTTATCTTCGGTTTCTATTAATTTTTTACTAGTTAATTAATATGTTGAATTATTTTTTCGATTACTTTAACTATCATCAGACACCTGTCCTTTTGCAGTGTTAAAGCAGAATAATTATACACCCATTATTAATAGAATCATATAATTAAGTTTAATTGGTCTGAAAAGTTCTACAATTCTCGGGGTAGCGTTGGGCACTTAATGTATTGGGTCATAAATTATTATCATTATTATTTATTAAATAGTGTTGAACGAACACAATATTATTCTATAAATAAAATATTAGAAAGAGTAATTAATCTTGCGGCGTACGTGTAAATATAATTAAGTTTACGTAAAATTCCATTTGAATAATGTTTTCACTTTGTTGATTTTAAGAGTGTGGCCGTTTTCTACGAAGTCATATTGCACACCGATAGGTAGAGGCTAGAATTTTTTTGTGGAGTTGTAATACGGAACAGCCATGAAACAAACCGCAGACTGTCCTGGGCTGCGCTCAATGGACCTAACGAATGGAACACACCCCGGGCCTGTATTTACCTTTGTGTGTCGCAATTCGTCACCCTGGGAAGCCCCCAGACCCCTGCCGAGTGACTTTTGATGTGGCCGCCGGGAAACACGGGGGAGGGGTGCAAACACGACTTTCTTGCTGACTGATCGCGAAAGGAGCCGACGCCGACGAACTTTACCTGCTCCTGCTCCTGATCCTGATCTTACTCCTGATCCTACTTCCCCCAGATCAAACACGAGGTACTCAAGCGAATATTCTGCGAACCCCTTCAGCTAACAATTATTTCTACTTTATTCTAAACAATGAGAGCAAGCGTCATCGTCAATTTGCATATCATGTAGAAAAATTAAATAATAGTCTACCGTTATATATAAATTGAATCTCAATGTAATTAATTGTTCTTTAGGGTGCATAAGCAAAATACAGAATACAAGATAGTAGTTTTCGCTATTGTATTGGCGAAAGACGTTTCTATGAAATGCAGAAGTGTGGCGATTTCACTCGCGGAGGAAAAATCATTCAAGACAGACAGCTCAAGCATTTGCAACTTATGTTTCTGATGAGAGATTATGATTGAGGTCACTATTATGAACCAAAAGTTGATAGAAAATAATTAATCTTTCTTGCATTTCGATCATATGATGAAACAATATTCTGAACTACAAATAATAACTTTTAATTCTACAAAAGTTTATTGTCGGGATATCGTCACGATTCTAAATCGAATTTTTCCTTCACTTTCTTTTGCCTGTTCGTCTCCATACGTCAACTAATGGAATACCCCAGGGTTACCCAAACTTTTTCTGCAACGGAACACTTAGAAAAATCATACATTTTAACGGAACCCTTGCCTAAATTTTTTAGGTTTGGTAATTCCTAATTGCAAAAAATTATTTAATAATTATTTCTAATTACAAAACTGTAATAACATAAAATTAACATAACATAACATAAAATTAAAATTTGAATAAATGACCTTCATGATTTTGGATCCTTGAATTACATGTCTGACAAAATATTAGTATGTTGAATTCTCATTGTAGTGTGGCGTCGAGCCTGTTTCTGCATGTTCACTTCATAGCAGCAAAATAAGAAAATTCCGCCTCGCATAAATAGGTTTATTGAAAACTTATTTTTACTTGTTTATTATGAGCTTTCAAAATTTAATTAATGTTGATTCTTAATCACCCCCTATTGATTGCTTCCAGATCCTAATTTTTTCTTCTGCACAATTTCTAATTCTGAATGATACAAAAATAATTCCATATTTTAATGTAAAATTTTAGAAATACTTATGAGGGCTTGCTGCAATAAAGGTTGTGAAACAATCTACAGACCACATACACAATAAAATTATTTTAGAATATGATTCGTTACAACATTTTGATGATAATAAAACAGAAGTTCGAAGTAACTTTTTAACTGTTGAAGTATTGTTACATTATTATTTCACGTAATTATTTTATTTAAACTTATATTTTCCCAGTATATCAGAAATAAAAGTCTGCAATCTCCTGTTTCTTTTTTAGCTCTGATAGTCGCGGTAGGTCCACGGGACCTATGCTATTTATTTATTTTGTATCTCTGTAGCCAGGGACAAACTTTGATGACATCTGAGAGGAATATGTTTACAATGCTCTGCCGAGGCCACATTCCAAAAGCAACCGTAGTTTCTTGGAAAATGACGTTCGAATCAGGAAGTAACTTATCTAGAGGAGCTTCTGTGACCATGCCCCAGTACGGAGTCAAAATATAGTTCCTTATCGAAAAAATCCTTGTCGATTATTTAGATTTAATGCCAAATAAATCTCTTTTTATACTTAATTTTGTAATTTCGCTAGTGGATATTATATTTGTGGCATTTCATAACAGCCTTCCGTTTCTCTGTTTGTATACAATTGGGAACTGAACCCTTAAAATTTTATTTTCCCTACAGATTCTATTAGTGTTAATTAGTTAAAAAACTTCATTATAGGACTTATTGTAGCCTTTAAGTAAGGACAACGAATTTTGAAAGTGCTCGAAAACGGCTCTGATGTCAGTCTCGGTGGCGTGACGTCACAACACATCCCTTTCCGCAAGCTGCTGTTTGTACATTTGCGAGTATCATTTCTTTATCTCAAGCGGAATTATGATGGAGGGTTTTCAGAATCGTCAATATACCGAAACTTGATACTATTATGGTAGCTAGTTTTTTTAACACCAATAAACAGGTAGAATCCCAGAAGATTTTAGTAAAAACGTAATTATACCCATACCGAAGAAGTCTGGGGCTGATAGATGTGAACAGCACAGAACAATTAGTTAAGTATCCCATGCATGCAAAATATTAACGAAAATAGTACATAGGAGAATGGAACATCAAATAGAAAGCGAGTTACGAGAAGATTAGTTTGGTTTTAGGAAGAATATAGGGACAAGAGAAACTGTTTTGACTTTGAGATTAATTTTAGAATACAGGATAGGAAAAAACCGGCCTACGTTCATGGCATTGTTATATTTAGAAAAATCGTTTGAAAATGTGGACGGGAACACGCTATTTAGAATTTTGAAGACCACTGGAGTAAAATATTGAGAAAGGAGGCTAATACCTCTACAGAAGACAGGCAGCACTAATTAGAATAGAAGATCAAGAAAAGAAAGCAGAATTCAAGAAAGGAATAAGACAAGGATGCAGTCTGTCGCTCATACTGTTTAACTTGTATATACAACAGGCGATGAAGAAAGTGAAAACGGAATATGGAAAAGGAATCATACTGCCAGGAGAAGAAACAAAAACCTTACGCTTTGCATTAGGAGAATCAGAAGAAGACTTGGAAACCATAATAAATGGCAAGAACGTAGTCATACGGAAAGAGTTCAATATGAGGATTAATAGAACAAAAACCAAAGTAATTAATGTGTGGTATGGGAAACAGAGGAATAACGAAAGGTGTCAGATTGGGAAGCGATATTTTGACGGAATTAAGGAATTCTGCTTCTTGGCAAGAGTAATAACTAGGGATGGTAGAAGTATAGTAGACATAAAGAGTAGGATAGCACAGGCAAGAGAGGCTTTCGCGAAAAAGATGGATTTATTTATGAGTAATATAAGTGTGAATATTAGGAAATAATTTGTATGGAGCATGTTGTTATATGGGTGTGAAACGGGGACGATAGTAGTAGGGGAAAGATAAGTAATAGAAGCCTTTGAAATTCTCTGCTATAGGCGAATTCAGAAAATCAGATGGGTGGATAGAATCAGAAACGAGGAAGTTCTAAACAGAATAGGGGCAAAGTGAACAATAAGAAGGACGTTGACTAAGAGGCCACGTTTTAAGACACGAGGGTCTTTTAAAATTAGCATTATAGGGAAGTGTGTGGGGTAGGAACAGAAGAGGGAGGCAAAGGATGGAATGCGCTAAGCAGTTTACGGAGGATGTTGGGTGTGCTAGTTTTAAGGAAATGAAAAGGCTTGCGCAAGATAAGTTAGCATGGAGGGTTGCTGTTTCAAATTGTATTTTAGGCATTATGATCATCCATTAGTGAAGTAGTAGTTATAATATCTATATCATTACATCATTTGAATTTACATGAGTCTGGTTTCAAGACAAGATGTTCGAAATCCGTAGGAAGTCATGGTTAAGGTTCAGATGGCGTTCTGTGGTGACGTGCGTATTTCAAATTTTCTGCCCAATTTATTTGCCGTTTTTCGAAAGAATAGGCAATCACTAATTCGCTTTTCTGAAATTTATGAGTAATATTCTATTGAAAAACACATAGGTCAAGTAGAATAAGAATTAGAGGAATGTTCCCAATTGTTGGAACTTAAATAATCCTCCAAATGTAGATAAAATTCGTCGTGGATGTTGTAGATAAATTACATGCTACTTATATAATACGTCGCCATTGACAATAAGGTGACCATGGTACATTTTTATCATTATTTTAATGAGAATTATACATATTGGCAATGGCTCGGAGTATTTTACAAGAAGAAACCTAGTGAAAAAGTTAGCTATGGAAAGAAGGCCATTAAACAACAGTTTACTTAAAAATTCTTTTGGAAAAGTACCAACATATGAAGAAAGAAAGTACTGCGGGCCACATTAGAAGGAAAGGAAAGACAAGTGTAGAACACAATATTGTTGTGAAAAGTGTGAAAGTTTTATGCGTTTGCGTACAGGGACAAAAATAATTGCCAAGAATGCCTAGTAAAATATCAAAAAATATTGAAACAGATCCTGATTAATATGTGTTTTATAAAAATGTAATTATTTACATTATGATATTATACAACAAATTTAATTTATGAGAATCTTTACAAATCAGAATACTTTAAAATATCAATGAAAATTAATCAAATAAACAATAAGTGTCTGTTCTTTAAAGTAACTATATTTGAAGAACACTGGAACTGTTTACCGATGTGACTTGTAACTGATTTTCGGTTTACATAATTATAGGTCCGTATTTAGTAATTATAATGGATATAGTGATATTAGATAATCAGAAAAATATTTTAAATAAATTGGTTACCAGGCTGTAATTAGTTGTATGAATTATGTATATACGTGTCTAAGTGTATATGTCAAATTCCTGTAAAAAAAATATTTGCCAAGAATGCCTAGTAAAATATCCAAAATATATTGAAACAGATCCTGATTAATATGTGTTTTATAAAAATGTAATTATTTAGATTATGATATTATACAACAAATTTAATTTATGAGAATCTTTACAAATTAGAATACTTTAAAATATCAATGAAAATTAATCATATAAACAATAAGTGTCTGTAGTTTCAAGTAACTATATTTGAAGAACACTGGAACTGTTTACCGATGTGACTTGTAACTGATGTTCGGTTTACATAATTATAGGTCCGTATTTAGTAATTATAATGGATATAGTGATATTAGATAATCAGAAAAATATTTTAAATAAATTGGTAACCAGGCTGTAATTAGTTGTATGAATTATGTGTCTAAGTATTATATGTCAAATTCCTGTAAAAAAATCGAAATAATTCATTGACAAATGTAATGAATAACGGAATAGGTCCCCAGGACCTAGCGGGACTAACCGTATTACTTTAGGACTAACGGACGGTTAAATTGTCTATAACCTCCCTGGGGTAACGAGCAGCCAAATAAGATTTTTTATCCTGTCAGATTGAAGCGCCAAGCTTCAATTTCAAATAAAAATAAGGTTTTTAAAATTGAATAAAGCACAGTAAAATCTATTATTAGAAGAAAATTACAAGAGCAAAAACCGGTGTCGTGTAAGCAGGGGTAATTGTGATATTAAAGAAAAGGTTCTGTAGCCGCGTTGCTTTAGAGGGCTTAGTATTGAGAGTAATAAGCATTGTAATAGAAGTTGACGTACGTCATCCGTTGGTCGGAGTGTGAGCGATCTGGACTTAGGAGGTTACAGATATTAATTAGAGTTATTGTTAGTGACAGTGGTGAGATGAGATGAGGTGGGGTGAGGTGAGGTGAGGTGAGGGAGGATGTTGCGGCGTGGCGGCTGCAGAAGGCCCGCCCACGGAGATAACATCGCCTCGATGGATATCGGCCGAGCATTCCACCTCTCCTCTCAAATTAAACACGTACGCCATCAAAAACGCCGCCTAATACATGCGAACCATGACGATAAACGGCGCAAGCTTTCTTCACCAGAGTTAGCGACTCCGACTCTCGTCTTCCTCAAATTACAACTAAGGGCCCCTTTAATGAGACTAATCCTGGTCTCGCACTTTCAAACTCAACTACATTGTAAAACCAGGGCCGGATTAACATTTTTAAGTTTGTCAATTACATCATTAATGTAATATATATAAATATCAATATGTTAAATGAAACATATTGTGATTGGTACTAACCTTTATAAAAAAATGTGGCACGGATAATAAATAAAAAGAAGTCAAGAACACTTATTTCGACATTTAATCTCAGCACCATTTATAGTAAATGTAGCGATAACTAATCAAACATAACACACAACATTTACAAAGAAACGAAATTCAAATAATGAAAAATCTTTGACTTAGAAAATAAAATACGCAATAAAATATCATATTTCTATCAGATTACATTAAATATATTCAATATTAAATTAAATTAAATTCAGATAAATTTATTTCATAATGATTTGCATTTAAAGTTTAAGAATGAATTATTATTAATTTTAAGTCTTAAAGTAAACCAAAACTGGAAGCTTTATTCAAACAAAATCCAGATCACATAAAAGAAAATATCAAACTGTATATCATATTTAATTTTATGTTAACAGTTATTTTACTTAAGAACTGATTCAATCCAAGTATACATTTAAAACGAAAAAGTAGATTTTCTTTCTAAAATTTTCGCACAGAATTCTTCTTTAAGTTCATCGAAATCTATTTTTCTGAACGTCTCATTTTTTATACACATAATATTGGGTAAAGACAACCTCGTCCCGGTCATTGTGCTTCTTAATTGATTTTTGATGTTTTTAAGTCTTCCACCGGTACAATTAGCTGAGAATCAGCCGTGGGATTGGGGAAGGCCACTTGAATATTTCGTTCGAATATTATTTGATACAAGTCTGTATGCGACAAAGACTCATTGAAAGTTTAAGAATGTAAATTTCCGACATTTGATGGAAGTATGTTGCCGGTTGTGCTCAGTGGCACATGAGCATGAACTTCTGGAACTCCGAAGTTCAAAAAAATACTCTTTGTAAGTCAGCACAGCCTGGAATCGCATACTTTTCCGTGAAGAAATTTAGCTTCAAATTATAGGAAGGTATTTACAATTAACGCAACTAAACAATGTTTCATATTTATGTATTTCATATATAAAAAATTATAATGTTTCAAATTTGTATTTTATAGATGATTATAGCAATTGCAGAAAGCTCCTAATAAAATTTGGAAATCAAAAATGAAATAGTTTTTATTAAGTGACTGATAAAAACAAGGGAAAAATTATTATCATAATTAATTTAACTATCAGTCTTTAAACAAATAATTTGTAAAAAAAATCCTTGAGGAAAATATTTTCACTATATCATCATAAACAGAAGCTTTTCTTCCTAAATTTGATTTTAGTGCATCTAATGTAGTAATAAATGATTGAATCCTAATTTTAAGGCATCAGGGTCAGATAAATTTTCCTAATTCCCTTGCCTTTTACTTCTTATTATCCTTTTGGCAGTTCCATATTTAGTATTTGGCAACGTGTTTTTTTTGTTGCTCAAGTGTACCAAAATCTTCCCTAATTTCACGTAAAATATCCAAAACTGACCTGTACCAATGTGCACAACTACTAAGTAAAATATTAGAGCTTTGATGAATTTTATTACTCTTGAAAATTTTCTCAGTGTTTGGTTCCAGAATTAGAATAGTGTAACTTTAATTTTTCTAACAATTTGAATGTAGGTCCCTCTTTCTCTTAAGGTCCTAGGCTGAAGCCTAGTTAGCCTATACTTTCCTCCGTTGCCAACATTTGCACCATAATTGGCTGCAACGAGGACGCAAATAGAGCAATGATAGAAAAATTATTTTGTAACCCTTTTGTACATATTTGACATAACCCAAAATAAAGAAAACTGAATGATTTTAGTATATTAAATAGCCGACATTTATATTTAAAACAGGTGTGTCAAACTCATTTAATTTCATGCAACTGGTAAGATTCACGCGGGCCACATCACATTTACAAATTTTTCTTAAAATTATAAATCATAGAAAGGAATACGTACAGGTTAATTAAAACACATTCTATAATTAAATGAATTGAATATTTAACATTTATAATATTGATATGTGACTATTAATTCTTTTTATTTAAACATTAATTTTATTTAAATTTTATAAAGTAAAATTCATTTAGCGCTTTCCTTCTATTAGTTTTCAAAGGCTGAGAACAGACAATATTCATTATGGCAGATAGATTTTTATCTGTTAATCTTGATCTGCAGGCCGTTTAATTTCATTTCATGGATGAAAGTAGTTGCTCACACATAAGTATGTGCTCCAAAATAAGCATAAAATTTGTGAAGCAAATTTTTTTAATATCTTGGGATTTTTCACTTCGATAAAAAAATATTTTGAGATTCCGACGTCTCTATACTTGCATTTTAAAATATCAATTTGAAAATACGTTTGACTCCAGTGGAACTGAAGTGGGCTCATTTTAATCTTCAAAGGAAAATGGGCCTAAAAAGCTAATTTAAAAAAATCATTACGTTTTTGATTTCTTCATTTTTACCACTATATTGATAAAACTAGCAACTTTGATTTTGTGCTTTTAACGGATCCCACGTACGAAAACACGTCGAAACTTTTTCCTTGTAGATGATTTTTAAACAAAATCAAGTTTTGTACAAAACTTGCCATTGCATCTTACATATTTATTATTAATTTATCTTTGCCTTGCAACGTAATATTAAGATTATTCAGATGACCTTTTTTTTCTCACAGCACTTTTTAAAAAATCGTATAAAGTTTTGTAGCATTGCTATAATAGTAAAGCTTTAATTTTATATTTATGACTTTCAACCTCTACAAGCAAAACTCTTCTGGGATGCACTGACCAAGAGTTAGTAAAGGTCCACTAAATAATTTAAAAAACGTAATACATTCAGAGGATTCAAACTTTGCGAATAGTTTTGGAAGGATTTTCACTGTCAATGGGCTAAATATTTAGACCATTTAAAGCAAACAGTTTGAAATCTATGAGTTATCAAAGTCGAACTACATGAAAGGAAGTTTTTTTCGCCAAAATGTGTTTAAATTTTTTTTATTTAAAAAACGGAAGTATAAAACGATTTTAAAAATCTAAATGGGCACAGTGAGGCTTCAAACTCAGGGCTCTACATTTTTGACGACGACAGTAGTTCCCTCGGTTATCGCATACTATTTATTTATTTATAATTTAAGGCAATTAACAATACTTGATATTGATATGGACTATACCAGCGTTTCCTATAGTCATAAATAAAGAATAAATTAATTGATCGTTGATGGCGAAATTCCGTAGAATAAATATGCAAAGGTCTGTGTTTTGTGGTGATCTTATGGAATGTACGTTGCAGGATGCGAACCTGTGATTTGCAGATTGCGTTGTCCTAGCAGGTGGTTGTTTGTGTTTGTGGGTCCCAGGTACGAGGCCATTGTGATTGCGGACGCGGTTTATTGGACCCATGGGGTCCGTCTTTTGTCAGCTGCGAGACTTTATGAACGCGAAATTCCTCGCAGATTGCCTCGGGGAAAGTTTTATGGTTTTAGAGCCTTCTTGTGAACGTGTCGGTTCTCCGCAAGAAGAAGACCGTGATTCTGTGCAGACAGACAATCATCTGTGCCCACCGACAAGGGATCACGTGCCCGGAGCAAAATCGAACGATTGCTTTACGAATATTCCTTACATACTGCAATAAAATAAAATATTTATGGCAGAGTAAGTTCATTAGAACAGTAGTTTCATTAAGTAGCTGTATAATTTTTATAATGAAGTAAACAGAAATTTAGAAGCCAGTACAGGAGGGTCAGAAATTCCAGTTTCAACATGAAACCACATCTGAATTAAATAAACAGATCAACCATCCTTTAGAGGAGTTTTATTGAGATATGAACCATGACTTGTCATCATCAGTCTGTGTGCCGCCATTTTAATGGAAAGGATAATACGCCGCCATGTTTTGTGCGACGTTTTGTGGAGCACTGCTTGTGTAACTAGAGTGAAAGCTTGTCTCACAATAGCTTTCAGTTCGTCAGTGATATTGTAACAGTTCTGTGAAACGATTCGTGTTACAAAAAGCAACGTACATTAACATTAATAAATAGGCTTGAAGGCATGGTCTCGCTCAGTCAGTCATTTTATCCCGCCTATTTGATGAAAATTGCCGAATATACATATATAAAATAAAAATATCACGCGCGACACTGTCTGTTTTTATTAATGATAGTTGAGAGCGAGTTGACACCGGCACCGATAGTATATTCACTTAGTTAATTACTGCGTATTGTAGAATGAAGTCAAGTTCCAACATAAATTTTTGTGTGTTTCTTTGCAATAACATTATAAATTATAAGTAAATATTTGATTAATAAATTAAATTTTAATTTAAAATAATAATCTTATGCTTCTAAAATGCCAAAAAGAAAGTATATATTTACAGACGAATTAAAAAAAAGGTTATCAAAGAGCGACTTGACAACGATGGCAGTGACCGCCATCGAAACGTCCTGGCCAATGTCTACTTTCACCCGGTTGGAAGACCAAGAACTAATGAAGCAAAAAAAGGTTTATTCGTTTTTGAAAAAAGTTTACCGACATATTGAACAGTGCTCATCAGAATTTTCGTTGGCTAATGGCGATCGTTCAGACATAAAAATTTCATTTGAAATGTGCAATGCATATGGCTAGTTTAATAGCGGCAGGAAACTCCTCTAAGATATCATCATATTTTAACAATGCCAATCGAAGAGAGAACGAATTTTTAATAGCTGCTAAAGAAGCGACGTATGCCTTTTATGTTTCTATGCATAACCTCAGTCTTCTGATTGTTCATCTAAATTGATATCATTTCTAGTTTTAGAAAAATCGTTTGATAATGTGAACTGGAACTCACTATTAAGGATTTTGAAGAGCACTGGAATAAAATATTGAGAAAAGAGGCTTATACATAAAGTCTACAGAAGACTGGCAGCAGTAATTAGAATAGAAGATGAAGAAAGGAAAGTCGTAATCAAGAAAGGCGTAAGAAAGGATGCAGTCTGTCGCCCATGCTCTTTAACACTTATATATAGAACAGACGACGAAGAAAGTTAAAACGGAATATGGAAAAGGAATTATACTGCAAGAAGAAGAAATAAAAACTTGACGTTTTGCTGATGATATTGTAGTGTTAGAGGAGTCAGAAGGAGACTTGGAAACAATAACAAATGGCATGAACGTGATCATGGAGAAAGAGTTTAATATAAAGACTACTAGAGGGAAAAGCAAGATAATGGAGTGTAGCATGAGAAACAGTGGAATAACAAAGGCTGTTAGATTGGGAAGGGATATTTTGACGGAAGTTAAGGAACTTGGGAAGCGTAATAACTAGGGATGGTAGAAGTATAGTAGAAATAAAGAGTAGGATAGCACAGCCAAGGAAGGCTTTCACGAAAAAGAGGAATTTACTTACGGGTAATATAAGTCTGAATACTAGGAAATCGTTGGCAAAAATGTTTGTATGAAATGTGGACGATAGGAGTTGGGGAAAGGAAAATAGGCAAATGGTGAAAATCAAATTGGTATATAGAATCACAAACAAGGAAGTTATAAACAGAATAGGGGAAAAGCGAACAATATGGTGGACGCTGACTAAGAGAAAGGATAGATTAATAGATTATGTTTTAAGACACGAGGGTCTTGTAAAATTAGCATTAGAGAAAGCTTGTGGGAGGAAGAGGGAGGCAAAGGATGGAATACGCTAATCATATTAGGGTGGATGTGGGGTGTACTAGTTATAAGGATATGAAAAGGCTTGCGCAAGATAGGTTAACATGGAGGGTTGCATGAAACCAGTCCTAGAACTGAATACCACAACAACAACTAAGAGAGAATATTCAGAAAATAAGCCTCATAAATTAATAGAACCAGATGGTATTTCTGGAGAAGTGATGAAGTTAGGAGGAGAAGCCATGGTTACGTGCTTTACAAGCCTATTTGAAATTTCGATCAACAAAACCGATGTTTCATCCGATTGAAAAATTGCGTCAGTAGTGCCAATATACAAATCGGCAACTAGAGGTCTGACAATGTTTTTTTTTTCTACGTGTATGGACAAACATAAATGACGCATCACTTCTTTTTTTAACAATTGGTATAATTAGATAATGGGGTAATACATTCATGTGTCTAATACGAGTTACGAAACAATTCCGAACCAAACTTAAAGTTATTGTCCTTTGAATAGAACGTTTTTATTACTTGTTGCTGGGATTGGTTCTCTGTGCAACTCGTCAATTCCGCCTGCGTCACGCTTGTGCGGGGGCCGCAGGGGAACTTAATTGGTGCGGGTGTTGATGTCACACTTCAGCGGGCGCGAGACGTTTCATATCTGGATCATTCACAAAACTAAAGCAACTGGATTATTTTATTCTTTTATAACGCAATCAGAAACTGTGTTAAAATGTCAGAATACATTATCGTCAGCAGAACGTGAATTTCACTAAGTTGCAGGATTGTATCATTCACACTTACATGCATTTATGAAGACCAATAATGAACAACGTAAATCATCAAAACAAAAAAGTACAGATAATTTGACATTTCACAAGAACGCAAAGTTTAGGAGCCAAAAGAATACATAAAAGAAACATACTCGTTGGAATTCACCACGGTGACCGGACGCACTTTTAATAACGAAATTAAATACCATGACTGTTAAATCAACATAAAAAACTAATTATTGATTGAAACATAATTTACATTTTTGTATTAATTAATTGGTAAAGTAATACTAATCTAGTTCAGTTATAAGATTATTATTTTAATTTATTTTTATTATAACTGTATTTCATTACGCTTTTGGAAGTTAACATTACACAATAATGCAATAATATTTATCACAAATAATTATATAATAATTTTTGTTGCTATCAAAATAGTTTTACAAGTTTAACGTGTCGAAATTATTAAAGTATTATATTGATATGTCCTACAGGGGGAAATCAAGTATTTCGTGCTCTAATTTAAGAAATTCTTATACTAAATATGAGTTAAATCACAAAGTTGAAATTTATACTGTAGTTTGATACTATAAAAACCTATTAAATGCAGAACTTCTGATTTTTATCTGCATGCCATACCGAGATATTGTAACTCAAAATATGAAAAAAATACAAAAATCTCATTGTAAATGGTACGTCACTTCCCATATATAATTTATATAAAGTAACTACACCATTATGTGTAAAAGCACAATAAGTATTGAGATTCGCAAGAAATAAGCCTACTAAGATAATTTTTTTCATTGGAATGGACAACTTCGTGTTACACAGAGTGCATGAAAAAACATAAATGAGGTTTAATTTATAACGGTACAGTTTATTTGAAAAGAATACAACATAGTTCTGAATAATTTAGAAAATTGTAGATACCTGCGAACGCGTAAAACGGCGAGTGCCCTACAACAAAAGCGTTGGTCATTATTGAACCAGCACAAAATAAAATAAAGAAATTAGTTTTGAACTGCAAAAACACGAGGAAATGCACCAACAAAATATTAATTTATTCTGAGAAGATGAGAAATCAATTTCCTTTTTTTCTGGATCACTTGGTATGGATTGACAGACACACGAATGCGACTTTCAAATTGTTTTGTAATTTTTTTAAAAACGATACGTTTTTCTATTCATTTTTGCTTTAATCAGGTCGTAAATCTGGAAAGAATTTACATATTATTTAATAATTACAAAAAAATTGAAATAACCTATACTGAAATGAATAAATCAGCATCATCAAATTGTAATTTTGAAATCAACATATTTTTAATTTACCAATGATGCTAGTTTATTACTTGATTATGATTATAAAATTGATAATGTTTCAATAGTAAGCCCTTCCCACATCCAACTATCTCCAGCGAATTGCGTTTCCCCGCAGCATGGTACGGATTTGCGGGACGGGAAAACGCACCCGCCCCGCAACCGTCCAAGTGTGGCATGTCGCATCTAAATACATGTGTTGTCCGAACCGCGGCGTGCTACCCGCACCCGCAACTCGCTCAAGTGTGACACTAGCCGAAACTTTACAAATACACGCATACAACTGGTAATATCAATCCTCCGCGGTCCTATAATGTAAGTAGGTCTTTCTCATTAGTAATGACATTTTTCTCAATACCTTCCAAACAGGCTTCACATTTCACCTTCATCTTTAGTTTTCTTACTGTGAATACTGTAATTCACCTTAATAAGTAGTTGGTAGTAGATATAATATAAATAATTTCATTTTAAAGTAATTATCTATAGTACGTAGACAATTCCCATTTTATTATCAATTTATATTAAAACCAATTCTTTTACCTGATATATATCCAAACAAAATTTATGTTGAGAATCTCATAAATGCAAACTAGTATATAGTGGATTCGAACGTGAAATAAAATGCTTATTACGAGAATATCAGTTTGGCTTTAGGAAGAAAAGGAATATTGACTGCGTCTAACTTTAGAAGACAGAATAAGAAAAAACAGGCCTACGTTCATGGCATTTGTAAATTTAGAAAAAATCCTTTGATAATGTGAATACTACTAAGGATTTTCAAGAGCACAGGAATAAAATATCGACAAATGACAATCAGCAGTAATTATAATTGAAGGGCAAGAAAGGAGTAAGACAAGGATGCAGACTGTTCTCCATGCCGTCGAACTTATTTATAGAACAGACGATGAAGAAGGTTAAAAATGAATATGGAAAGGGAATCAAAGTGCAAGGAGAAGAAATAGAATCCCTAATGTTTGCAGATGGGCGTCAGAAAAAGACTTGGAAAACATAATAAATGGCATGAACGTGATCCTGGAGGATTAATAGAGGGAAAACCAAGGCCGTTAGATTGGGAAGGGATGTTTTGACGGAAGTTAAGGAATTCTGCTACTCGCGAAGGGTAATAACTTGGGATGGTAGAAATACAGAAGACATAAAGAGTAGGTTAGCACAAGTTTGCGAAAAAGAGGAATTCACTTACGGGTAATATAAGAGTGAATATTAGGAAATCATTGCTAAAAATATTGGTATGGATCGTGGCGTAATATGGGTGTGAAACTTGGAAGATAGGAGTTGGGTAAAGGAAAAGAATAGCCTTTGAAATGTGGTGCTATAAGAGAATGAGACGGGTGGATAGAATAACTAACGGGGAAGTTCTAACCAGAATAAGGGATGAGGGAAAATTATGTAGGATGTTGACCAAGAGAAGGCACAGATTTAAACCAAGTTAATGGATTGTAGTTTGGGAAACAGTGGAATAACAAATACTGTTATATTAGAAAGGGATATTTTAAGGAAGTTAAGGAATTATGCAACTTGGGCAGAGTAATTAATATAGTAGGATAGCTCAGGCAAGGAACGCTTAATAGGAAGTTTACTTACTAATATAAATATATATTGCGTATATCAATTTATTAATCATCTTCTCAAAATAAATTGGCTTCGCAATGACGAATAAATATTTAATTGTGCTGCATCCGAATAAGACGCAGTATGCTTCGTTTCAGTTGCTTTACTTATGCGCACGCAATTATTTGTTTAGTTTAACTTAACTAAATTAAAATCTCAACTACAGTGCTATAAGTGGGAGATTTTAATTTAATAGTTAAAGTTATTGCAAAACCCTTATATATAACTGAACGAAACCTGATCAGTTAAAAACTGTAATAATCTAAGGGAAACAGTGATGAAGAACTTGAATTAGAAACGATACACGTCCGTCTAATTAAAAATGTGTGATTTTCAGCATTGCCTAAGTGTTTATCTACTAAGAAACATCATCTTGATGGGGGTGTTGGAGTGGGGAGAGTCTACCACCTTCTACTCTATTCCATGTTCAGTGGGTGAGTCTTACGTCGGTCTTTGTTCAATCAATTAGAACGCATGATAGAGTGGATGGATGTATGGATTCAGACCGGGATATTCCTGGATCTTGCGGACATCGTCGATGAAGAAGAATAGACGTGGCAGTTGTAGATTTCTCAGAGGCTTTCAATGTAATACAACTGAATATTTTGTTAGCTAAACTTGAGGAATCGGGAGTAGATAATCGCTTAATTCAAAGGATTATGGAGTTTTTGAACAATTGCGAACTTAAAGTCCGGGTAAATGTGGAACTATCCAATACTATAGAACAGCGTTCCCCAAACTTTTTCTGCAATGCAACACTTCGCAAAATCAGACGTTTTAAAGGGAACCCTTGGCTTACTTTTTAGGTTGGGTAATTCCTACAAGAATATGTTTTAAAAAAATTAAGTATCACTCAATAATTATGTTTAATTGTAAAACTGTTATATAATATAAACATAATAGTATTATTAAATAAAGCACGTAATGACTTAGATGATTTTGGATCCTTGATTTGCATATCTTGTTGATGTGAGGCAAAATATTTGTTGGTGAATTCTAATATCTGGTGTGGCGTCGAGTCTGTTTCTTCACTTTGACTTCATTGCTGAATAATAAGAATATCCTGCTTCGCATAAATAGGTTATAGAAAACTGAAGTAAAACAATAATAGTTTGTTTTGAAATATTGGCATACTCTTCTAACAAACTCTCCCAGAAATATTTGTTTCCTATAAGAGTCATTGATTATATCAATTAGATTTTCATAGTCAGTTGCATTAAAGCTACTGGTTTAGTTGTCTCGGAAAATGGATTCGTCCTTACTATTTTTCGGAAAATATTGCAAAACAGTTGATTTCAAGTTATGTAAGTGTTCTAAGAACATAATGGGACTTAATGATCTACTTTAAAATTTAATTCATTGATGTAAGGGAGGAGATCAATAAAAATCATTTGATTCAACTGATGGAATCCAAAATTGTATTTTTTATCAAACGATACAATTTTATCGCTTGTACTAAAAATTGTAATACGTGTTGCTTGTTATGATAAGTTAATTGCACTTTGTAAAAATATCTGCCAGATATGCAAATTTTATCAACCATGGAGGATTTGTTAAAACTTCAACAAAATATTGTCCTGAATCATTTTCTGCCTTCAAGAAGACCAACAACAATAAGAGATTGTGCACTTGTCAACAAAATGAAAATAAATTGTAACAAGAGGAAGGCAATGAGCTTTTGTAGGCGTCACGTTGAAATAGTAATTAATTATAAGCTCAGCGGTAATGAAATAGTACAAGTGTAAGTATTTGGGTATATACTTGAGCAGTAATACGGGTTGGGAATATTAAGTAGAACGTGTGACTTTATTACGTCATGTGGTTTTTAAAAAAAGGAAACTGTGAAACTCGGGAACTTGCATAGTATAATTCTTTCGTGCGTCCAGTACTAGAATACGGCTGTATTTGTTGGGATACGTTCCGAAAATATCAGGCCGAGGCACTGGAAAGGGCGACAGAGGGTTGACTGCAGCAAAATTTGTTAAGCGGTGTCCTGGTCACGGCAATGAGAAGGTTTATCAATTAGGTTGGGATATGTTAGAAAAACGACGACAAAATTTACGTCTCGGGGCTCTTTGTAAAGCGTACGCAGGCCTACATTGTAATTGTAACAGTAGTCAGAGCAGCTTCAAAATTGACATTGGGAAATATTCATTTTTAAATCGGACTATAAAGGACTTGAACAATTTACCTGCAGAAGTTTTTTAAACATTCCCTCGAAATAACAACGTTTTTCAGGGAAGAATTAGAAAGTGTAAATGATCGTAAAGTGCAAGTGTAGTGAGAAAAACATCTGAACAATGAGTACTTTTCATATTTTCTCTTTAAGATGAAATTTATATTATTATTTGTAACTATTCACATTCCTTATTTTAAGCTTATTTTTTGTAACTGCCACCAAGTGTTACTCAATTACAATAAATTCATTCATTCATTCAATTCAAAAAGTGTTACTAGTGCTTCGTGTTCACTACCCATTTCATCGCACAAAACTTTATGTAATCTGGTTTGAAGTGGTTTTGATTTTACATATTTTATCTGTTTCTCGGCTTCACCAATGATATTTTTTAAATTTTTGGAAATTTTTTGTCGCTGGTATTTCTTTGAAAAGCAATTTCAGATCCTCATTCCCGCTTGCTTTGTTTTGCTGCTTTGTGAACTTACCTAACAAGACATAATTAATTATATCTTAACAAACATTAAAAGCTAACACCTTACTAGGAAGACTTTTTTAATTTGATCATTATGACAATATGTCATAAATTAATAGATATTTTTGTGACCATGTTTTTAATTTGTCAGGAAAATAACTATAAATAATCTTTCACGGATCACTAAAATTTCTAAATAAAATATTATCTGTATAACTCTGGGCATGGCAATCTCTATCTCACTTGTACAGGATTCTAGTTTACAGAACACGTCTACACTTGTTTATTGTTATCCATGTTTCCTATTGTAGCAGGAAAGAAGGAATAGGGTTTCTTTGTTTCGCAATGTAGTTGAATCGGTACCGAAACAAGCTAGAAACAAAGGAACGCGTGATAAATGATACCACTTTCTTCCGTTAGATGCAAACGGAGTACGGTCTTACGAACTGATTAAGTGGTATTAAAACAGGATATTATAACCCATAGTATGAACAAAATAACTCGAAATATTTTTCGGAACACCTGTTGAGGTCCCGCGGAACACAGTTTGGGAAACCCGATTTTAATGTATACGTACCTTTCTTTTTTTGGCATACACTTTTACTATCGCATCCTATGGGATTAAAGGTGAATGACTACACTTTGGTTGTCCTCATGTAAACTATTTCTGAAAACAGTTATAGGACTCCAAATACTCATTTCATCTGAACCAAGGATTGATCCGCACGAATATTTCTTCAATTTATCTGAGGTAAAGACGTGGATGAGGCGTGCAGGTGATGAATGTTTTGCGATCGCTGGTCTCTTATTAGCACACTGAAGGTCTTAATTGACGTCAACTTCCCTTTTGCTGACGTGGAGGGATGGCCTCTTAATCCTCATTAACCCCGCGTAATTGCGGCCGAGTTACACGCACAATGGCCGTGACGGATTCCTTACTCTGTTTTTACCCTGACCAACAAAAGGGCGAACGAGCGCTCCTTGATGAATTAACGAGACGGTAGATAAAGAAGCTCTCCCTTTTTGTTCCTCCCATCTCCATTTTTTCGCATTAATTTTCCGTGGTAGCGGCTTGAGCGATGATGGATCTCCTAGTTCAGGGATGCCCACGAGGAGACCTGCGACCTGCGTTCAGGGTAAACATTGACACAGCCTCAAGAAAACGTTTATCCTTATACTTTCACTCAGATTATTATTATTTAATTTTCAAAAACAGTAACCTCAAATTCATTAAAGTACTAACTGGAGACCCGGCATTTCCCATGTGTTTATTTATATTATCCCGGTACATTATTTAATCAAGATAAAAACATGACTAAACCGGCATCGGAAACGTCACAATGTGAACCTTAAATATACTCCCAGTATCTCGACAGTCAAAAATACTCCCGGTATAATAACAGGACTAACAATATTTTCAATATTCTCACAGAATAGAATTTCACCCCACAGCGACCCCTTTACACCGGTTTTGGCGCCAAAGTTGATAATTTCCTTGTTATTTCCACCCCCTACCTTTCACGTGTTGGAAGGGGAAATTATACACAAAACACTATAAAAGTGATTGACCTAAATAATTATTTTTCGACTCAAATGTGAGCCTTTATTACATAAAAAAATCCCACCAATTCCATCCCCTCCCTCTAGGGGAGACGTTCGGAAGCTATACGCCTAACGTTCATAGGTAATTGTTACGTTTGACCGTCTGTTTTGTCTCCTCTCGCCTGAACCCGAGGGTATGGGTTCTTCCGGAGCCGTGGTAGATCTCGCTTGAGAAATTCACAATTCTGTTTGAATCCAAACGCTGCCTCAGTCTCATTGTCTCGAACATTATGAGCTCGACTTGCGTTACACGTACGCCAACCGAAATTTTGACGCCTCACTGGTGGCATTTTATTATCACTAACAATAAATCACGCGACAATAAACCTCTAAACACACATCAAAACACAAGAAACACACTTAGTTTTGCTGTTGCGAAAGAAATGGTAATTGAATACGAATGAATGTCAATCTATCAATTCTGAATGAAAACGTCCGTTCAGTCCAGTGGATGACAAAGAAGAGAGAAAAAGAGAGCTTATGATCGCAGTTGGTTTTGAACAGGCCCGCTTTCAGACGTTTCAATTTTTCGTTGAATTCCGTTGAACCGTTTCGGAGCATAACAGATCAATAGTATAGGCAACTCACATCTACAGTGGAAATTCAAACGCGCGGAATAAAGTAGCCTTCTCGTAATTAAGTTTTCTGAAATTTTCAGATTTTCTACGTATTTTCGTAATTTTACTTTCCGTACGAACCTTGTACAAAGTATTCGAAAACTTATGATAAAAGGATGAATGAAATCGGTAAAGTCTTTCTCATGTTATGAAGTGACCAAGGAAAATAGGGATTCATATATATATATATATATATATATATATATATATATGGTAGAAGTAAATATTTCGGTTTGATTTCTGCAATATTGTATAATACTCTATCATGGACAGATTCAGTTGCAAATTTTTCAATGTGGGAAGCATACGTTTCATTTAAAATACTCTTACCAAATTCCAAAATGATATATGATTGTATATTTGCCTCAGGTAGATCAGAAGCTTCCAAAATGTCTAACCTCACGCCAAAAGATAATATCAAATTAACAGATATTTTTTAGAAAGGTTTATGATCATAATAGGTTATAGGATCTCTTAGAGTGCATATTTTAGGATATTATTGAACGTTTATCATGTTTCGTATAAATTTCCGTACTTATTTGTTGTCTTATTATGTACTGTAATGAAGTAGTTTAGTTTGTTGACAACCATACCATACAACATTCGACGTGGTGTTTGGATATGTTTTATAAGCTTATAGAGGAATAAAGAAACTAAATTACTGCTTAATGCGCTCGACTTGAATTGTTAATATATCTACAAGAATAATATAATTATTAGCTGTCGCACGAGAATATGTAAGTGGACGATTATTTACGTCATTGAGTATGGTTGGATGAAAAGTTGATGTGTTTAGGACAAGACCCGAAGATTTTGGGTTTAGAGAAAGTATTTCGTTGAAATTAAGTCTGGAATTAGACGAGAGAGACATCGCCGGAGGGAATTAGGATTTGTGAGCCTGAACTGCGGCGCTGCTGACAGGAATTTTTACTGGGTGTGTAAAACGCACACAACTGAACGCCAGAGGTATGATTTAATAGCCGTAACTCGGATTCGCAGAAGTGTGTTGTAATACATATTTATTGGTGAGAGTTATGGGATTGAATTTAACTTATATTTATTATAATATAATAACTTGATATACCCCACGTTGAACGCCATTTGTAATGTATATAACTAGTGGTGGGATGGGGAATTGAATTGAATTAATTTTATTATTTGAATTGTAATATAATGTATTAATTAAATGGGGATTTATTATTAAAAAGACTAATTAAACTAAAAATTCTGAGTTTAATATTAATAAAATATTTTAGCCGGAGCATAAATTTTATTTACAATTTTTCAAAGATAACATTATTAAAAATACAAGTTTAATAACATGGTATTCCGTGGGGTGAATTGAGAAGCAATTTATATTTCTAATGGCAATAAGCCTGGCAAATGCGAACCCTTTCTAATTCAAAACGACGATACCCGCTAAGTACCTGCATCTTCATCCCGATCTGCGTCGATGATTATGATGGCTGGTGGCTCCATCGATGATGACCTCTGTTCATCACCGTCCGGGCTGAATCTCGTGGACAAATCTGGCGGAGACTCCCTTCTCTCCTACCGGTAAGCTAACAGTTTAGTTTTAGGTCAGCATTAGCTGGCTTCTATCCTTCTCTCAGCGGCTAGCAATTTAACATTTGCATCAACTTTCTTCTCTTTCTCAACAACCTCTTTTCATCTGCTATCTCCTTCGAATCTCAACATCTTGCATCAGTGCGCCCCCTCCCCACACACACAGCTAGGAAAGCAAATACACTTAACGTTTCTCTTCGCGTACTTAATACATTGTAGTGCATCCATCGATCGTCGGACAACGTATCCGTCGCCAATTCAAAATTTACGCAGAGGACTACGAGTTAGAGACAGCGCAGAGCAATACGAAGAAGTATTAATCTTTTTTTAAAGTTTTTCTAAACAGTCCTTCAATTCAAATCGCGTCTAATTAAGATTTAAAATATTTACGGCGATGTTTTCCCCATTTTAGAAAGAAAGATCTCATCCCTGAATAAGCCTACGGTAAAAACGCTATTAATTTTATTCAATACAGTTAGTTGTATGTTTTGTGCAACTTACAGACAATTAACATTACAAGACTCTATTATAATTTTGAAGTGAATTTTGTATGAAAGTAACATTTATGTGAACAGCAAAAGACTCTTTGACCTGTAAAGGTGGTGGTTAAATGAAATGACAAGTATAAATATTGCGTGCGAAAACGAACGAGATTTGTATAGACGTTGAAGAGTGAAATTTACAATGGTGGTTAACTACTATTCCTAAATAGAAAGCGTTAATAAAAAATATTAAAATACCGTGATTGGTGCCCAATTATACTTTTAAAGGTCATCACTCGTCGTGATGATTAAGTTGAAGTACATTCCCTGTTGCCTTAAGATGGTGGAGAGATGGAAAGGAACCCCTACACGGTCAATCAAGGCTGTGAGTCTGAACGATGAGTCAGAGTGAAAGTCGAGGCAGGGGTGAATGAGGTAGAACCCTACACGGTGAACCAGACTGACAGTCTTCAGTTGCCTACCGTAAGCCAGTGGTAGTAGTTGTTCATTTAAAAGAGGTCAACAGGTTTGGCTATAATAATGGCAATAATGTAAAAATTAGCATCAGTGGAACCAATAAAAAAAGATACGACCTTATATTAATAGACAAACCTTATAAAATGGAGAGAACTAATTAAAAAAATTAGATACGCTGACGTTTTGAAGTTGACTTTTCGTCTTATTCTAAATGGCTCTTATAAAGTAAACTGACAAAATTTCAAACAATCGGAAAATAGATGTAATACCTATAAAACTGTTACTTCGCTTACTGTATATCTTAATTTTTATATAAATCCCAGCGGAATACTTAATCTAAGGGCAGGGATAAGCAATAGGCAGGCAATTTCAACATGTATTAAGAGTATTTTAACTATTCAAAATGAAAAAGTTCCTACTCCTTAGAAAAAGTATAAATAAAATTACTGCCGTTATAATTTTAATCAAACGCCTTTACAAAAATGCTCTGGTCATTAGAATTTTCTCGTTTTGTCGTTACTGACATTCGTTTTGCCTATCGGATATTATTGTTCCGCTTATCCTAAATTTCTTTTAAATTTAAAGTAATGTAGAAATATAACTTCAAATAATTACGGCTCAGGCACACGTGCCGTTTCCGTAAATGCAGAGTAAATTGACGACAATAAATGTGTAGCACGTGACGTAGCATGTGTCCGACATTGTTTACTTTCTGAACAATTTTTTCGAATCTCTTTATTTGTGGGATCCGTTTTGCGAGAAGACTGATAAAGAATGGTATAAAATTTTGCAGCTATTGAGAAAGCTTCTTCTTCTGGGACGCTATAGTGTCATCAACTCCTCAGCAACGGCAAACGGGGGTAGTAGGTAGAATTTCTTTGTCCTGGCCCCACCACTTTGAAGGCAGGGTCTGAGCGGGGCTAAACACCCCCAAGATTGAATTTACGACACCTAGATATCCTTGATTCACGGGTTCATTCCACCATTCACACTCAATAATACTGACAGATTCTGCTAATACTGAGCGTTCGAATGGTGGTGTAAGGGTCCTTCAAGATAATGGTGAAAGTGAAAATGGTTGAATTTTAAAGTTTTAGTGGTTATTGATTATAGAAGTTGTGACATCTCCTACGTCTTTTATACTTTATGAGAACGGAGGAATAATAAAATGATGTAAAATTTGACTCATCGATACATATTCAGTGTCGTTCTCGTTGTTATTATAAGGTAACACCAACCCGTCACAAGGTAGCATGGGGTTAATAAGAAATAACCATAATTGATATGTGTGTTTAAAGCATTTTTTCGGTGTCTACGTTGATTGGAAAAAGGATTCTTCAGATGCCCCACACGCCGACAGATCTTCCTTTTAATTTGCATGGCCGATAAGTTTCATCAACCATTATGGGAAAACTTGTAAGTATATTGGAGTAGATTTGAACTCTTCACCTTTACACCATGAATATATACATTTTGTTGTTTTTTGGTCACGGGTGGCTGTTGGAGTTGAAACTTAAAGTATTTAATGTATAAACTTTTGAGCAATTTCGCGTTATATATTTTGTAGTGAAGGAGGACACCTCCCTAATTTTATTTGAATTTTTGGACTTTTGAATTATCCAAATTTCCGAAGGACACTGTTCCTTGTGTCATGGAAAATATCCCACGCTGGACAAAGGACTCATGAGGATTAGCAGAACAAACATCACGAGGGATAGCGTTTTCCCTTGGAGAAGGAATATACGAACGTCTGGTAGGCGAGAAGCCTAAAAATGGCAAAATGTTTTAGACGATGAATGGTCGAGGAGGTAGAGATGGAGAGTTGTTGAAGGCGAGGTGGAAAGGAGGACAGTTCATCAGGACGTGAAAGGGAGGAGGAGTAAGCTGGAGAGTGCAATTGTGAATTGTTGCCGTTTAATGAGAAGGTATTGAGAACAAGGAGGGCTTCTCACTTTCAGCCGGCAGAGGGAAAATTTACAATTCTACCCGAAGGAAGTTCCGGTCGCCTAGCAACCTGCATCGAGACACGAATGAAGGTAAAACAGGTTCGTAGAGCTGCACGTGGTTACCTCAATGAGTAATTAACCCTGATATTTAAAAATCGTCTCCTTGAATTAAATTATTTATTTGTAATAGCGCGCAGGATACCTTTTAGAGATATTTTTTTATAATTAAAATTTTTATATCATCCCCTTGAAGTGATTTCATTAAATAATTAAAATAATAAAACCTCTATATCATTTAAAATAGAATTAATATCTTGTGTGTTTATTGTAAAGATTACAGTAAATAAATACTCAGGTTATGCCGGAAATATGCTAGTGTATTTATAAATGCTGGAGGCGAATCTGACAAACACTGTATCGTATCAGGGGCAAGTCCAAGTGGAATGTTTAAACTCTGAAGGTTTCGTATGCTCCATGTGGACGTTGCCCAGCGAACGAACCAAGAACACCGAGAAACAATACAATCATTCTCATACGGTTAAGGAAATAGGCTCTTAGCGAGATCTAAAATAATTAAGGAATAGGCTTGTTTTATTTTTCCTGAATTATTAATAAGTATTTTGTTTTAGCAGTCAAACAGATCGTTGAGAATGTTTTATTAGTTTGTATTGTCTTATAGAAATGACGACAGACATGAAGTGTATATTATGAGAGTGTTTATCGAGCTACCTATGTCCAGTTGACTGTATTCCCAGGTTGAGATGCAGGTCTCCGCCCACGACACCTGGTCGCCATTAATTCTGCCTCTCTGGCCGTAATTTGGGCTCGTGACCCCGAACGCCCCTCGCTGATGGATACCGCAACATCAGTCCCCTGTCTGAACCATCGCCTAATGAAACTCACGGGGCCATCAGTCGCGGTCGGTCGACTCAAATCACTTGAGGTTAGCGCCCCGCTTAAATGCTGTTGCATTTGGTTCCTACCGAGGGTAATTTTAACCTCCACGCCATTGATATGCATGTTCTCCTTGTTGACTTTTAAAATAATGAACAATTAGCTGTTAATTACTTGCACATTAATGAAACTTAACTGTTCTCAGTTCAGTCAGCATTCACATTGATTGTAGTTGACATTTACGTCGGCAGCATTTCCCAACAAGAAATATTGTAGGAAGGTTGGAAGTAAAGAAAACGACAGTCAAGGAAAGAAATTTTGCCCGATGAATAATGTCGAATACATTGCACTGTCTGCTATCGATTCTTAACGCGAATACTTTCTTGTTCCATAGTGGTAACGAATTTCCTTCCTGTCAATGAGAGCAAAGTTTTCACCACCCGCAAGTGGAGCCAGATGAAGACCATAACTAACCGTATACACACTCATAGTACTACTTACCACATAGATTATTTCTGAAATATGAGAAACTATAGCGAAAAATATTAAGTTAAGGTAGTGTAACGGTCAAACACATCTGATTGGAATTTTGGCGGTGTGGAATCCAAAGAAATGAGATAGCATTTGAGCCAGGGGCTCAAACCCAGACATCATGGCGCGCCCGGGGTGTTACATAAGAATTGGGTGGCGTTGTAACGGTCGAACGCATATTCTCCGACTTTTGGCGGTGTGGAGTCAAAAGAAAGGAGACAGCGTTTGAGCCAGGGGCAATAAAACTCAGACATCACGGGGTGCCTAAGGAGTTCCCCAAGCTATGGTCAGGTTTAGTGGCATCGGGTAGTGTTTTCCCCAAGTGTAACCATAAATGTTATTGGTCAATATCCATCCCTGCCACCTTGGTGATATGAAACAAAGAAGTGGGGAGTAGATTTTAAAAAGGCTTGCAGAGAGACGTTTGGCACAGATTTTTTTGGTGTTTTTTCGAGTGTGGTGAGAGATTGCAAGAGAGATTGCTGGAAAGATGATTGACATTTTGGCAAGGGGCATTTCGAGAAGATGAGCGGCATTATCGGACAGGTAGTCCATGGCGAGGAAGAATAGCGGCGGCGGATGTGATCTGGATCGAGTAGGACCCAAATAGATGGAAGACGCTGGAAGTTCCATTATGACGACACGGTAATTACCCCTGAGACTCTGCTGATTTCCTGTACTGCCAGGTCCGAATAGATTTTGTGTTTAATCTTCTGATATATGAGGGTAAACAGAAATTCTTCCTGAACCAGGACTCTGAGAAGGAAATTGCAACGAGGAGGAGCTGGAATATCCACTAAGACTTTTTGCTGATTTCCCTTACTGCCAGGTCCAAGTATATGTTGTGTTTAATATTCTGATCTATGAAAAGGCCCATAATATACGATCCTGGCTTTAAGCCGGAAATTTTTTCTTAATTAATACTACATATATGCTTTCCTAAAAAATACAAATAAATTTCTTAAAGCTAACAATTATCTATCTCTAAAGTTTGAAAATATCAACATTATAGTATTAATGTAAATTTGTTTTGGATCAAGTAAATTGTTTTCCTTTTTTATTATAAAAGAGTTAATTCTTCTTATATTAATATTCCACTTAAAATAATTAATATCCCCCCATTTCAATTCATTAGACATAATCCTAAGGCTTGCTGATCATATTGTGGTATTAGGAGAGTCAGAAGAAGACTGGAGACCATAGTAAGTAACATAAACATGGTCCTGGAGTAAGAGTACAATATGAGGATTAGTAGAGGGAAAACAAGGTAATGGAGAGTAGTATGGGGAACAGTCGAATCACGAAGGGCGTTAGATTCGGAAGGAATATTTTAAAGGAAGTTACTTAATTCAGCAACTAGGAATGGTAGAAGCATAGTAGACATAAAGAGTAGAATATTACAGACAAGATAAGATTACGTAAAAAGAGGAATTTACTTACGGCTAATATAAGTGTGAATATTAGGAAATTATTACTGAAATTGTTCGTATGGAGCGTGATGTTATATGGGTGCGAAACGTGGACAGTAGGAGTTGCAGAAAGAAAACAGAAAAGAAGGGCTTTTGAAATGTGGTGCAGTATAAGAATGAGATGGGAGGATATAATCACTAACGCGAAGTTTAAAAAACAAATGAATGGGGAAGAGCAAAACAAAGTGTGTGGAACTGCTTTGTACCAACAGAAAATGGAACCACAATAGCCACAATTTTTAAGACCAATAGGAATTGTTAAAATATTCGCAATGAGAGAGAAGTGTGAGGGTTAAGAACAGAAGAGGTAGGAAATGATGGAATACACTAAGCGGATTAGCAAGGATGATGGATGTGGTAGTTATGTGTAACTGACTTGTGCAGGATAGGGTAGCATAGACAGAATAGGGGAAGATCGAACAATATAGAGGGCGTTGACCAAGAGAAGTAATAGATTAATAGGCCACGTTTTAAGACATGACGATCTTGTAAAAATTAGCATTAGAAGGAACAGACGAGGAAGGACAAGTATGGAATACGCTAAGCATATTAGGGAGGATGTGGGTTGTGCTACATTATTCGAGATACAATCCGATAGCGAAGTTTTTTTTAATAAAGTAGATTAAAAATTGCTGGTAATATACAAATTAATCCCAACATGACTTAGTTGATTCTGAAAAATGTTTGTCTTGTTCATTTTTATTCATGCTTGTGATTGTTCAAGAAAGTTGGGGAATGCAAAATTTTTCCAAATTTTCTAAAAATGTACACAAAAATTTAATTCAATATTTAAAGGAATTGATATGTTTAAGGTAATGAGGTATTAAAAGCTCTAATGAATGCCAACAAAAACGGTATCTGATGACTGTCCCAGCAAAGTATTCGAATATTTTTCAAAACAATTCAGTTTTACATAGCAACACCTCAAATTTACTAATTTCATAAATCTATTTTGGTTTCCGAAATAAAAAAGATCATTATTCTGTTAGAATATACGTACTAGACATGCCGTGAATTGATATCTGTTTCCTGAAACTTAGGACTTTAATGTTAGTAAGTAGACTTATGCCCTGTTAATTTCTTAGTCCAGGGTTTCCCAAGCTTGTTCTGCAGCGGAACACTTCACAAAATGGAACACTTGGCTAATTTTTTAGGTTCGGTAATTCCTACTTGTAAAAGTTAAAAACTTTTAATTTATATTTATTAATTATATTTAAACTTATAATTGTAACATAATATAAACATAAAAATATGAATAATTGAAGCACTTGATAACTTTGCAGTAATTATTGTCAAGTTTCCACTCGGGTAGAGCTGCGATTAAGAATAGAAACTCAACAACAATTTCTGCAGCAACTACACCAGGAAAGTCTCCGTTCACTAACTTAATCACTTTGATGATTTTGGATCCTTTAATTGCATACCTTGTTTATATCACGCACCAATAATAGATTGCATTGTAGTACGCTTCTGACAAAGTCGACCAAGAAATCGCTTAAAAGTTGTTCTATGTATTTTTATTTCAAATTCGAATCACTGATTAAAATAATAGACACTTTCACTTAAAAGCATTGGTTTAGCTGTCACGGAAAATTTATCCTGAGAATTGTTTGGAAGGGTGGTTTGGGAATAAAATTAATAGGTATTTAATTTAATTTGGGGAATCTATTAAAAACTTAACTAAGAAAAATATTTACAAATTTCAGATATGATCTTGGGTCTAAACCTCCCTAGGCGTCAATCATGGGGAAAGTTGACAGTGTATCTTTTTGAAACAGCTTCTCCTCACCGTCCACAGATTAATCTCCAACGTCCGAGACCAAACAAAGCATCCCTTTCCGTCTCATCACCGTGTGAAAAAGCACCGAAAATCAATCTTTGTTATCGATTTTCTTTAGACCACTAAATCCCAGTGGGATTTTAAATATATCGTCGTTCTCGTGGTTCTCGAACAGAAATTCCCAGGTCATATCCCAACGTGCCGAAATGACATCCTTGGGGATTAGTGACGCTATAGACTCTGGACTTACTGACGCCAATTACAGTTCCCAATCATCGTCAACATTGTATTAAAAAATAATGAATTATCAACTATCGCGTTAAAGAATCGTCCTAACTAGTTTTCGGAAAATATTGCCAATGCGTTGTTTTCACGTTATGTAAGTTTCCTTTTGGAAAAATTATATCTTTTAAAATTTAATTCATTCAAATTCATGTAAGGCACGAAAATAATTAAAATCAACTGATGATATTATCAAAATACGCAATCTTAATTCTTGTATTATAAATTTTACTATTTTTCCCTTGTAATGGGAAGTTAAGTTCATTACACTTTGTAAAAACACGATGATTTGTTAAATTTCAACGCAATGTTTTCTTAACATTATCGAAATTTAACAGCTTATATAAGAAGACATGTTTTCAATGTATGAATATGACAATATGTCGAAAGATTCCGAAGTGTCTATAAATTATTACAGACATTCTTGTGACCATATACGTTTTTTGTTTTTTAGCAAAACTGTAATAGTATTAATCGTCTTTCGTGGAGAATTAAATTTTTCCTACGGACTTCCGGCTGAGAAACGTTACGCTGGATTATCCTCCCATTGCAATCATGCGCTGTTGAAGTGCACTATACAAAGGCGCATAATGCTCATTGTCAATTTAAATAAAATGTTATCTGCACAATTCTGGGCTATGGTAATTTATCTATTCCTATAGGATTCTAGTTGGCTGAAGGCGTCCACGCTTATATCAGGATCAAGGAACGGGGTTTCTTTGTTTCGCAACGTTGTTGAATCGGTTTCGAAACAAGCTAGAAACAAATTTGTATTGTTGAGAAACATCTTGTTGTCGGCCACGTAAAAACAATAGACCCCATCTCTTTCATTCACACAGCATGAAAAAAATTTTCCAGTTCGATGCGAACGGAGTTTTCGTCTTTCGAACTGATTTATTAATACTATAACATGATATTATAAACATAGTATAAATACAACCACCCCTGTTATTTTTTTGCGGAACACTTCATCAGGCCCCGCGGAAACCCGGTAATAGTGTATTAAAAGACTGCATCAATTATGGAAGTATCTTTCGGACCATGGGCAAAAACTAACAAAGACAAAGAAGATCTATTTGCAGAATATTTGGAAACTATATTTATCCCAAATAACGATTTACCAAATACCGATATTACAGATTTCTTAAGAGACAACAATTTAAATGAACCTGAGTCTAGAATACAATATTTCAATCCCAAAGAAATACGGAAAAAAATATACTTACTGAATAACAAAAAAAGCTTTAGGAGTAGACCAAATTACTCCCAAAATGCTGAAAGAGTTCCCCAAAAAAGGACTTCTAATGCTGACATATATATTTAATACAGTAATAGAACTCCAACAGTGGCCCCAAAATCTTAAATTATCTGAAATTATTTATATACCTAAACCTGAGAATGACTTAATGCATGTAACCTTGTATAGACCAATAAGCCTCTTATCAACGGTGGCAAAATTATTAGAATGGTTACAACTCACATCTCTTCAATATCAGACCATCAATTAGGCTCTCTACTTTTTTTTATTGATAATAATTTACTTGACCTGTTTTCTAGATTCAATAACAGGTCTGTTTAACAATATTTTTCTTTTGTTGGTACATTTTTTTACATAGATATAAATATGTATGAATACAATAATAAATTATATGCGTATATTTAAATTTGTTTTAGCATGTAAGATCATCATCTGTTACACTAGTTTTATTATTATATTATTTTCGTGGAGAGACTGAAGGAGAGAATTTTTAATTTCTTTGTGTCCTCATCCTTTCAACATTTATACATTTTGTTTGTGAAACAACTCCGGTTTTCCGGTTACGACCCACGTTTCCGGATCTCCATGACGCGTTGGTCGAGTAGTTGTAGGTTCAATTTTTTTTTTACTAATTTTATACTCTTATTATTTATGACTGTATTTGTATTAGCAGAGTTATGTAATTTGTTTAAGATAATTACTTGAATAATCTTACTATTACTATAATTTATATTCTATTTTATGTTATGATGTCTATATTTTGGTCCTTATACTCATCCGGTTCCTGGATTTGAATGTCCGGTCCGATGATGAGTATATTAAGTCTTATGATGTAATATTTAAGATTCTATATTTTTAGTCCTGTATTTTGTCAGTTCTAAAGCGGATATCAGGTTTGTCAAATTTTCTAGAGCCGCGGTGAGTGGTGGGTTTCTTATTATTTCCCATAGACTTTCTTTTCTTAAGGTTTCTCTTATTGTCTTGTCTACCTCATAATTGGGGCATTCCAGTATGGCGTGTTCCGGTGTTCCTATCTCTCCACAGGCACATAGATTGTCTGGTCTGCTATTTATTCTTCCCAGATATTGTCCGTACGGACCATGACCAGTAAGAAAATGTATAAGACCCTTGGTTGGGTTGAGGTGTCTAAGCTGTAATCTTTCTCTTATGTTAGGTAGAATTTCGTACACCCTTCTCCCTTTATTCGATGAATTCCATCTTTCTTGCCAAATGTTTAATATTTCTTCTTTAATTTCTATTTTGGTATTTGCTTCCTTGCCTAAAATTTCTTGCTTTTCTTCCATATGTAGTAACAAAGTCTGCATATAGTTCCTCTCGGTTCACATCCTCGTCCCGCTTAGGCTCTCTACTATCTAACAATGTGATCATATAGTCAATGCTATACGAGAATCAAGTATTGGTCAGCAGCATTCCAGCAGGCTTTTGACATGGTCTGGCATCCAGGTCTGCTATATAAAATCAAACTGTTGCTACCGGAGCCTTTCTATAACCTACTAAAATCATACCTGGAGAATCGCAAATTCCGATCTAGAGTAAACGGCGAAACTTCCACCTTTCACCTAATGAAAGGAGCCGTTCCACAAGGAAGCGTCCGAGGACCCATCTTGTATTTAATATATACTTACGATATTCCCTCAACCACTAGTACAATTACAGGGACATTATGGTTATTATGGCTACTAATGAAGATCCAGTAAGAGCATCTTAAAGTACTTCAGGAATGGACAGATAAATGGAAAGTCAAAATTAACGAGACAAAATCCTTATAGGTTACGTTCACTTTACGGTAACAACAATGACCACCAGTAACTGTAAACAACAAACATTTCTCGGTATCAACGAATGTAAAATATCTCGGAATACATCTAGACTCAAAATTAACCTGGAAAATTCATATACAAAAGAAAACAAAAGTATTTGCGTCTGGAGAACTGTACAGGTTACTCGGTAGGAGATCTAAACTCTCGTTACAGAACAAAACAACCATATACAAAGCCATTATGGATGAAAACAGTGGGGATGTGCTACTAAGTCCTACTTACACTGCCATAATACAGAGGGCACAATCAGAACCATGGTTGATGCTTCATGGTATGTGAGAAATCAAACCCTACATCAGGACCTAGACATGCCTTTCATCTAGAATGCCAATAAACATCACAAGAAACTGGAAAACCATAGAACCCTCTTATACAGCCACTGCTGCAATATAGAAACCACAGACGATTAGAACGATGCTGGCCAATGGACCTGATCACCGGAGAGGATCCTTCAGGACTCTTCCAATACACCAAAAACACCTTAAAGAAAATATTATTATGATTGATATTTCACTTTAAAAAATATGGAACTGATTGGCACTGCATAATAAAATAAAATTTGTGATGTAATTATTTTACGTATACTGAAATTTGAATCGTAGTTGTGTTTTGAGCTGTTATTTAGCAGGAAACAGATTATATAAGTATGGCCTGAGCTACACGTGTCTGCACTGCACGGACGGAAACGCCGAAAGGTCGTCCTGTTGTGAGGACACGATGTCATCACTTCGAGTTGATAAACGCTCTGGATTAATAGCCCTACAGATAAACTGCTGATGGGAAAAACGGATAATTAAACAATGGAAAAAATCCGGATGTTACGAAATTGGAGTGCGAAATTACGAGGTGGGCGGAGTTGGTAGGATAACACTTCTGCTTTCCTGGTATCAGAACACAGACAGGTAGAAATTACCAGCGGATATTAGACAAGTAGATAAGGCTCACTGTAATCGAATAATGACATCTCTTTTGTACACTGCGGGAGCCAACTGGAAGTAGATAATTTACAAAGCTATTATTAACACACTGAGTATAGTGAAGGTGGTTTTCAACGTGTCCATTACATATCTATAAAGACAAAGATTTGTACTTTTGATAATAGATAATTTTCATATTTTCTGAAAAAAAGGTCACAAGGATGTGTTCCTCTGCATACCATTGTCTGCTCAAAGTATTGTTTGAAAAATATGCAAGGAAATCACTATCCTACACGTTCAACGAAAGAGTCGTTCTTCAAGCTGCATGTCAAGCCACTTTCCGCTATATGTAAATATTATTATTATATTTCTACTTTACCTTTAATTCTCATCCATTACCTACAACTCTCGCAATTCTGCAATCAAATAAAATGGATATCAGTCCATCAAAAGTTCAATTAACTTATAAGAAAGAATGAAAAAAATTCGGCTGGTCCCGGAAATGGAGGCCGGGATTTCCCTCATACAGGGTGGATTCTCTACCAGGAACATTCTGTTCTTTGAAATTTCATACAATTAATTTCCCCATCTCGTCTATAACGATTTGCACGTGGGACTCCAATATGTTTCAGCAGAAATTAACGTCCAGTTATACGATTCCGAGTTAACAGAATCCATTATTATCTTAAGTTCACTTTTCGTCACTATTGAATTATAGTATATTGAGTTATAATAAGTCTCAGTAGCCTTTTACAAAAAAAGTGACGTTTCTTTGATGATCTCTGAGCGATACTTGTGGGAGTTTTCTCTCGCAGGTTTCTCCCCATATTGACTGCGGGGCTCACTTTTCAAATGTCTCGTACTCTCTCTGTTTTTTTTCTCAAGATTCTCACATGTTGAGGATCCTTCGTCTGTCTTAGGAGGTGTATGTACCGGGCACGAAGACCTTGAGCATACGGTAAGAATTGTCCGCTGATCCCATTAGATCACTCGGCACACTTTCTCTTAGGACTTCCTCTCATTCCCTTTCCGCAATTCCTATCGTCCATGTTTCGCACACATATAATACCACACTCCATACGAACATTTTTAGCAATGATTTCCTAATATTCACACTTATATTACCCGTTAGTAAATTCTTCTTTTTCGCTAAAGCCTTCCTTGCCTGTGCTATCCTACTCTACTTATTACGCTTTCCAGGAAGCAGAATTCCCTAGCTAACGTAAACATATTCATTCCTAATCTAACACCATTTGTTATTCCACTGTTTCACGTTCTACACTCCATTACCTTTGTTTTCTCTCTTTTAATCTTCATATTAAACTCTTTCTCCGGGACCCCGTTCATGCCATTTATTATGGTTTCCAAGTCTTCCTCTGACTCTCCTAATACTACAATATCGTGGGCAAAGCGTAGGGTTTTTATTTCTTCTCCTTGCAGTATTATTACTTTTCCTGTTCTATATAAGATAAACAGCATGGGCGACAGACTGCATTCTTGACTTATTCTTTTCTTGATTACGGCGTTCTTTTCTTGAAGTTCTATTCTAATTACTGCTTCCTGCCTTCTGTAGAGGCTATGTATAAACCACCTTTCTCGATATTTTATTCCAGTGATTTTCAAAATCCTTAATAGTGTGTTCCAGTTCACATTATCAAACGCTTTTTCTAGATCTATATTTCTCTTTCTCCGTTCTCCATTAATCTAGTTTTGATATGTTCTTTGAAACTATGAAGCGCCTCGTGTTTTTTCAGGATTTTTAATTACTATCTTTTTGTTGTAATTACTTTATTGAGCTTTTCATTTTCAGCCTGTATTTCATAACAAGTAGATTATATTTGCTCATGGGTACGCGTTGCAGTTTACCATCTCTGTCTAACCATTAAATAATATAATTTATCAATAAAGAATGGAAATTCAGACACTCTTTTAGCTGTGTAGTAATATTAAAATTTCACTTCTGAGAGTGATCAGCTGTCGTAGATACTTTCTGCAGTTACGTCCGTGTGCAATAATAACGAAATGAAGGCCATTTTCCCCACATATTTTATTCTGCCTGATAGATCAATCACACGATGTCTCACAAGGGCAACAAATACCATTTTTACGTAAAATGTGTTGTTAAGACCTGTCATAGATTTGTCATCATCCGTGACAGTGAATGTGCATGACTGCAACGTGATGAGCCTCATAAATGTCACACTTAGTTGTCGGGAGCATAATTGCTTGAGTTGTGGAGAAATAAGGTTGGGTTTGTTGCACGAGAAGAAGTGAGCGCAATTACTGCGTGACGATTGTTTCAAATATGTCACAGCTTGTAGTAATACTTTATGTATCCTTTGAAAAAGCAATCAATTTAAATTTAAACAATTCATTTAGAAATGACGCTTTCATTAAGAGAACTTCTGAATTTTTCCCTTTAATTGAGAAGTTAAACTCCTCTAAATGAGCAAAGGATTGCAAGTCACTGCTCCCTGATGATTTGGAAGTTAGATTTATTGCTTTTTCCATTTGTTCTCGCAAGAGGAATACAAAATTATACACATTGAAACTGTATGTTCTAATGAATTTATAATACTGGGATATTAATGTAAAATGGAACATTAATGTAGTTATACAATCATTCACCCAAAAATATAGCCTTATTCTGCGCGTGAACAGTAACTGTAATAGTTAAACAGTAGTTTCTTGTTTACTATAAGTATCCAATGTACAGCATTCACCACAAGAATAAGATGTCTTTATTTTTATCATTTTTTGGTGTTTTTGTAGTTCAGGATTATTATGCGTGTTTCGTATCAATTTACAACTATAGAATTATTTGCGTTCGTTGACCGTTTAAATGTTGATGTAATAGATAATAGGAAACTCTTTGTCGGTCACTGTTTTGGGAAGCTATTTTCTTTCGAAAGTGGTAACTTTTGGCAGCTTTGGTATACAAATCAATCAATATATTGGCTACAATTAAATTCTTAGCTTTTATAGAAATATCAGATATAAGCTTTTCAAAAGGATATAAATAAAAACTTTTACATACCTGTACTTAAAAACAATTCAATTTTAATCCTATTATCCGTACAAAGTACGTTGTTAACTTTTAAATTTTTTGTGTTGCTTAACACGTCGTCTGGTTAAAACTGACGGAAAACATCACTATAATCGATAGTGTATGATTAACATTGATTATTTATTTTGGTTTGTAACTTAAAATTATATATATATATATATATAACGTATACTAGTAATAGCATATATTTTATAAACTATATATATTTTTAATTAACATATAATTTTGAGTATTGTTTTATAATGACTGTAATTTATTGATAGTCTCAATGTATTGATTTCCAATTTCTTCATTTCTGAAATTGATTATTTTATATCTATGAATATGAATAAAAAATATTCCACGAATCTGAGCTTACTTTTAAAATTGTTCGAGTATAAAATATGTTTTTTTATCGAGAGAGAATTCGTAATTGTTCGTCTTTACGTGGCTTGATAATGCTTACCAGTTTTGGATTTGGCTTTTAATGTTTACTAATGATTATACATTCTGGTTTTAACATTTGTTGTGGTATATCCAATATATGATTTTTCGCAGTTTTCGCAAGGTATTTTATACACTACATTCGTTATATTGTCTAAAGCAATATTATCTTTCAGTTTCGTTAATAGGTTTTTAATATGATTGTTTGGTTTAAAAGTGGAATTAAAATCGTTCACTTCAAACTGTTTTAAAATATTCGCAATTTTATATGTTAATGTATGTGCATAAGTGAAGCTTAATTTTTGTAGTATCCTCTGTAATCTGTGTTCAGCAATTTCGGACTGGTTGTTGAGACTATCAATAAATTACAGTCATTATAAAATAATACTCAATATTATATATTAATTATGCATATATAATTTATAAAATATATGTTACTACCAGTACATATGTATATAACTTTAGTTACAAACTAAAATAATTATGCACTATCGATCAACCGATATATATATATATATATGCTTACAGCGCCAAGCTTATAAAATGAGCATTAAACATGTATGTCCCGAGGAATATTTTTATGTTATTGTTGAAATTAATGAGTAGATTACAAAGATATTTTAACTTGCGAAATGTCATTAGCAAGTCATTGACATTGCCATACGTTTGAGGTTCTAGTTTCGAACACACACCAAGCATAGAGTTGGCTGAAACAATTGATTTAGAAGATCTACATACTGTAAGTTAATTTTATACGAAATTTCGAACAATCTTTCGTAATTAAATATTCTGTACGACCGAAACACTACGATGAAAACAGATTGTAGATTTATTGGTAATAAAACACAGCCAATATGCATTATGAGTGTCAGGGGAGGGAGGGGGAGACAAAGAAAGAGACTCAGAGAGACCTGGAGAGACAGAAAATAACAGAGAGAGACAGATAGACGTAGAGAGACAAAGATTGATTGATTTATCTTTATTTTCCGATTTTTTACAAATGATAACACTTTGTTATTTTACATAATCACAATATTTACAATTTTTAAAATAAAGTATAAATAAGTAGAAACCAATAATAATAATTATATTAACAATACCTTTATATACTAATTTGCTATTAACATTATTTAAGAATTATGGAATATAAGATAATGAAGAATTTAATTTATATCACAATTAACCAATTTTTAATACTTATAAGATTTAGCAGAATAATCTATTCACACTATTTACATTGGATGAATATTTTTAATGATGTATTTCTTCAATTTTCTTTTGAATGTATGTATATTCTTGCACAGAGAGAGACAGAGACACACACACAAACAGAGAGAGAGAGAGAGAGAGAGAGGTTGATAAATATTTCATGAAAGGAGGTTTCTGAAAGGCAGTGTATACTGCGTTGCAATAAAGTATTGTTCTTCGATGTAAGCGTTTTCAATTGTATTTAATATAATAAATTATGTTTAATTATTAGAATTTGTATTAATTTAAAATTTTGAGTTTGTAGAATAGTAGGAATTAGATGGTGATTTCGAGCACTTGTGGTGTGGCAGTGGAACATACATGTACTCAGAAGTGCCGTACCATGTCACACACTAGAGGGTAACGGCACAAATCCACATAACAAAACCTCTACACTTATGGGTATTCAATTTAAACTCTTGATTATATCGGATCCGTATTGACTTACGGCGGACAATAATGAAGTTTTATGTATGCAAAGCCTACTTATAACAAAAATAGTAATCATCGGGTTGTTGTTATATTATAGGTGTATTGTAGTTTAACCATGAACAGAGAAATTACAATGACATATAAAGTTAGGAATTATACCAGGAAAACCAAAATATGAACTTAAGAAATACTATTAATTCTGTTTACAGTTACCCATTGACCCGCATTAACTAAAATAAAATTGTATATTCGGCAATCTATTGTTTTCCGGCATTAGTATGTTAAATTAAATGTATTTACATTCATATAGGTTCTTACAAATATTTTTAGTTTGAAATTTTGCTATATAGCTTGTTATTATTTAAAAGATAAACTTTCTGATATTTCGTCGTGTAGAGTTAAAATGTTCAAGACTTCAAAGTCTAAGTAAGACATACTTAAATTCACAATTAATAGAGTACATTGTAACGGCCGAACGCATCTTCTCCTACTTTTGGCGGTGCGGAGTCGAAAGAAAGGAGACAGCGTTTGAGCAAGGGGCAATAAAACTCAGATATCACGGCGCGTCTGAGGAGTTCCCCAAGCTATGGTGAGGTTTCACGCCATCGCGTGGTGTTTTTCCCCAAGTGTAACCATAAATGTTATTGGTCAATATCCATCCCTGCCACCTGGGTGATATGGACCAAAGAAGTGCGGAGTAGATTTTAGAAAGGCGTGCAAACAGATTTTGAGGGATTGAAGGAGTTTTCGTGAGCGGTGAGACGGAGACAGATTCCAAGAGAGATGGCATGACAGAATTGGTGAGAGATTTCGAGAGAGATGTTTGGACAGATGATTGGATTTGTGGCAAGGGAGATTTCGAACAGATGGTCGGCATTATTGGACAGTTATCCTCAAGAAATGGAGGATAAACGGAAATTCTTCCTGAACCAGGACTCTGAGGAGGAAATTGCAATGAGGAAGAAGCTGGAATATTCACTAAAGCCTTTTTGCTGATTTCCTATACTTCCAGGTCCAAGTAGATCTTGTGTAAAATATTCTGATCAATGAGAAGAGGTCCCTATTATACGACCCTGAGTTTGGAGTTAAAAAATTGTTAGTTTTAAGAAGTTTATTGGAATAATTTTTTATAAATATATATGTAGTGTTAATTAAGAAAGAATTACCAGCTTAAAGTTTGAAAATAGTAACATTGTAAGATTAATATAAATTTGTTCTGTACCAAGTAAATTGTTTTATGTTATTATAATAACTCATTATTAATACACATTAAAATAAATAATATCCACCTAATCGTATCATTTAGCTCCCAACGAGGGGCGCCAAAGGAAATGAATCGGGGAATATTAATTTTTTATGCAAATATATAAATATAGCACTTAAATAATTAATATTCCCCTATTCATCTCAACATCATGTATTCATCACTTTCGTAAAATTTTCAATTTTTTTTCATAAATTTCATTAACTTTCAAAAGAAATCTGCGTTGGATCATTTTCCTCAACTTGTTAGAATTACTCCGAGTATACGAATATACCGAATACACGAGGTAGAAAACTGCATTATACCAATATCAAGGGACATTATTATAAGGTACCTGTGCCAAATAATGTCCTAAATCTAATAAATCCCACCCACATTTTCTGACCTCAAAAATATGACCACAGCACCAATTGTCTTTGGTAGTGAAAGATTATGATATCTAATGCTTATAAACATAAGTACATCTGCAGCCGCTCCCGTGTCAGCCATTTTATGTTCATTTGTGTTTTTTCATTGTAGGATAAAGGGCTGCTTCTTATTTGCAAGGTACGTTGTATCTAAAGCAATCGCTATGGATATGGAGCAATTTAGTCTGTAAATATATTAACAGAAAATTGTGTTTTCTTAAGGTAGTGGCTTCATTTTTTTAATATGCAGTTTCTTTCAAAACCATTAAATTCCACGTGTTTTAAAGCAGTTACTCCCATTAAGGCCTTTCCTGACGCTACAAACAAGGCCCGGGAGGGTCTTATTGAGCACCCTGTTATTTGTGCTTACAATAGAGCATTATTTAAGTATTTAGTTTGTTGTGTGCTACGCCAAAGAATATTTAACTGTGGCACATCCATATGTGACATGTATTTTTTATATACAAGTTAAATTTATTAATTTTAACATTCCTATTAGTTGGTTGCTACGAGATATGTCAAAACAAAACTTTTAAAGATTATATTCATTATTTTTATTTTAAGACTTATAGATGAAAGTCGTTTATTTTTTAATAATTTTATTTGAAGTATTTAAAAAAATTAAATTCGGGTATTTAGAACTTGAATTTAATAACGCGTGGTCTAAGGAAATTGTTTATTTTTAGATGAACCCATAAAAGAAAAGAGCAACATGGACTATGTATGATTTAAAGAGAGCGATGGTAGCTGTTAGCGTAGGGATGTTAGGGATATGTCAGAAGAACATCGAAAACATGCAGGATTCCCCGACGTACGTTACGCAATTAAGTTGTGGAGTAACAACCAAAAATTTAGGACGGAGACCTTACTTAGACGAGGGTCACGAAAAAGAGCTTTGCCAAAGAGTTTTTAAACTTGCTGAAATTGGGTATCGAATTACAGCTAAAGTTTTCCAACGATGTGTATTTTTCCACTGCGAGAAGAATAATTTACAGAATCCATTTCATAGACGAAAGGATAGGTTGGACTATTCCTATTATATATTATTCCTATGACAACGAAAATTACTGTTGTCAAAACATTTTGTGTAATAACCTTAAAAATTGGAAAATAGACACTAATCCGCGTGTATAATTAAGAAGCTTTTGACTAAAAAATAGAATTATACAGATCCAATATTATCTCATTCCACTTATTTTTCAAATAGTTTCCTGGTCAATAAAATGCTCCATAAAAGAAATATGAACCAGATTTGGCTATGGACTATATTTGGAACAGGGGTTCCTAACAAGGATGAGACTTACTTTAATGTGAAGATCATAATTAACTTACGTCTCTGTTAACATTTATTATTTATAAAATAATTGCTATTATGTTACTTATTACTACAATACAGAACTCTAATTTCCAATCATAAGCAATTTTACTTAAAAAAAGTCTGGTATTCAGTGTATTGATTTGTATAAACATTTAAATTAGTGTAGTTTAGAATTTAATTCTGGTCGTTGATCTGCACCCCCATACTCCACGTTTACAATGTGTGGTACCTCTTGTTCTGTCAGGAACTGGCTTAATTTAGGCTTATTTCTGCTAGGAGTAATGGAATTACTCCTCCAAATCTCCTTTTTAACCCTATGTAGTCGTGTAGAGTTGTTACCGTTCGAAACGTATTGTTCCAGTTTCAAATTATTCTTTCTTTGTAATTTACGCTACCATATATTCTTTTGATAAAAGGTACGGCATATTTAATTTATTGGAAATCTACAAAGTTTAAATTTAATGTCTAATATGTAATAAAAAATATCCATAACTTTTTAAGACAACATTTTTTAAATTTAATTAATTACAACTGAAGTGAATGGGTGGGAAATTAATTATTTAAGTGCTGTAGTAATATTTTAAATATAAGCTTTTATAATAAAAATATATGAAACCATTTTACTTGGTCCAGAACAAATTTACATTAAACTTACAATTTTACTATTTTCAAACTTTTAGCCGGAAAAATCTAATTAATTTAATCAATGAAAGGGAAAGACAATGTTCAGACTTCAAATGTGATTTCTGGGCGAGTTTATCAGAATAGTGACCCCAGTTTTTCAAAACAAACTTTCATTGTCTTACTTCAGTTTTCTACTACCTGTTTATGAGAAGCTGGATTTTCTTATTATGTTGCAATGAAGTCAAAGTACAGAAACAGGCAGATATTTCAATTCAATTCATAAATATTGTGCTGATATCAACAAGAATACAATTCAAGAACCCAAAATCATCAGTCACTACGTACTTTATTTACTTGAATATTATTAAAAATTAATGTTTCAATTTTTACGACTAGGAATCACCTATCCTAAAAATATTAAAGTTTTCCGTTAGAATGTCCAATTTTACGCAAGTGTTCCATTGAATAAAAAGTTTTTGGAAACCCTGATCAAAACCAATACATGATATACTAAAACTGAAGGAAACGTTTACGTAAAATTTATAGCTAGAAAAGCGTTAAGATTTTTTCCCTAAGCTATGGCATAAATCAAATACATTTACGGCTTGTTGACGTAATTTCCTTGCATTAGAGGTTTTGGATGCAGTGACGAATCCAATGTTTCGCCTGTTAGTGAAATATTGGCCAATTATCTGTGAAGAACAATGAGCTGTCATCAAGTACGCCTCTTTAAAGCCCCCTAAAGGTAAGGAATTTATGCTCGTTCACGCCTATTTAATAGTGTCTCCGTATCAAATCTCACGACGGTAAAATGCGCGTCTCGTAGCTAGTTTCTAAAGGTATACAGATCGTAAATCTTTCGATGTAATTGAATTAGGACTGGAAGACACGCAATGTTACATAGATAATTACGAAAGGAGCCACAGAAATCAGCATATCGACGTTCCAAAAATTTTCATCAACAAGGCGTTAATGATGGTATAACTATATCATTACTGCTATAATTGTGGAGATAATAACAATTTCTTATCTTGTTGGAGCTACCCAAATTTACTGTCTCTAGATTTGCCCGCAAGCGAGTATAATTAAAGTTTCTTTTCTCTCCTCATTTAGCCTGTTTACCAAAAAAAACATGTATGTATTTATTAAATCTACAAATAGGCAGATGCCCGATGGCAGATACATAGAAATTAAACAATAATTAATAAACTGGTCGTAAGGACCACATTTAACCTATAGTTGCATGTATAATTAATTCAATATAAATAAATAAGTGTGTAATCATATTATTAGAAATGAATTATTAAAAAAAGAATAGTATTGTTTTCCCTGAAAAAAACTGGAAATATAATTCACTGTAGTATATTTTTAGAGATTTCGCAGCACTGATCACTTCACTACACTGCACTACACTACACTAAACTTATATTGAGTCGAAATTTTCTTTCTGTTAGAGGAAGTTCTCCATCATCAAGGCTACAACACTGTCTTTTTTTCAGTCATTATTATTACAAGTTTTAGTGTGTCATCGATTTACAGTTAATAGCGTAAATTAAGAGATAATTTTAGACGTTCGGTCTTAAATCTTAGGCATCAGAATAAACAATTCTAATTTATTTTCCACTAATGGAACGAATCGCTCAGCCCTTTAATACAAATTAAACATTTAATGATCAATAATATAATTAGTACGAGTAAAACATGAGAATTCTTTTAAATTCCGTTTTATCATTTCTTACATGTGATATGATATATGAATATAAGGAATTAATTATTTCTTTATTTCACCTCTCATGTCCAAATTATAATTTTTTCTTGGATTTCGTACAGTTCTGGTAGTAATAAAATGTTAATTTATAGCTAATACTACGTCTTATCAGTTTCCTCCTGAGGGCAACACATGTGTTGCTGTCTTTGGTTTTAAGAAAATAAGAGACGAATTTACTGCAAGCAGTACACGCGTTCGCCTCCGATCTGAATTTTTAAACTCAGAAAGGAAAAGTTTTCATTTCTTAATTGGTGGATACGGAAATATACATGTTACGTGGAAGAGATTAATTAATGGAAATGTAATGAAAATTATTATAAGTTACTTCTATATATGTCCAGGTTTTTTATATTAGAAACAAGTATTATATATTTATATTTTAATATTAATTTGGCGAACATTGGTTTGTTCGACTTGGGTCACCTTGACGTCATTAATTGTAATTTTTAATTTCTTTGTATGTACAATTAGACTGATGGATGTATTTTAACGTCAAATTATATACTTGCACAGTATAAACCCTGTATAAAAGAGAATTCAACCTTTATACGGTTACAATTATTGTATTTTTACCGTTCAGAAACACCAATCTGATTCATCAAACGGCTAAAATTCTAAAAACTTCATTTCAATTAACAATATACTTTAACATTATACTTGATCTAATCATTACATTTATCTTTTTTATAGTTACGAAAATTAAAATACGAGATAATAATTTTTGCCTTTGTTTATCAGTTACATTAATGACCAAAAAATAGTTTAATTTTGGATAAAGAGTTCTCGGAATACCAGTCGTTTGTAGTCCATGGCTGACACCGCCATCATCTTCAGGTGAAGTGCTCCAGCAACTTCGTCTGGAAAATCTACGTTCTCTACTTTAATTTTGATTTCAAATTTATTCAGCAGGAGTTTTTGGCATTGCCATAGCCATCTAAAACCTTCAAAAACAATTTTTTAAATATTACAATTTTATGGAATTTGTTAAAAATTATAACAATATAAAAACAAATTTGGCCTTTTTCATGATTTAATGTTAAAAAATGTTGCTCATACCCTCATGAAATTTAGTATATATACAATTTCTAAATTTCTTAATGGATTGCATATGATTCCAGATTATGCTGGCATACACAGAGCGTTTATCGAACAATAATTATTTTGCTCCTGTGCTAACCAAGCACAATAGGCAACATACAACCACGAGTTGTCGAAAATTTACATCGAAAATCTGTTTCCAACGTTGCCGATTGTGCTTGGTTAGCACACGAGCAAAATCATTATTGAACTTCTGGAACTCCTACTGTGTGTAGGCCAGAGCAGTCTGGAATCACGTACAATCCATGAAGAAATTTAGAAATTACATGAAGGTATGTACAATAATTTTAACATTCAATCATGAAAGAAACCAAATTTGTTTTTATACTGATATAATTTTAAACAAATTGTTAGGTTTAAAAGATATTGTATTTGAATTTGTAGATGACTATGGCAATGCCGAAAGCTCCTGCTGAAAATTTTAAATCAAAATTAAAATATAGTTTTACTTATTAATGTGATTGATAAACATAGGGAAATATTAATATATACTAAAATCAGTCTTTTAACGAAACTTTAATTAAAATACATTTGTTTAATCAACAAATTCTTCGGATTTATTCCTCCCAGTGGAGAAAAAATGTACCTAAAATTAATGCTAGGCTGCTGAAATTAAGCAGATTTTTAAAATATATCACAACAGTGTCAAAACTTAGTTTACATTTTACATTTTAATTTAGTTTAGTTTATTGCAAACTTTACCAATTCATAACCAAGGTCATAAATTTGTTTGAATATATATAACAGACGTTAAATTTAAACCTTTAAAATGCGTTTGTATTCCTACAGAGTAACCGTCATACATTCCTGTTTCACTGATTTAATTTTTTAAAAAAAGACGTTAATGCACCAATTAGTTTTGACATTTTATAACATTATCAATTCAAGTTTGAATCGATTACGAATGAACAATCTATTTATTATTAATATCTGATTATTTCGGCTCATATATTCTGCTTTTTAACTGTAGAAATAAAATAAAACTAAACGATTTTTAAAAACTCTCATTAAGGAACACAAAAACAACATCAAATAGACATTCAAAAGTACACTTTTGTGCCCAAACACATACATCACAATTTAGATTGGCAAAATGTGGAAATTTTAGAACAAGAAAATAATTACTTCTCGAGAATGATGAGTGAAATGTTATATATGAGCTGCAACCCTCATGCAATAAATGTTAAAAATGACAATAATAATTTGAACAATATTTACGATACCCTTTTGTTGTAGTAGTTTGACGTTTCAATATTCTTTTCCATTGTTTAAAATTGAACTGACGAAAGCACTCATTGTTACTACATCATTTCGGTCGTAACCGTCAGGGGCTGGAGATGATCCAAATTCCTCTCACGTAATTCTTCACATGTAAATTCAATAATCTTTTCGGCTGAGGGAGTCAAGGAGTCAATAGGATGTATTGCTAAATTTGTAAAGTTTTAACCATGTTTTTTATATATAAATTAAAAAATTGTAACAGAAATTTATTGCAATATTATTTTGTAATAAGCCTGAAGAAGTCTCAAAATGGAGATGAAACGTCGTTTTGTGAATAAATAGTGATATATTTAATGCTGTCTTTTTGGACATATTTTTATTTATTGTAAAATAAATTTGTTTTCTCAAAGTTAAACTTTTCAAATTATGTCGCAGTCAACATTCGAATGCTCTGCTAAATCTGTAACAATGTTAATGAACAATGGAGAATTTCATCAACTATCCCGTGAAAGTATTTGGCGATTTTTCTGAGTAATCAGAATGTAAACTGAAACTGTTGGAGTCTCAGTACCCACGTACATGCGTCGTAACCATGAAGCCCCGCCCCTAACACGTGATTGGTGCACAACTCATGACGACACAGACTGTTGGTACATGTATACATTGTAAATTTAATTGAAAATGCACACGTACACAAAATAGTAAAATGATGAGATATGCGTACATTTTCGGAGAAATTGTGCAGGTGCACTTGTCTTAAACTCATGTCATTACCGCATTTACGCATCACAATGGGAAAACCTTTTTTGAAATGATCCTGTGGAACAGAAAAGGAAGAAATATGTCATTATTCTTTAAATATGAAGTAACTGTCCCACTAAATTCGCCCTTGCACTCTATAATTTTCATCGTGTGCGGAAAATTACTGAAAAAGGCGAACGAAATTGTGAAAACCAACAATTATGCAACAATCGAATAATATTTATTTGTTCTCTGATTACACTATATGATCCCTTTTCAAGGATTTAAACTACTTTTTCCTATAAATAGTAACAAATATATGAATGGTAACATCTTAAATTTTAATATAAAAACTGGAATGAAGGAAAATCTTTTACTGAATTTAAATATTTGATAGATTAAGTCTTTAAATCAATTTAAAAGCTGTATAGATTGAAGAAAACTCTTTAAATAAATTTCCAATATTTATATAGTGAAGTCTTTAAACTCACTAGAAAACTGTATTTAGAATGATGGAGAATCTTTTAATAAATTACAATTTATTCAATTACAAAGTGTTTCACTTGCTTTAAAATATATATAGAATGAAGGAAAATCTTTTACAAAAACAAATATTTTTATTGATAAAATCTTATAACTGCTATTTTAAAAATATTTAAATAATTTAATATTATGATAAAAGACGCGGTAAATGCGTCGTTACTGTTAGTAATGGGCGTGGCTTGTTCGGGGCGGGGAATAGTATAACTCTTTAACCTCTAACCCCAGTAATATAAGTGATTATTATTTCCCATCTCACCTATTCCACATATATTCAATTCTTATTACCCAAAATGAATTCATTTAAACTATAGCCCGGGGACTCCATTGAACTCTTGGCTATCTTCCTCTCTTTTCGCATCCCCCTTTTTAAATTCAAATCCTGTGCTATTAAAGGGAAGTTGTCAGATACTTGATCACCCTCATGTAGCCTCTCACCCTATAAAAATATAATGAAGTATTTCTTATTCAAAACGTTTGATGTACTTGCTCGTTCTTTAAAGAACTGTACTACATTGTACGGTGTTAATTCATTTTTATAATAAAACCCCTTTCCGTTGATTTAATTGCTAACTGTTCCGTGTATCATGAAAACCATGTAGACAAATGGAGTTGTTAAATTTCATAAATTGGCACTACTATATAGAGTTAAGGGACACGGGGACATAATTTGAAATTCCTGTAAATGAATTGTTACTGAGCTGAAATTTTGACTGTGTGTTAAAATCGCACATGTGTAGCAATGTACAAAATTTTATTTTTGTAAAATTGTTGAGATATTTTGAAAATTATTTTCAAAATTTGGCAGATTTGATAATGTTCCTTGCGCTACGTACTTGAATATATTTTAGTTTTTTTACATTTATATGTATGGCTGACCATTCTTATCAATTTTCAGTATTATTTTTGAAATTGAATGAAACTTTAGGTAGAGAATATTTTTTACCAAGTTCTTCATACGGTTACTTAAAAATCAGCACTTTTCAGCACTATTAATTTTTTTTCACTAAAATACTTGAGCAATTAAAAAGTAATACTTGCATTTGAAGGTGTAGCATCTAGGTTATGTAACAAATAATGATGTCAATAGACGCATAGAAGGTTTTTGGTACCAGAAATCATGAAGCTCAGAAAAACACATTTTCTGAAAAAAAGTAATAATTTATTAAATTAGAATCAAACACATAAATTAAAATAACTCTGCAACATATGTTATATCTCCCTTCTTCTTTTGGCTGCTTCTTTATTCGGTTTACTGACTTATAGGCATATTAATGTAAAAAAATTTCTTCAGATTTGTCTGAAATTTCAGTCCCCGTGACCCTTAAACGTAGTTAAGGAAAAATTCATAAATATGTTAACATATAGATGTTCTTAAGTCGCGGACTAAAATTGTTAATAATTAGTACCACTTTAATTTTATAGTGAACGTGTGGTGAAAGTGATAAGGATATAAGCATTTCCACTACAGACAATCGCCCCCCCCCCCCCAAATCACCCAAAGATTCACAACGATTTTTTCCCTTACCCTCTTATTCTTCATTTAATTAATTCCAGACTTTAATTTTAAATGTATTTGTCAAACAGCATCACTCACCTGATTTTAATAGCAATAACTGATGGTTTCATTAAACGTTGTATTAAATGCTTCGTGAATAATCAGTATTCTTGGGGAGAATTCAATAGTTTCATTTTGTTTATTATTATATAGTTAGTGGTAAGTGGTAAATTAATTAAACATAATAAAAAATACTATTTTTCCATAATTTAAATGAATTTGTTGACGAATCGTATTTCCATTTGAGATAAATGTTGAAATGATTTTGCCGGAGTACTCGAGGATTGACGTAATCCGCAGGCAGAGTTGGAGTGTTTGGTTGTACTAAACGCCGGAGGATGTTGTTGCTGCGTGTGCACAAGTTCTTAACGTCTCCCGAGGCACAAAGCCCCCGCTGCAGATGCCGCCCCTTTTGTGACTTGCCTCCGCACCATTTATCGTGGTCACATTTCACGCTCTTTTCGCCGCGCATATTGGCCACGGTCGCATCCCCGCAACCTAAAATATTGTCCCCGGCGTCCCCTATTTGTGTGCACGGCGGGATTTAAAATTAAAATTAAATCCGAGTCGGCTTGCATGAAATATGGCACAATGGCCGCTCTCGTCACGCTGCGGCGCCCCCTAGCGGACAATATTGGTTCACGCCTTTATGGCGGGGTCCCTTATAAACTAACTACAACTGCCTGGCCTCCGAACATAAATCCTTGCCGAAGATGCGTCGTGTGACATTTAAATAATACGTGCGACGCTGTCGCAATTGAAATTGTGAACCGGGAGACAACCGTAATCATTCTACAATTTATGGTTTCCGTCGCTCGCCTTTTATTCTTTATTAATTGATAAACAACAAATCTAATCTCACTTGGAACCTTTGTGTGCCATAATAACGAATGGGAAAATTATATGCAACTATTTATTGTTTAGTATTATTAGTTTTTTACAGGACATACAAGTTCACTTCTCAGCTGATTTTTGTACGGGAATAGATCAATATAGATTTAGATTTATTGTTGTTTCCATTAATCCTCGATTGAGGAAATAGGATACGTCATACATTAAAAATTAAAAATGAACAAAATAAAGTACATAATTAAAGACAAATAAACTTAAAATAAATTAGTAAAAGAAAGTGTATATAGACAAAAGTCAATATAAACACAACACGGACACACACTGGGAAACACAAACAAGCACACACTGAGGAACACGCAATGGAGTTTTAACTACTTGGAGCTCTGCGACCAGGAAACTGTCCTTCCGTCGTAGCTCCAGGCAATACATGAAACAAACAAACAAAAGAGCAGAAAAAAATGAATAGAAATTTTAAAGATATGTGATGTGCTATTTTATAAGGCAGCTCATTCAACACACACACACTTTTTGCAGGACCTTGATTTAAATACTAGAAGGACGATTAAGAAAATCCTGTACCGAGTAAAACGCGCCATTTAAAAGAATAGTTTTACTCTGCTTCACGAAGCTTTTGTAGGTACTATTTTTAACCTCTGACGGAAGGCTGTTGTATAAAATTATCCCGGTATTGTGAATACTTTTCTGGTGTAGAGCAAGGCGATGCTTGTCCGACCTTAGAGCTGAACGATTTCTAGTCGCGTATTCGTGAAACTCCCCATTTGTTTTAAACAAATTAGTGTTTCGCTTTACAAACTTTAATATTTCATAAATATATACGCTTGGTAAAGTAAGTATTTACAAACTTTTGAAGAAAGGTTTGTAACTCGATCTAGAATTCGTGCTAGAAATTATTCTAATTGCACGCTTTTGGAACTTAAATATTTCATTACTCCTGGAGCAGTTTCCCCAATTAGAGATGCCATAGCTCATAATTGAATGAAAATACGCGAAATAAACCATTTTGACGTACTTTTTGTCAACGTGTTGCATTAGTGTTCTCAGAGAATAAGCAGATCCATATGGTCATTCCACTTTAATTTATCGTCAATCCGAAGGCCGAGGAAAGGTGCATTAGTTGAGAACTTTTCTACGGGTCTATTACTAGCATCAGCACTAAACTGAACTTAGTCTTATCTAGGTTGAGGGATAATTTATTCACGTTAAACCAAATATTTAGACCATTCAGAGCGTTGTCTACTTTCTTAATCAGATTATCTAAGTTTTTATCTGCAAGAAATACAGAAAAACATTCGTTTCTGTCAACTCATTTTTATTTTTCAACTGAATATTCTTTCAGGTCCATACAGTTGCCCCGTATTTTGAAACCTCCAGAAATGTTTCGGTATAAATGTTTTTTTTTTCGTAAAAATTCCTGAATGAATGGATTAAGATTTATTATTCTATCCATTAGTCCTCAGTCGAGGAAATAAGATACGTCAAATATAATATTACAAATATGCAAAATTTTACAATTAAGACTTTAAGGTCAAAAATGAATTTAGGTTTATATCCTGTATAATCTCCCTTTGTGTTTTTCCTCTTAAGATATCTCTTTTATCTGTGCAATCCATAAGCGTGTGTTCAGGCGAGGTGTAAAGGACAGTAATTTATATTCTCTTCTGAGCGAATGTAGGTATATTCCATTTAAACGAGCCTTGTGCTTTGTACCTGAGTATTTTTGATCGTTACTAAATTACTTATAAGTATTTTGTTTGATAAACTGTTGGATGTATGCGAAATTGACCAATCTATATATTTCAGAACCTGCATACTTTTTTAATTAGCCTCTCCTGCTTTTTGTTGCTTGTAATGAGTATCGACGTAAGAACAGATTTCTCGTTGTCCAGCTTCATAATAAAACGCTCAAATAAAACTATGCTTGCACGGTATCGAATGCCTCACAAAGTCTCATTGCATTAATAATATGATGATGCTTTATCTAATATTTGATTAAGGTAGTGTTATCCAGAATTACTTATAGATCTACAAATTCACTTACAGTCGCCTAGGCCTTGGGTTCATTTAGCAACTGTTTAATATGTTACACACTTACAGTGTACATATGAAAGCTATTTCTCTGTAAACATTTGAATTAACTTAGTATTGTTAATCCTAAAAAGAATTAAGTTTCACTTATTCGGTTCAATATGTATCGGCTGTATATAAAGAATGACACCAACCATAATTGCATATTCTGTTAATTAATAAATGCACATGTAGCTTTCAGTCATTAATGAAGCAATATTAGTAAGGATATAACCGTACAGGAAGATCAACACTAAAGTATTACATAACTAGAATAGTTCATATATAAATATATATAATCATAAAAATAAAATCTCAGCCATTGTGAGTCATGTCGTTTATTTTCTATATATATATATATATATATATATATATATAACTAGTTATATGTTATTAAAAATTATTAAAAGAATTTTAAATTTATTGACCCAATTGAAAGATGATAAAAGAGAACGTTTTTTTGTAAGCATATTTGTAGATTACAACAAACATGGAAGGATTTATAGTAAAAAAATGTGGAATTGCAAAATTCTGTGACGTCACCGAACATTGAACCACACATTATTGGGAAACACCACGATATACGGCTTTCCTCTTTATTTATTTTTATACAGTTGTAAGAAGAAAACAGGAAAACAACATGATAAAAACACTACGAAATATTTTTTTAAATTCGTAATCTGGTATATTTTGCTTTTATTTAGAACTGCCTTTTCAATAACCACGACCTATGATTATACTTTAAAACTCCACTTTACCCCAAATATACCCTGGAAAACAAAATTAAATAAATATTCAAGTTATAAAAATAAGAGGTAGGATATTAATCATAATAATTTAATATATTTGTAGTGAATTGAGAAGGTTGACGGAATAGTTTAAGTGTCAATTATTGAGAATCGTAGGTTATGTGTATATTTTGAAATTTGTGAATTTATAATTGAAAAACTTGAAAAAATAAATGCAAATGAGAATATAAATTAATTAAAGATTTACATATCTCTATTGATGAGCTGTCGGATTTCGTTATTATCATTTTTAATACAGTGGCCATAATATTCAGTTTAAGCTTCGCGGCAAATAATCAGAAATTTGAAACTTACAGGAAATATTAGAGTATGATATTAAACAATAGGTAAGATTTATTAATCATTATTATAGATTTGTTATCAATACCTTAGACAATCGGAATAAATTACCAGCTTTTAATCGCTGAGGTTAGAGATTAGGTTTTCCGAGTGAGTTTAATGTAATTTCAGAAAACATTTTTTGCTCATTTAGAGACAATGATCATGGTTCTACAACACGTTAGAAAAGAATTCTACAATGCGTACTCTTGATTACGAAGATATTTCCATTTAACTTTGTGAAACAGTTCTGTGCTCAACTTGAAATTTGTTTTTCGTCAACAATATTCTTATATTGTAGTGTATGTCAAGCTGACATACATTAATTTCATACAATTAATAATTGAATATCAAAATAAATTATATAAATAAAGAAAATACGTTTAAATGTTTTACCAGAAAATCAGACACTACAAATAATTTAATTACACGTTTCTGCCCGTATTCATTCCATCTAAAAGTAGTATGCAGTTGTGATTATTTATAGATTAATTATTTTAATAATTCTAAGAAAATCCAAATATTGTGATACCTCCGTGTTAATGTTACTACTAGACTCTAATATATAACTTAAAAAACTTTCAAAGCGTTGTGTCATGTTGCATTCCTATACATTATGCACATCAATATATTAAATTTATTACTACCTTATTCGCAGAAGGAATCTTTACACCATTGAATAGAGTCACTATTGTTAACTTTACAAATTAAAAGATGTTATAACGTGTTTTTAAAACTGATATAAAAAATTACTTTCTATACATAGCGTAATGCCACACACTATGTTGTATTAATGTAGAAATATTATAATGGCAGGACTTTACACACGTTTATAATTAAAATAGTATGAAATACGGTATCTATGAGAATTATAACAATCTATAATCAATTATACATGTCGATTATACATTATAATAAGGTTGTACGTTTGAATGTATAGTGTATTTTCCATAAGGCGGAAGGCAATATGTTTGTAACGATCTTCTTTACCACTAAAGTGGAAGTTGGTGACCAAAATCTTTGTAAAAGCAGTAAATATCAAATTTTGAGAAGCTTGGTATTTACTTGAATAAAAATCGAAACTTAGTAATGCCAAAGAAATTTAATCAAATTTCATCCGAAAGTTTTTTATTGTGAAATCAGATAAGATCAAATTGGAGCGGATAACACATTCCTCACTTAACTGACATCGGGCGCATCGTTTTATTGTGAAATCAGAAGTAAGTCAGTGTGACATACCTGAATTAAGATGGCTGCGTTTCCCGATTCTTTTCTATGAATCGTAGAGTCAAACAAAAAATATTTACTTCAAACAAATGTTAGGGAAAAATAATATTTCAAATGCATACATATTTGACTCCTAATTGTCCTGATAGGATAAACACTCTGGTGCTAAAATAACTTGCTACTGACAATCCGCATCTTTGCAAATCAATAAACTATGAGTCGACTAACAATAACTTATTACAAGTTCGCTTTGCCACGTTTGTATTCATACTGAATTACTTTTTAATTAGCAAAAATCTATAAACATTATTTCATTTAATTACTGTGGTACAACGGCAACATGTGCTTTCATATACAGGTGTCATAACTATTGATGCTAATTTTCTTCTCATTCGTTTATAAAAATAAGTAAATGAGGAGATAAGTATGTGTAAATTTAATTTTTGAGAGTGGCGAAAATAGCCATTGTATTATAGGGCAGGGGCATTGATTGTTAATTACACACGAATTTTTTGAGTTCACTTTGATGCCGGTATCATTCCTCTTATCAGCATTTTTCTAGAAATTAAATAGAGCTTATTATACATTTTGAACATTTCAGTCTTCATTACTGTACGAATGATTGTATAACACCTCTTAACATATTAATTTAATACAGTGTTAATTCAGTTAGCAATTATAGTTTCCATTCTAACGATATTGTTTCCTCTGTATGTTTACAAGTGTAATTTCAGTTATTACTTCACGTTTATTTGTGTAATTTGAATATTATATCAGTATTGAAGATCTTGTGAATGTATTTTAGCCCTTTAATGTGTTAAAACATTTACCTTTCTATAATTTCCGCAAAATTGTAATAGATTATTCCAATGATTACTCTCACTTTTATTTGTGTGTTGCTTTTTAAGATATTATTACACTACATTATTTACTCCATGTTGTTTATTCATGGAATGCCATGTAACTTGGCATGTATACTATTGTAAAGTATAATTTATTGTTTTAATTGGTGTTATAATTTTTATTATTATTCGTTTTTCACCTGCAAATGAATGTGTAAGACATTTTTAATTATATGCTATAAATTATTAACTTTAATAATATAACAACAGGTAATAGCTTGGCAAATTTAAGTGTCAATATAAGGTTGAGATGTATCTTTATATATCTATAAATCTGCAAAATATTAACGAAAATATTATATAGGAGAATTGAACGTCAAATAGAATGCAAGCTGGGAGAATATCAGTTTGATTTTAGGAAGAATGTAGGGACAAGACAGGCAATATTTGACTTTGTGGCTAATTTTAGAAGACAGGATAAGAAAAAACCGACCCACGTTTGTAGCATTTCTAGTTTTAGAAAAAGCGTTTGATAATGTCAACTGGAACTCACTATTAAGGATTTTGAAGAGCACTGGAATAAAATATTGAGAAAAGAGGCTTATACATAAAGTCTACAGAAGACTGGCAGCAGTAATTAGAATAGAAGATGAAGAAAGGAAAGTCGTAATCAAGAAAGGCGTAAGAAAGGATGCAGCCTGTCGCCCATGCTCTTTAACACTTATATATAGAACAGGCGATGAAGAAAGTTAAAACGGAATATGGAAAAGGAATTATACTGCAAGAAGAAGAAATAAAAACTTGACGTTTTGCTGATGATATTGTAGTGTTAGGAGTGTCAGAAGAAGACTTGGAAACCATAACAAATGGCATGAACGTGATCATGGAGAAAGAGTTCAATATAAGGACTACTAAAGGGAAAAGCAAGATAATGGAGTGTAGCATGAGAAACAGTGGAATAACAAAGGCTGTTAGATTGGGAAGGGATATTTTGACGCAAGTTAAGGAAATCTGCTACTAATAACTAGGGATGGTAGAAGTATAGTAGACATAAAGATTAGGGTAGCACAGGCAAGGAAGGTTTTCGCGTAAAAGACGGATTTACTTACGGGTAATATAAGTGTGAATATTAGGAAATCATTGCTAAAAATGTCTGAATGGAGCGTGGCGTTATACAGTCTTGTAAAATTATCATTAGAGGGAAGTGTGTGGGATAAGAACAGGAGAGGGAGGCCAAGGATGATATGCGCTAAGCAGATTAGGGAGTATTTACTAGTTATGAGGAAATGAAAAGGCTTACGCAAGACAGGTTAGCATGAGGGTTGCATCAGATCAGTCTTAGGACATAAACATCAACAACACACAAACCTGAGTTGATAAATGTTAAATGAATTAATCAATATAATTGGAGAATTTTGAGTCTGCAACTTCTTGCTGGATACTATTTTAGCATTTGAAAGCTGCAGTGCTGGGGCCTGACGTTAATTTAACACTACAGTACAATTATTAATCATGGGTGGTTAATCTCAATACCGTCAAGCTTTATTTATAAAATATATATGTAACAATAGACAATTTATTTATGCGATTTCTCCATTTTTTTAATCTATACTTGAAGTAGCCTTGTATGTCGTATCTAGACCAATTCAAAAAGAAAACGATCAACCGCAACATTTATTTTGCAACGCATAAAACTTTGAATTTCATTTTACTGTCTCATATGCTAGCTTTAATTTTATTTGCTTTGAGCTTCCTGAAAACTGACAAATTTACGAAAGTAGTGGATATTATTTTACTCGTGAAAATTCTATGAATAAAGTAAAGTGGATAACAACTTATTAATGTACGTTTGAGTATTTATATGTACTGTTAAGAAAAACGGAGAATTTAGTATCATTAGTGTAGTTTAATATACGATGTACAGATGTGAGTGATTTAGGGGGTGGTTGTGATTCACCCCCTTTGGCGCGACTCCCCTATGTTCGATAGTGTCAAATTGCCACCGCATTACTGCAACTTGGGGGATATTAATGTCTCGTAAAACTCTTTTATGGCAATCGTCGAAACTGTGAATAGCGCGTCCGTGACATGGCGGTGGCGGGGCTTTATTGTCCTTCTCACCCCTTATCCCTGCCCCACTATCCATTATATATCTCTGCGAAAGGGGAAATTCGCATCATTGATTCAAACTTATCTTTGAGCGGGGGGAACATAGCACTAGGGTGTTACACCCAGCCACTTGTTACTCACTTTCTTCATAATTACTGTTGACGTAGGCATTCCATTACAACAACGTTCTTCAAAGTTACAAATTATGTGTAGGGAACTGAAAAACGGTCAAACACAACGGCTCGGACTTTTAGCGGTGCGAAGTCAAAAGACAGGAGACAGCATTTCAATTATTAACATCAATTTTCATAAATAATTTGTATGAAAACAAACCGAAATCGACGTTTTACTTTCCTTTTTCTATTAAAAAATTATCACAATTTAGATTTATAAATAGATGTAAGTAAATACTTTTGAACTTTTAATACAGCACGGGGTCCAGATGATATATCCACAGAATTATTAAAACTTGGTGGGGAGGCAATAATTCCTTATTTACAAAGAATTTTCAACGCATCAATTAATAATTCGGCTCTTCCGGTGGATTGGAAAACAGCTATTATTATACCAATTTATAAATCTGGTAAAAGAACAGACGTCATAAACTATAGACCCATCAGTCTTACTTCAGTAGTGTGTAAGATTATGGAGCACTTATTAGCAGCCTACGTTAGATCTGAACTCGATAGAAAAGGGTGGTTTTTTAATGGTCAGCATGGGTTTCGGGAAGGGTACTCGTGCGAAAGTCAAATGATAAATCTATTTCAGGAGTTAGCAGATGAAGTAGATAATGGGGGTAGAATAGATGGGGTTATCATAGACTTCGCTAAGGCATTTGATGTAGTACCTCATGATATCCTATTGGATAAATTAAATAAAACAGGTATAGATAAAAGAGTGATACTATGGGTAGAAAAATTCTTAAGCGACAGATCGCAAAAAGTCAAAATCGGGGAACAATTTTCGGATTCAGGCGCTGTAACATCGGGAGTTCCCCAAGGCTCTGTAATCGGCCCCTTACTGTTTTTAATATTCATTAATGACTTACCGAATTACTTGAAGTCAGGGGTAAGGCTTTTCGCTGACGACTGTATCATATACAGAAAGGTAACAAACGAGGAAGACACTTTATTATTACAAGAAGATCTAGATAAAGTTAATAGCTGGGCTCTGGAAAATAAAATGAAAATTAATGGAAAGAAAAGCAGCTCAATCTCGTTTACTAAACGCACCTTGTTAAATGAGACAGAATATAGAATAGGTGGGGAACAAATTCCAAGGGTAACGAGCTGCAAATATCTGGGGATATTTTTCAACAATAGACTTGGGTGGGAGGAACAAGTGAATTTCACGGCCCGAAAAGCGTGGAATTCCTTACATTTCATTATGAGGAACTTAAAAAAGGGAAGTTCAAAAACAAAGGAGGTGGCATACTTATCTCTAGTTAGACCAATTTTGGAATATGGGGCGGCTTGTTGGGATCCTTATAGAATTAATCAAATAGAATCATTAGAGAAAGTTCAGAAAAGGGCTGCTAATTTTGTGCAAGTAGGGCCAGGTCATAGGAAGGAAAAAGTAAAACAGCTAGGTTGGGAGGTCTTGTCAGAAAGGAGGGAGAAAGCAAGACTGCATTTGCTATTCAAAGCTTATACGGGGCAAAAACCATGGATTGGAATTAGCTACAAAATGCAAAAGCCCAGTTATATAGGTAGATGGGATCACCAATTCAAAGTGAAATATAGAAAACAAAAAACAGATGTTGGCAAATTCTCATTCCTAAATAGGACTATCAACGACTGGAATAATTTACCTGTGGGGGTGTTTGGAGGAAATCCTCTTCAAGAAAATAAATTTAGGTCAAATCTGAAAAAACGTGTGAAGTGAAGTGGATATTTATTTAATATAAATGTGTTTCCGAATATAAAAAAGTGAAGTGAAGTGTTTCTCTTTTCTCTTTCAGGGCATCCACGGAACATGTTTATCTTTCTTTAGTTTATAATTATGTATATTTAATTATGTATCTGCCACCGGGCTTGCGCCCAATTGTAGATTATTAGCAAATACAATACAAATAAATCAAACTGATCCATATCCACAATAATCGGATGCCTGGATGTGAATAATGATTGGTTCCTACATATACGATTTATATGTACGAACTATGTCAACTTTACTAATAAAATTATTTTTGTAGTATTTCACTGATTCAATTTGATGTATATGCTACACGATACAATAAAATTAATTCCTCTTTGCAATAAATATAGGTAGGTCTCCCTCGTAAATGAGTTCAAGAAAATGATACCAAGAAACACAAATGTTTACATAAAATTTTATATAATTGTCTGTTAAGTTGAAACACATCTGTTCGGAATTTTGGCGGCGCGGAGTCAAATGAAAAGAGACAGCATTCGAGCCAGGGGCAATAAAATCCAACCTCCACATCGCGTCCGGGGTGTTTCCCAATTTTGGTGAGATTTGGTGCCATCGGCCGGTGTATTTACCCACGTGTAACCATAAATGTTGTTGGTGAATATCAATCCCTGCCACCTTGGTAATATAAACTAAAGAAGTTGGGAGGAGATTTTAAAAAAAGCGGAGCGGTGAGACGGGAGAGATTTGGTGAGAGATTCCGAGTTAGATGGCAAGACAGATATAATATATAATGGAAACCTTGGCCATTTGATGGAATGCCTCATTATTAACTGAAACGAATAGGACCCTGCTGATTTTAATTCGCGCAGAATTTTTCGCTAAATAATAATATTTTTTTGATTAAACTTACATTTAAGTTACAAAAAATGGAAGATAGTGTTTGATAAATTTAAAGTGATAATTTTAGCCGCTTTTCAAATAATTTTTGTGACTGATAACGACAGGAACTCTTGACTTGGCAGAGATACCAATTCTATTTCGATCTAGAACTCCTCAAATTATTTTTGCGTGAATTTCTTAGTTTAGATTTTATGCAAAACAGATATTACTAGAAGTTTTACGTCCGCTTTAAATTAAATGAAATAATTAGACGACCTTTATCTAACAGGTTTTTTATTGCTCAGCTAATTTATCTAGAACATGTACTTTACCGATGGTACATATAGAAGATACTCCATATCATCCATCGGTAGCCTCCTGCATTCTTTTTTAAATTTCTTAAGAACCGCATTAATTGAAGATAACTATTCAGCATGTAACAGTTTTGAAACCATATAAATTAGTTTATGTGGGACAGCAATTTTTATATTTTTCTTTAAGATTAAATAATTAATCTCCTAGAAATCATGTAATATGATATCACTGATCAAAGATAAAAAAAAACTATCTGCTGTTGTAGCAGCTGAGAATATTGGGCAAACTAGCAAAACCTGTGATGTTTTCATGTCAATTCAATTCAATTTTAAGGCCTTAAATTCCCGCGATGAAAGAACCTGCCCACTTTATAAAAGAGTTTAAAACATGCTGCTTTTAACAAAAATAATTTAAAAGAAATTGTATAAGACAGTTTTTCATGAAAGTAGGCTAGAAATACCCTATTTTTGACGTTTTTCCAAAAATTGTCGACTTTGGACTCAATTTGTAAAGTACTGGAAAGCAGCAGGTAAATGAAATTTTACAGTCAAAAACTTTGCGATGTTAAGTTTTTAAGTGCAAAGATCCACAATTTTCATACCTTTACTTCCAGAGATATAAAAAGCCAAACTTGAACTTTTTTTCACACCCTAATAATTTTGATTAACTTTGGTTCAGATTATGTATGACAAATTTGTTCATAGTTGTTTTTTGTTCTTTAAGGTTCAAATAGCACAAAATGTTGTTCAATACAGCTACGTTTCTTGTCTTATAATAAAATATTGCCAGAGATATTACATTTCAAAATTGGTGAAATTTCGGAGTCGTATGGTTACACTTTACTGCACGGAGTCATAAGAATGACTAATAGGGAATGAAAAACTTTACCAGTGTTCATTGGTGACATTACTAAACATTCACCCAAAATTTCATTGAAACTCCAAGACCACTTCGCACGGAATGACCCAATTGTAGTTTACGACGGAAAATTTCTGCTAATGTAATGTGGATTTCATGAAAAGTTACCTTTCGTTGTAATTCATTAGATACATTTTATTTTAAGTCAAAATTATTTCACTAATTTCGTGGGCCTATTAACGAAAATAGGAATAATTATATAACAGCTGGTAAATTCATCGATCCGGCTTAGATTTTATCTATCTACAAGTGCGACACTTCCGTTAATTTCTTGAAAATCCGTTACCGTGTGCGACTATGACCTGTATTATGTTCTTAATTATAGCGTTGCTAATTGTAGTTGTTTCTCTTTTCTAACGGAGATGATAAAGCGAAATTTCGTAGCCGACGGTTTGAAGTAGTTAGGTCCGTTTCTCAGTTACACTAAACGCTGTGTTTGTTGCTATCGCCGGCGATGGACAAGCAGATTAGAAGACATGGCTGCGCATTAACCCAAGTGCTAAGGTGCGAAGATGGATGCGGAGGAACACGACTATTAAGTTACACGGGGAGCGGGCAGATGCCATCTCGCAGGAAGCGTATTGGAACTGCAGTAGGTCGGTCGCTAACATAATTAGCGTTTCCAACAGGTGCTCGCAATCGAACCGGAAGTCGATGACTGGTCCCGCAGATACCGAGACCCGATTCTATCGTCTGGGCAGCTGCGGAGGAGGTCGACGCTGGCTGGGGTCAGGCTTTGCCAAATTAATAGCTACGGCATTTACCTCCATAGTGCGACAGTTATTAATTCACATGCTGGTGTGTTCTTGCAATTATATTTTTCCAAGCGTGTTGGATTCCTCATTCCTCGATGCATAATACCGTTAAATCCAATCTTGCAAATCTGATATCCTCGAATTTGTCTTCAAAAGCGCTATCAAATGCTGTCCTTCACTTATTGGATAATTTGTTGGTTGATTTTATTCAATTTTCTTTGTCAAGATATATTCCTTCTTTCTTTGAATTATTCCAAAACACTTCTTGTTAACACATTTATGTTGAAGACTTTACAAGTAAATTACGTTGTTCGTCAACGTAGAATACTAAGACCGGCTTCAAATAAAACTCCCGAAGAGGTTGCTACTGTCGTCGTCAAAATAGTACAGCCCTGAGCTTGAAGCATCACTGAGTCCATTTCCAAAATTTAATGCCAATTTATTATATGTAAATGAAAAAATTGTAATCTTTTATACGTGCGTTGTGGTGGAAAAACTGAAAAAGAGCAGTTTTTCATCTTACTTTTTACATAGCTCGAGTTTGACAACTGATAGATGTCAAACTATTGCTTCAAACAGTCTGAAAATTTTACATACGACAGTGCAAACCCTTCCAAACCTATCTGCAAAGTTTGAATCATCTGTGTTCCTCACGTTTTTAAAAATTATTTAATTTGTAGACCTCTATTAACTCTTGGAGAGCGCATCGCGGTAGAGTGGGGCAAATATTTTCTTGTAGTGGTTGAAAGTCATAAATATAAAATATAAGCTTCATTGATGTAGGACGCTACAAAATTTTGTACGATTTTTTAAAATCTGTAGGGAGGAAGAAAATGTTCATTGAAGCTGGAGGGTACAGTATGGTGGCACCCCTGCCTCGACCTTTCCCCGCCGCTCTTTCTGGTAGTTTTCCTGGAAATTACATTTCTCATACTGCTTAGTACTGGCAAGAAAAAGTTCCAGTTGCTTATCTCCTTTAGCAGCTTTACGAGGTATTTTAGCAAGAACATCATGAGAGCGGGCGGGAAGCCAATTATGGATAGAGAAGAAGAAAAAAAGGTGGAAGGAATATCTAGGCGAGCTGTATCACGGTGAAAGTCTAGATCAGTCAGTAATAGAAGAAGAGGAGGTGGATAACGAAGAGTTAGGGGACAAACTTTTAAGGTCAGAGTTTGATAGAGCGTAGAAAGACGTGAGTTATGGTAAAGCGCCAGGAATTGATAACATTCCAGCAGAGTTGATAAGAGCATCGGGCGAAGAAGCAATATCATGGCTGTTCTGGATATTTTGCGAAATATACGAAACAGGAATATTCCCAGAAGATTTTAGTAAAAACATAATTATACCCAGTCTACACAGAATACCACAACAACAAAAACATGAACAACATGTTCAAAAAGTATCGCGAATTTTGAATTTCCGCGGGCTACGTATATTCGATTTTCGATATTTTTATGGCGTTATATTGGTGCTCGTCTCCCTCACTTATGCTCACATGGTCGGCCATTGTGAATGTTAAGTTAGTTGTTGACCACAATTGAAGTTGGACGTGTTACGTATTGTCTTCGATTTTTGCCTATTCCACAAAATGGAACAAAGAATCTGTATCAAATGTTGACTGTAGCGTGTAGTGAAGCTACCCTGAACCAAAGGAACGTTTATCGGTGGTATAAAATGTTGTCAGAGGGTCGAGAAGATGTAATGACGAAGAGCCCGAGCACGTCAACAACAGAGGAACAAATTGATGAAGTGAAGAAAATGTTGTGGTAAATCGTCGAATCACCGTTCGAGAAGTTGCTGAAGACCAAAAAATATCGATTGGCTCGTGCCATTCGATTTTGACCAATGATTTAGGTATGAGACGCGTCGCCGCGAAATTCGTACCAAAATTGCTGAATTTCATCTAAAAACAGCATCACGTTAGCATTGTTATAGAGCCGTTGGACTCGGTCCACAACGACCCAATTTTGCTCCAGAGGGTCATAATTGGAGACAAATGGTTTATAGTTATGATGTGGAAACCAAAGTTCAATCATCACAGTGGAAGCTTCCGCATGAGCCATGATCAAAAAAGCGCGCCAAGTTCCATCGAAAGTGAAGGTTTTGCTCAGGTTCTTTTTCGATAGAGGGTCGTGGTGCATCACAGGGTCGTTCTGTCAACAAAGAATAATACCTGCAAGTTATGCGCAATTTGCGCGAAGCAATCCGCTTGAAACGCACGCATTTGTGAAAGAACGAAAATTGGCTTCTGCGCCATGATAACGCTCCTGCTCACACATCGTCGCTTGTGCGTGAATTTTTAACCAAAAACAAGACTCTAGTGATGCCGCAGCCATCTTATTCCCCAGACTTGGTCCCCTGTGACTTTTCCTGTTCCGCAAACTGAAGAGGCCCATGAAAGGACGACGTTACGACACGATTGAAGGGATAAAGACTGTATCGAAGTAGGAGCTGAACAGGATTGGAAGAAACGTTGGCATAAATGTGGGGGATTAATTTGAAGGGGACAAAATAGATATTGATGAAAAAATAAATACTTTTTGAAAAACACCAAATTTGCGATACTTTTTGTACACACCTGGTATGTGTGTTTCTTTCGTCAGAGGCTCTTCAGTAAAAATTTTGAGGGGTAAGAGACCCGATCAATCACAGACGATTTCTCAGGATAATGTTTTTACAGGATCACAAAAAGATTTATTTGCAGAAATGTACGAGCACTAACGTAGACAACAGCAGTATAAGCAATTTGTCATTTCCAGGAAATCTACCAGGAAGAGCGGGTGGTAAAAGGTGGAGCGGGGGCAGGGCAGCAAATTATATGTAAAATGAGCCCTTTCACAATAACGTAGGTCACGGCGAGGCTTCAAACTCAGGGCTCTACTATTTTGACGGCAGTAATCTTGTTATTGTTATTCTTGAAAACGTTTCAAGAATACTATTCTTACTATCTTTAAGAAGTGCACGACTATACTTTATGTCGAAAGTTAATCCAAAATCGTCTGATGGGCTATTCCGTGACATGTTACACATATGAGCCATCGTTGGCATGTTTCAATGCACGTTGATACGAATTTACATCCCAGGCTAAAAATTGTCAGTATTAGAGTTACTGAAAGTAGACATATCTACTTTAAAAGGGATAATGTATTGCAACAGTGGTTACGTAAGAGGGTTTGAGTGGATGTCCATTTTTTATGGTGTTTATTAGTTCCTTGAATGACGTCCTTGATGAAAGATATGTCTAAGTCTTGTTGAGTTAGATTGCTCACATGCCATGGAGTGTCGATGACCGTCGTGAATGATCTGGGGTACGCCTGCTTCACTTGGGTGAAAGGTGGAAGTTTCACTGTTTACTCTAGTTCTGAAATTCGATTTTCCAGGTATGATTTTAATAATTTATAGTAATTCTCCACGGTAGTAGGATATTTGATTGCCTATGTCAGCGTTGGGTTTGCCATCGCATTCTGAATGTCCATACGGGCTAAATAACGTCTTTATACGTAGCCATTTTGTTCTCTAAGGACAGTTTTGATCCCTCCAAGGCGGATTTCCTTTGTTTTCTTTTCTTTGCATGTGCACTTTCCATATTAATTTTAAAATATAGATGGATTCGAAAATATTTTACATGTGTTGATATTGGACTTGCGTTACCTGTAACGATTCACTTTCATTATTTTTGACTTTCTACTTATTTATGCATACCTGAAGTAAATTAAGGTGGTCTTGTAAGCTTGAATTTGCTGTTACTGAGTCTTCATAACAGTGTTATCAGAGAATTTCCCTGTAATTGTACTAATGGTTCAAGGAACATCAAAATGATATTATTATGTACAAACTTTCAGTGTGCGTGTGTTCATAATTCATCTCGTACTGAACGGCTGAACCAATTTTGATTTTTTTTGTATTTATGCGATCATCTGGACGGTTCTTAGCTATAGTAGAACCTTATAGGTGGCTCTGTTGTCGTGATCCATTTTTTTCGGACAGTTCTTATTTATATTTTGTGGGTTTCTCACATAGAAAAAGTATAATCCAAAATTTTCATTCTGACCGTTTGAATGTTCTGGGCTAATATATATGAATCACCGAACAGCTAATTGGTGTTAAATATAAGATAGGTCCAAAGACACTGCCTTGGGCGACGCCTGCTTTAATTGGGTGAAAGGTGGATGTTTTGCTGTTTACTCTAGTTCTGAAATTATATTATCTCGGTATGATTTTAATAATTTATAGTAACAGTTTGAGTTTGTTTAGTGGATCTGGTTGAGAAAAGGAATGCTGCTGAGCAGTACTTTTTGTCATGAAGAGATACTTGTCTAGCATTAGCTATACGATGACACTGTTGTGTAGTAGATTGCTGACGTCGAAATTGATGGTCTGGGAATTTTATCTTAAAAGATACGATTGAATAATACTCGTTCAAATAATTGTCCTCCGTTGATAACAGGTTTATGGGTATATACGAAGTTACCTTCGCAGGCTTCGGTATTAAAGTTTTATCTGATAATCACAGATTTTGTGACCTGTGTTGAAGTCAGATTACTGTATAAAATATGTATCGTAGCATAAGAAGTCCTCTTTGAGATTTAAAGTGGATTATTTATTTACACAAAAACTATGTATTTTAAAGCATGTACTGTACAAATATAAATTTACTATGAACTTTAATAAAATTGGCTATGTTTCAAAATCTATATTGCCGCTTAGAAATATCATTATAGATTTTATATTTTGGTAATTTGAATCTTTATAATAATTGTTCAATCTATATATTTAAACAACGTATGAAAATGATTTATCATGAAATATATAATATTGATTACACTTAAATAATTTTATGAGATAGTGTCTCATTTTTATATTTTTTATTTATTACTTAAATATAACAAAGATTTTACTTAAGTTATGATACTTTTTGTTTTTCGCACGTTGTGTACACACGTGACAGGCTACGCGAGGGTAAACGTATCCTGTTCAGGTTCCAAGTAATGCAACGAAACGTAGTGAAGTAATTTAATTAATAAAGAGTTTTAATTCTGACAATTTTTGGCCGTAAATTTTTCACCTTCCTTTATAACTCATTTATAAGAATAAGTAGTTAATCCATTTATTTGATATCTTTAGCGCGAAAAAACTTGTAAATTTAATGAACGTTTTGTTTGGAACGTTTAATGTGTTTGGATTTTAGTTTAAATTAACTTTATAATGAATTAGTTAAATCAGTCTCTTTGTCAGTTTTTTAATTTAAATATTACAACGTTTCGTCTCTCATTTTAAATCCGCGGGCGCTAAAACGAGATTTAAAATAGGTTACAAATTTAATACCAAACATGGGTTTAAAATTACCAAATTTGGTTGTACATGGAAGCTTACTCCATGACTTCTTCGGCTGAAATGTATTTTCCTGCATTTTGGATTTTTTTATCTTTTGTTTCCCATTTCGTTATTAAGAGTTCCCGCACCATTTATAATTAAGTAGTCGCCCGGGGTCTGTGAGGCTCCGAAGCACTATATTTATTTTAACGGACTGAATATTACAATAAAATCAAATTAAAATAATGGAAAAGTTAAAGTACACTTTATTGAAGATATCAGTATTAATTTTAGTTATTTTTCATTGTTCGTTCCAAACGGCTTTTAACGTGGAGAACAGAACAAAGTTGTTTGGAATGTCGATCTTTTGCTTGTTGACACAGGAAACAGCGTTTTCTTATTCCAATTTTTAGCATGTTTAAGTTATCGTTTGAATCAAGAAATTTTGGCTTTTATATTTCTTGGAACATAATTGCTGCTCATTCGTTCACGAAGAAGAGGTTTAGCAAGTTCTGTTGCAATTTGTTTTAGTAATTCTCTTTGTTCTCGCCAGGTTTATTTGTTTTACAAATAACAAAGGCTTTAATTGCTAGTGGCCACCGCTTTGTTCATACCAAAACGTTGTAGGTTGCACACAATTTCAATTTCAGGTTTCATTTTCTCACCTGAATCTTTGTCAATGAAATTAACGTGGTGCATTGTTGAAAATATTAACACTGCTTTGTTTTTTTCGGTACATACAACAGCAAAGATTGATTTTGTGAAAATAAAAATTTTTGTCTGCGGACATCGTTCTTAGTTTGGCAAAAATTCTGCTGGTATCTCCCTTTTGTTTTTACATAGTGTTCACTTTCATGATCACTTTCTGAAGCCCCATCAACGTTAATGATTTTACTATCATCGTCATTTTCAAATCGTTGAAGTTCAGAAAAATATTTTGCCAACACAACTTGCCGTACCGGTGCTCTGAAGTAAACTAATTATATTGGACGAAAAAAAAGGAAATCCTGCAGTAGCGAACAACGTACAAGGCAATTGGGTAATAGAAAAAAGACCTTAAATTCCAGGAAAAGAACAAAATCCTTCCAAAATTTTCTACCTTGAGTAAGCAGTCGCGTAGGGTCGTGCAAGGAATAGGAAAATTTAATTTTATATTTTACCAAGGAAAGTAAAACCAGATTTTTTTATCAGAAGCTCTAAAAAACATATAGATTGAGGAATTGATAGAAGGCGAGAACCATATTATAAATGATGCTGCTTTGAATGTTGAGTGGGCCTGCCAGGCCCCACGTGACTACTTAAGGATTAAGATAAGTGATTTTTCACTGCAGTTGCGATCAAATTTTACTGAACTTAAACTTTAATTACCGTTTGTGTTGGTAAAGTATTCTGTCGGGTATTCTGTACTTATAATGTTTTTGAATATACATATTTGTGTCGAATCTTCCAGATGATGCCAAAATTTTGCGTCCAAGAAGAAACCTAGCGACACAAAAGTCAATAGCAACGAAAGTTCTATTAGGGATGAATAAATTAAGTTTCTAACGCAACTATAAGAACCTGAACGAAAAGTGCTCATTGACTGTTCCCCGTATAATCATTTAATATAAAGTAATAGAGGAGATTCGATTCCCCTTGCACTAAGAATGTAAGAAGCAGGGAGTCTGTGATGGTGGTGTAGACAGCGCTCACCACAGCTGGAAGAACGGAGCATCCAGCAGTTAAAATACTCGTTCCGTTACTCAATGCATTGCTATAGATACGCTTGAAAATCTAGTTGGCCATTGCGCAAGGACAGAGGCCACGGAACAGGAGAGTCATGCATTAATCTTGATGACTTGGTGACGCGGCGCATTTGTCAGAGGCCGAGCGAGGTGTTGTGTGTGCTGAGTGGATTCCCGTGTCGAAGCTGACGGCGCTCCGATTGTCTCACACACGGTTCATTGTTACGCAGCTCTTGCGAGAGCGAGCGACACGCGTGTGCGTAAATATTGTTTCGGACCGTGGGGAGCGAAAACATTTACTCACGCGTGTGAGGACGCTGCCCAAAGCGCGCGCCATTTCCAACTGATCAACAGGGTGAATACGAGGGAATTTTACTCACTTTTAAACAGTCAAATCTCGCTAATCTTCCAAGTACTATCGTCATAACGAACAGGGAGAAACTGCTGTAGATCCGTAGAGACAGAAACTGAGGTCAGCTCGTTCCTGGATGCGTCCGCACGTGACGAGACCCAAACACCAACAAACTCGTCAGGTGTAGCAATAGAAAATAATTCCAGAATCATATGGTGTTGTAAATAAGAACGAATGAAGTAAACTGAAATAATCATCGTGTGAACTGAATCAAACCGCCATTGGATTAACCTTTGGATCATCTAAGTAGATGTAATAACGATTAACGGAATGTGTTATGCAATGGTTGTAAGCGCTCATCCGCTCCCTCGGATGTTCTTTCGATGAATTCCGCCCCGGGAGCCATTGAGTATGCAGAATTACTGAAGTTACGACAACCATTTTCCATAAATTCAAATTACCCGATCCAAACTTGGAGCTCATAAATGATTTGCCAAGATACGTGATTATTTGAGTCGAGCATGAGACCCTCAGAGGTCTTGGTTTAGATTGATTCGGATCCCCCATCCATATTTAATGATGCCAACCGATAAGATTTAAAATACAAGTAAATTTACTATAAAGTATTGTAATGTAAATTATTGAGTGGGGTGAATTTAATTAAATAATTTATTAATATGATATTGATGGGGATTTATTATTCAAAGGAAAGACTAATTTATCTTTAAAATTCTGAGTTTAATATAAACAAAATATTTTATCAAGAGCATAGATGGTATTTACAAATTAGTAATAATAATAAATTGACTTGAGACTTTTAAACCAGAGTTCTCAGTGGGGTGAATTAAGAAGCTATTTGCATTTCTAATGGCAATTGGCCTGGCTAATGTGAACTATATTCTCATTCAAAACTACGATACCCGCGAAGTATCTGCATCTGCGTCCCGGTTTGCGTCGATGATGATGATAGCTGGTGGCTGCATCAGGAAATGACCTCTGTTCATCTCCGTCCGAGCTGAATGTCGTGGACAAATCTGGCGGAGCTTCCCGAAGCTCCTTCCGGCGGCTAGCAGCTTAGTTTTCTTCTCTCAGCGGCCAACAATTTAACTTTTTCATCAACTGTCTTCCGTCTCCCAACATATTCTGTCTGCCACAACTTCTCTCCGTCTCCCAACACCTTCTCTTTCCCGTCTCCCAACACTTTCTCTCTCCGGTCCCTTCTTCTCCAAAAACCCCTTCCCTCGTAACATCATTGGGAAGCTACATAATTTCAAACTACCAATAAAATATTATCCTCAAATGGGTCTATTGGCTTCCTCCGCGACAGTTGCATCTAAAACCCATGAAGAATGGTCGGGGGCAGGCCCGCGGCCAGAGGTACCACCCTACTTTACCCTCCCACTCCGATACATCTTTCCTTTCTCCCAGCACTTTTTAAAAAATCGTACAAAATTTTGTAGCGTTTCTACATCAATGAAGCTTATATTTTATATTTATGACTTTCAACCGCTACAAGAAAACTTTGTCCCACTCTTCTGCGACGCGCTGTCCAAGTGTTAGTAGAGGTTCACTAATTGATTAATTTAAAAAAACGTAAGACACAGATGATTCAAACTTTGCGGATAGGTTTGCAATAGTTTTCACTGTCTTTTGATAAATTTTCTGACCGAGCTATATGAAAGAAATACAAATAAAACCTAATTTTGCGCCAAAACTCAAGCATAAAATGCCTTTAATTTTTTTAAATATCATAAAATAACATTAAATTCTGCGTAAAATGAGGTCTAACTAACAGCCCCAGTCTCCTTCGCTATGGGTATAATTATGTTTTTACTAAAATTTTTTAGTGTTCTTCCTGTTTCGTAGATTTTGCAAACTATCCTGTACAGCCATGATACTGCTTCTTCGCCCGATGATCTTATCAACTCTGCTGGAATGTTATCAATTCCTGGCGCTTTACAATTACTCAAGTCTTTCAGCCATGGCCCTGTCTAACTCTGACATTAAAATTTTGTCCCCCAACTCTTCACCATCCACCTCCTCTTCTTCTTCTATTACTGACTGATCTAGATTTCCCCCGTGATACAGCTCTTTCTGCTTTTTCTTCTTTATCCAGAATTGGCTTCCCATCCTCTCTCCTGACGTTTTTGACAATATTTTTCCTCTCTCTGAATGTTTCTTTGATTCTCCTATATGCTGCTTCTATTTTCCCTTTCATAATGAAATCATCAACCGCTTTGGATTTGTCTGATAGCCAAGCCAAACTAGGCTTCAGAAAGTGATTTTTAGTGGCCAGCGGATTTGCCAGTGATGACAGATATTATACCTAAGATCCCTGGTCCGTAAAGTGATTGCACTCCTATTAAAACCGCATTTAAGGTTAAAGATATGGCCTGCATGTTCCTAACTGTGTATGTTTATCAGAGGCATCGAATTGACAAGATAATTGTGTCTGGTTTAGTTAACAGTAAGAAAGTAAACTAGTTGAGGAATCAGGCACTAAGCAACAAATCTTGAAACCTCATTACTTCTACACAAACGATTTTCACGATGATTTCACTGTAGAAAGGAACTTACTTTCACAATTGTAATATTTAACAACTCTCGGAAGAATTGTGCGAGATCATTATCCAAAGTGTACCGAGCAAATGCAGCTTTTGCTGTCAGAGAAGGCAAATTGTTGAAATTAATTTGCCTCCCCACGTCGGGTCCATTGTGCTTGAAATGTGTGAAATCACGAGCAGCTTTATTCATTCGCTTTACGGCTAAGACGTAAATCAATTCCTTTATGGATAACTCGTCCGTAATTATTCGCTGTCACAGAGAACCACACAATGGACGTGTCCATGCCCGGTAGCTGGGAACGGTGGATTCTCTATGGCGTTTGATGCGTCATTGTTTCTTTGCAATTAGCCACACAACATCAAAATGTGTAATACGTGCTTCGCATGCTACACTGTGCATTTGCAACGCGCCCAGCTTTCCCAGCTGAACGCGCTGACATTAATGACCCATATTACATGTTCCTCATGTGCGTTCAGCTTGTAACATCACGTGTCCCAAACGTTTGCTCCTTTCAAGGAACTCGCCAAGAAATTGATGCGACAATTATTTGCACCAAACCCCGGCCCAAATCCAAAATGTGCGGGGCCCGATTCATTTTTTAAATATATATAACTTCTACATACATTAAAACAAAAAAATGCACAAAATACATAAACAATTACATTTGAATGACTATAAATTTACATAATTGAAATTGAATACATGAAGTTACATATTTCTTAGTTTTTCTCTGTAAATTGTTCTAAAATAGTTTGAAAATCCAATTTCCTTGCTTCTTCACTTTCAATCGACATAATTGCTTAACTATTTAATCTATCTTGAGTCATTGTCGATCTCAGTTTTAGTTTTACCCTGTAAAATGATCTCTCTCCAGAAGCAACGCAACTGGAAATGTTAAATATATTCGGAGAGCAAAAAACAAGTTCGGAAATTCCGTTCCTCTGTTATTTTCCGATAAAAATTTGAACATTTCAAATGGATTTTCAAAAAATTATGATGGAACGATAGATTTTAAAGCCTCCATTTCTTCAACTAACATTTTCCCATCGGTATCAGCTTCCTCAACTGTTGCTGCGTCATTTTCTGTGAACCTAGAATCTGTTAGAGAAATTTCTAATTGAACTGCATGCTTTTGAAGCGCTTATGTTTCAATATTTTGAAATTTTCCCAAGGATTTTTCAATTGTTCGAAACGATCCTTTAGTGATTCTGTAGCTTTACCTAAAACAAAATTAAGAAATGCGCATTAGGTTCATCACCGCCTTCATAATTGAAATGTTTCTTTCTTTTCCGAATCCTTTTATTTAGAAATTCTGTAGATATCTTCTGCAAGAGTATTTGCTTGAACTAAAAACAGTTTGAATCCAGTATTTCCGTTTTCGCTTACCATTTTAAAAATTTTTCAAATGAAGAAAGTGCAATGGATACATCTACAGATTTACTTTAAAGTTTCTTTACTTGCATAATTGATTTGTACCAAAAAATCAGTGATACTAAAAATTTATAGTGTTTCATTGCATTTCCAAGAGATTCTGCCTCGTTTTATATTTATGGACCTTCGGAAATTTCTGATATTTTGAAAAGAGCATCATGAAATTCACCTATTTGGTATCTCACTGCTTTTACTCTTTAAATCCGACATTCACACCTTGTATGGCAAAAAGGCTTCAGTAAGTTCGTCAAAAGCAATTTTCTTTAAATTTCGAAGAATAACTTTTGGTTTTTCAAGTGCCCAATCGCTCCAATGGCCTTAAATCCGGACCTGACCAAACCTGCTGAAATTTCCATCGGTGGTACAAGCTACCAATTTGTATGAAAACTGGAATAATTATGCTCAATCAATGCAAGAATAAAAATTCAATATTGTGTTTGGCCTTCCAGTTGATGTGACTATAAACAAAATTTAAATATATATATATATATATATATTGTATAGGCGAAAAATTACTGTCATAATTGGTCAGAATTAAACATTCTTTGCTTATTAAATTATAACACGACGTTTCGTTCCTTTGTTTGGAACGTCTTCAGGTGTGAAAAATATACAAAAAATAAGTATACTTCAAGAAATTTATTAAATTTTGTTACAAGACTGATTTTTATATATTATGGTAATAATTTTTCCTTATTTTTATCAGTCACTTAAATAACTAAAACTATATTTTAATTTTGGGTTTCAAAATTTTTGAGAAGAAGCTTCCGTAAGCTACCATAATTATCTACAAAATAAAATACAATTTTTTTAACCAAGACAGTTTTTATGGAAATCGATTAAAATTGTCATAAAACAATTTGGTTTTTTCTCATGATTTAATGTTTAAAAATATTGTGCATACCCTCATGTAATTCAGTATGTGTATAACATTTCTAATTTTCCAGACTGTGCTGACCTACACAGAGCATTTTTCGAACTTGGGAGTTCCAGAAGTTGATTGTCATGTGCTCACCAAGCACATTCGGCAACAAACAACCATGAATCGTCGAAAATCTACATAGAAATTTTTTCAATGAGTCCTAAACATGTAATTTAGCCACGTCGAAAATTTAAATATAAAAAGTGTTGATAATAATCGTAATTATCAAATTGACTTATCGAATATTGTAGAACGAGTTTCGATAAGTTTAAGTCCGAATAAACAACTTTTAAATTTTTACTAAAAATTCTGTATTAGTCTAAAACTTTGGTGAAATGTTTAGATATTTCTTCACTTTCCTTTCTGGAATTCGTGCCATTATTGTTTTTGAAAATGTAAATAGATTCTAAAATTTTTTGTTAATTAAACTCTTTTTCTTATGTATAATTTTCTATATTGTGTTTTAGGTTTAAATGGTGTAGTGACAAGGCTGTGTTATTATGTTGCTGATTGTGCTTGGTACGTACATGAGCATCAACTTCTGGAACTCTGAAGTTCGGAAAATGCTCTGTGTAGGTCAACTCAGTCTGGGAAATAAATTTTGTATACATAATGAATTACATGAGGGTAACGATGGCGGAGTTAACCTTCGAAACGTCGAATCTTATAAATGACATAAGCCGGGTAAAATCCCGAGAAGTTCTTATTCATTTTTAAACATTAAATCATTAGCAAAAACCAATTTTTTATGTCATAATTTTAAACAATTTCCATAAAAATCTTTTGTATTGTCTAAAAAAATTATATTTTATTTTGTAGATGATATGCTTCTTCTTAATAAATTTTGAAATCAAAATTAAAATATAGTTTTGGTTATTTAAGTGACTGATAAAAATAAGGAAAAGTATTACCATAATAAGTATACTCGAAGAAAATAAAATATGTCTGTATATGCGTTGGGTTTAGAGACTTACATAAAAAATAATCCAGTGCGTTGTTATAATCATAAATTGCACAAAGATTTATTAACAAATTTGTAGATGAAGCACGAACTGTCTCTGAGGCTTGTTATGAAACGACTGACGAGGTAAATATAATCTTTCCGCATTCCTTTATGGGGTGGGGAGTCTTTAAGGATTATGCCTTTGCTTTTCGGGAGAAGTTCCTGTGTCCTTTACAAATTTGTTTAACAATATCGTTTATCTAATATCGATTATTTCTGTTTATGTTTTGACAATGAAAATTAAATTTAAAAATTGAAGCTAAAGAAGAATATCATAGGTTTTCTTCAGGTTGTGGGTATCAATTTTATGTTTAAGGAGGAAGAATGGGATATGATTTATAGTATTCACTAATTAATCGAGAAAAATAGTTTATTTCTCTGTCTAAAATTTTAACGCTGGACCAGTCGAAATTGTGGTTGTTTATATGTATATGTTTTGACACCACAGTATCTTTGTTGTATTTTATACAGTTTTTAAGTTGAGTAATTGTTGCTATTAACGATCTTTTGGTTTGGCCAATGTAACAAGAGTTACAGACTTGAAAACGATGTGTTTTTCGTAATTGTTGATGTTGTGTTTGATATCGTAGACAAAGTTTAATTGATTTGTAGACCCAAATATAATTTTGATATCGTAATTTATTAGTAAAGATTTAAGTTTATGTTGGATGTGTTCAAAAACAGGGGAGTGTTATGAATATGTTGTAATTCCGGGGACCAATTGGACTTTAGGGTGCTATGTTGGTTAACGCATCTTATGTATTTTTATATATAGGAATATTTTATTTTATTTACTTCAATTATACTTATTTTTCTTAGATCGTTTTCACACCTGACGAGGTTCCAAACAAAGGAACGAAAAGTCGTGTTATAATTTAATAAATAAAGATTGTTTAATTCTGAATAATTTTGGTCGTAATTTGGCCTACATTATTCGAGGTACAGTAAGAAAAATTTATTTTAAAATATATTGTGTTTGAGAAGGAACTTATGATGTAGCGCGACGAGACTAAAATACTAATGAGGTATAGTATATGATTCTACATTCTTTATAACAATCAAAATTTGTTATTTACAAGGAAAAGTATGGAATGAGACTAATTTTTTTCCGTGTGCAGGTGGAGAATGTTGAGAAAGACGCTGTGAAGCCCGTACTTCGCGGTGTGGTGGATTTTTACCCACTATAAACCACCAACCATTAGTTTTACTATGTTAATTCCTATATCTAGATACTTATTAGCTAAATTAGTCGAATGACATCCTTTAGTTTTCATTGTTGTCCTACGGCTTTATTTCACACTAACCCAGCGTGCTCTGTTTTGTATTCAAATTGTTTCCTTCGCTTGAGTCTTCTGAAGAACTTGTGTGTTTTCTGGCCTTTCTTCGTGTTGCACGAAAACTTTTAATTTCTTTTTTGACAGTTGTAATGCCAAGGTCTTTATGGATATGGGGTATTCATCACGGCACGTAAAACTTAATTTTGGAATGTCTATATTTGGTTGATATTATTTTCTTTTGCACATCTGCATAGTTGTATGCCATACGATCAGGTTGCTTTAATAATTTAATTGTGCACCAAAGTTTTCTTCTATAAAGACAGGTTTCAATTTTTTCCAATGAGCCATCTGTACTGTCCATATTTTACTATGAGTTCTTCAAATTTCTTTCTTACGTGTTCTTTCCATATTAACTTAGTATCTAGTTTCAAACCAGGATATTTGGCTTTATTTTCGTATGGTACTGTGTTTCCGTTTATGCGCAGAGTTGGAGGGTCAATCATTCTTTTTTTTCGTAAAGTTAACTTGAATAGCAATCAGGAGAAGACTTGGAAACCATAATAAATGGCAAGAACGTAATTAATTTTGTTTGTTAAATAAATTTATTTATTGTTAACGAAAATCTATTCTGTGTGTTCCCAGCCTTAAAGGTTCCTCGAGTCAATGATTAAATATCAAGACGTTATACATATTGTAATGATACAAAAAAACTGGAAAATAAATAACAATAACATAAATATTGAAAAAATGTTAAAAATAAATTTACACAAAAATTAATGTTTACAATTTAGATTTTTATTATTCCTGTTTGGAAATTGAAATGAGCTTAGCTCAGGGTAGATAAGAGTTCTTTTTCATCAGGGAGTTAAGTGGGCGGGAAACTGATCTTGACGTGGTAAAACCCAAGGAAGTGCTTCACACTTTTGGCATGAATATGATATAAGCTGTTACGTTTCTTCAATGTCGTGCCGGGCCTGGATGCTGTCTGGGCAAGGCGTCAGAGGACAACTACTTCCCTCGCTCACACGAGAACTGCGTCTCACCCTGAATTCATTGTACAGTCCGTCTCTACTATGCGTGGCGCAGAACATTCACTTGTAATAATACTATTCACTTCATTACAATATATATGTAAAAACGTCACGGGAATGCCTTGCACTCTCTCTGTTTTTTTTCAAAGTTCTCTCATTCGAGACACCTTCACCTATTTTGGGAGGTTTATGTACTGGGGTCGAAAACCTTGGGCATAAGGCAAGAGTTGTCAGCTGATCCCATTGGATCAGTCGGCCAACTGGTGGAGACACGGAGAATGGAATGCTGCGACCCCACAGCAAACTCGTCTGCCGTCATTCGGAAGGGCGTGATAATAGTGCCCAATGCCCGACGTACCTGATTCAGGTTTTCTAGAGTTTTCCCTGCATCTCTTTAGGTGAAACACCGAGTAGGATCCTTAAACTATATCCCGGGGACCCTAGTCAACCCTTGGCTACCTTGCTCTACCTTCCGCTTCCCCCCTTTTCAATTCTCTTCCTATGCTATAAAAGGGGAGTAGCCTGTTTCAGGATCACCCTCATGTATCCAATTAACCCTTCCCCCCAAAAATTATTGGTGTTATTGTTCTCATAATTCCTTCCAAAAGTAATAGTCTCAGTCTTTTTCTTTTGCTAGGTTTGATAGAAATTGTCTGAATGAGTCCTCTTTAAACTTTCGAATTTCACGTTTCAGTTTTTGTGTTTTGTTATTAAGTTAAGGATACTCTTATATCTGGGTGCCTTGTTTCCAGCCATCTTCTCCGCGCTGTCCTTTCTTCTGTGACTAGGCTTCGTATTTCGGATGGATAATTGGCTGCTTTTGTAATATGTGTAATGTTCCGAGTGTTGTTGAAGGATGCTGTTTCAAAATTCTGGTCAATTTTTCATATTCGTAGTCCAGTTTGTGGTGATCGGGGTGACTAATTATTAATGATAAAAATTTCAATGTTGTAAAGAATTAAAAATATAGAAAATACATTAATTGACAAGTATCATTTAAAATTTTGGGCGGCTGCTTAATAAACTCACCGGAGAGTAAGAGTATCTACTAAGGGTTTTGATGGTTGATGGATATGAACAAAGCTTCGCACCAAAGTTTAAGAAGCGTTCAAAATAAGCCAGGTTAGAGAAACATAAATCGGGTAGATCTAGACGCTGGTGAAGATACGACATGTCTCCTTCGGTCAGCTTCTGGTGTCGCTGTTTCTCGGCGTTCATACTCGTACAATAAGCTGAATTTTCTCCAAGTCATATTCTGATTTAATGTACTCTATTGATGTAATTGGTGTTATGGCTTCTCCGCCAATAATCTTTTAAAATCTGCTCTCCTTCTCTTATATTAGCTTACGCGCCGCTTTCGTTTGCCTGGCCGGGTGTGTTCGCTTTCTCCGAGGCTTGATGTTGTTTTTGATGGCATCTGTTCCTTTCTTCTGGGGATGAACTGAGATGCAGTTCGTCCCTTCTTTATTGTTGCAACACGTGCTTCTATGGCAACGGGATGCTTTTCGAGTCCCAATTTTCAGGTTTAAGGACTGACCTGCCATTCCTCAAGTGGTACTGATTTGCGTTTCTCTTTCTAGCTATCGATATCATCTCAATTGGATGTTAATTTAACATTAAGCAAACGGGATCATTACTTGCTTGCCGTTGTCCTGGAAAACAACCTTATCCTGTTTACTAATAACTATCATCTATATACATATATTGTGATAAAAACCCTTTTTTATGATCATATAAGGCTGCTATTATTAGGTTAATTATTTAAATGATTTAATTTTTTGATGTTTAATCAAACTGCTATTATTGTTAGATGTTATTGTAAGCAGTGAGTTGTGGCTACAATGGGACTGTGGACAGCGTATTGTAGTGTGTAATCTGTATCTTGTTGTACAGCCTCGCGCCAAGACGCGGCACAAGAGGTGGCCACGTGACACTAGTGTCGTGTGCAGAAAGCATTCGAGATCATTCTAGAAGAAATTTTAGATATTTTGAGTGAAGAGGGGAATGGTGAGCTAGAATGTGATTAGATGACTTTTGAGGTTTTTGGGTGAGCGAGGCAGTCAGACGGGTGGTGGACGTCAAGAGTTGTGGAGGTGCCATCTGTGTTACAGAGGACGCGAAGCGGGATTGATGTGCCAGCGTGTATGCAGACGTAGAATATTGGGAGAAGAAGGTTGGCGGACACCAACTTTATCAGCCCTTTTAATTTGCTGAGTCAAGTAGCCATTCTGCAGGAAGGTTTCCTTCAGGACGTGATCCCAGAGTACTTCGAGGAGCGGACTGAACTTAGGGCAGACAGGAGGCGTGAAATACAACATATTTGTTGGTATAAACCAGTCTTATTATTATTGCATCAATATTGAGATGAGAATTCCTTATTAAACCATAAAGGATAAATAGTGGTGATTTAAATAGAAATATTTCAAGTGTATTGATCAGGATAAAATTTATCTTGAAAACTGAATTTTTTTAAATCAATATACTAATTCATGTTGTAAATTTTTAGCTATGTGGTGTAAAATTGTACAGTTGTATTGTGAGAGTAATCAACTAGATGTGCATTTGGAAGTGGGTCATATGTTGGCCGCGTAAGAAGCACTATTGTGAAGCTTGCTCATTTTTTTTCTATTTTATTATTTTAACAAATCTGATTCCACGTTTCTTTTCCAGTTGCTGCAATCTCTAACTCTCGAGAGGCCCACATAACCCTGCAGATATTAGACTTTTGGTAATTAAACGTGTACCTTTAATTTTGTGTTTGTTTAAATATAGTTTTATTAAGATGAATTTTATTATTATTAATTACTTAATTACCCTTCCCTTTGTGAATATTAGAATATATACAAAATTCTTCGCTCTTTAAAGTTAATATACATTATGGGTAAATATGTGTGTGGGATGCAAACGCACACTACAAGTTGTTCTTCTGTTTTGTTTTTAATTTTATAATTATGTTAATTTCATCTTGTACGAGTATATTTATTCTGAAGCTCTCCCAGACGGTAACAATGAAAATTTATCTATCCATCGATACATGGAGGTTGATCTGTTGAGTGCTATAAATACGGACTAAGTCGAATTACGTAAAGAATGTAAAAATACAAAAGGAATATAAGAATGTAACGTGCTGTAGCAAGCTTGTTAAAACAGTCGCTGGTGGAGGAAGGGGCCGAGTTCGTGGCCTGAGTTTAGCGGCGGCTCACGCGTTCCTGGGGTGTCGGGTAGCCGCGCCTCTGTAATCACAAGTTTTATTAAATAACGCCCCGGACCCGGATTGAAAACGTGATGGACCGGGACCGGGATTACAGGCTATCGGCAGCGGTCTCTTATTGGCAATCTCGAGCCGCCGCCATTGCGCAAAGCAAGCAAGCGCTGAAATATTGCCGACAAGGAACGCACAGGAATCCACACCTGCTAGAACAGGTGCGATGGCTCCACCACATTTTCCGTTCCGTTTAAGGAACCTGACTGCCGGTTAATTACTGACGTTTACGCTGTATGCTTTCATCTCGGAAAACAAAATGGAAGAAGACGAGCGCGGGATAACTTGTTAAAGACACGTCTCCGCGGCAAATGGATTCTAAACTAGCCGAGTCCGCAATCATACGGAGAATTATGTAATCAGTATTCCTCAGACTCTTTCACCGAAATTGATCAGCGGCGGTGTGATGTGGGACTAGAGCTCCGTCAATCTTGGACTCGTAACGTGAAGGTCTGAGTCACTTTGTCTCTGTACAAAATGGTCAAAGCTGGACCATGGTGTGGACGGAACTTGGCTTGGAGTTGGTCGACATTGGAATCGCTTCTCTCCTCACATCACAGGAGGCCAATATGCGCAGTGTCAAACATTCTGTAGATACCAACCAAGACAACAATGATAATAAATTTTCATAAGTTTAATCCCTCACTTAACTAACAAAAACTATAATTTAACTTTTATTTAAAAATTTATTTAGAAAGAGCTTTCGGCATTACCATAGTCATATACAAAAATTATGAAACATTAAAATTTTTATGGATATATAAAACAAATTGTTTTAAGTGTCTGATTAAAATAAGGAAAAATTATCATACTAAATAAAAATAGGTCTTTTAACAAAATTTAATAAATTCCTTGAAGACAACAGTGATTGTCAGGCCCACCTCTCGCCCATAGTCTATAAGACAACCTATCAGCTATTCACAAGGAAACGTTATATGAAATCTCTGGAAAATCTGCACTATAGCAACTCAATCCAATCCGTTGGTCCACTAGACTGATATGAATGTAGTGGGATATTCTTTAATTATTTTAAGTGCAATATTGATGTATTAATAATAAACTCCTTTATAATAAAAATAAACAGTTTAGATGATTCAAAACAAATTTACATCCACAGTACAATTTTGATATTTTCAAGCTTTAAGGCGGCATTTTTTCTAATTAACATTAAAAATGAAATCAATATAGTGGGATGTTATTTATTTAATTATTTTAAGCTGAATATTGATACATTATTAAACAGCTTTTTATAATAAAAAACAATATACATGATCCAAAACAAATTTTCATCCTTAATACAAGTTTGACATTTTCAAGCTTTAAGCCGGCCATTCTTTCTTAATTTACATTACATATATTTACAAAAAATGATACAAATAATTTTTTTAAAACTAATAATTATCTAACTCTAAACTCAGGGTCGTATAAGATGGTCCTTCTCATAGATCAGAATACTTTACACAACATGTACATTGACCTGGCAGTATAAGAAATCAGCAAAAAAAGGTGTAATTTACCGTGTCAGCTTAGTGAATATTCCAGGTCCTTTTCTCGTTGCAATTTCCAATCTCAGAGAAGCCGCAGCTATTTTTCCTGGTTCAGGAAGAATTTCCATTTATCCTCCTTTTCTTGAACTACCTATCCAATAATGCCGATAATCTGCTCGAAATCCAATCATCTGTCTAGCAATCTCTATCTAAATCTCTCTTCAAATCTGTCTTGCCCTCACTTTCGGAATCTGTCCAAATCTCTCCCGTCTCACCGCTCTCCAAACATCTGTCTCCAAAATCTCTCTGCAAGCCTTTCTAAAATCTCCTCCCCACTTCTTTAGTTTATATGACCGATGTGGCACGGATGGATATTCATCAATAACATTTATGGTTACACTTGGGAAAATACATCACCCGATGCCGCCAAATCTCACCAAAATTAGGAAACACCCCAGAGTCTGGGTTTTATTGCCCCTGGCACAAATGCTGTCTCCTTTCTTTTGACTCCGTACCACCAAAATCCAAGCAGATGTGTTTGACCGTTCCAATACATGTAAATTAGAAATTTTCAAGAAACAAAACTGAGAAAACAGGTTCACTTCTCAGTTGCACAACTTTTTACCAAGATCAAAGATGGTACCAAATACAAAATGGTCAAAAGTAGTATATTTTCCGTCCGAAAATTACTAAATAGGGCCATTCTGAATTTGATATTTTCATATACCATTAGAAAGAACCCCTTCAATTATATTAGAATCAATATGTTTAATTTCGCGGAAAATTAATTGTTACACGTATGCAGTTGTGTAGTGATGTCATAATTATAATGTAGGAGAATAATGTTGATATTCTTGTTTAAGAATGAAAATATTTAATCATTGTGGAATCGTCTAATATATATAATATCGCTATGTGAAAAATACGACTGACTGTTACCGTAATCAGCCACGAACCGTAATTTAGCAAATGGGGTAACATCATTTCCAGATGTTTCCAAGTCTCAGTGTTAATTTCTTCATATATATATATATATATATATATATATATATATATATATATATTATTATATGTATATATTAGCCTGAGCTGTTTTTATATAATTCGTAACCGTGCGTTCTGTACCTGTCAGTTAATAAGGTACATATACTTGTTAGTTTCTACAGCAGCCTTCAGGCTATAGGCCGAATTTGGATAACTGAGGTGAAATTATAAATTGTAGCGATATTTTAGGGATATGGACAGAGTAATTAAAACAAATTACGTAATTAAATGAATTTAATTGTAATAATTTATAATATCCTCCCCAAGGACTGGTACCTTATCGTGGTGGGGAGGTTTGTGAGTCCCGATGATCCTGAGAGCTATACTGGTAGTCAGACCAGACAAAACTCAGTCCACTGGTCCTCCAGGTTGGGGGTTGTAACCCATCCACATAAAAAACAACCTTACTCATAAACCTCATGAAAGTAGCCAGACAGACGGATTTTTCGATGACGACTAAAGCAAGAATAAAGGACAAACGATTTGGAATCAACGACACATAGAATACCAAAGCTTGCTCTTCAATACCATTCTATTGGAAAAAGAGATGTCGGTCGTCCTAGAAAAAGATGGAATGAAGATTGATGTCAGAACAGGCAATAGCCTGTAAGTAATTTATAATATTGAAATGTAACTATCAATTGATTTTATAACAAGCAATAATTTTATTTATATTTTATAAAGTAAAATTAAATTTTTACCGGAAACTAGCCTGCACTTTCTTTCCATTAGTTTTCCAACATCTAGATTCAAAGACTGAGAACATACAATCTTCTTTATGGCAGATATGTTAATCCTGGCAGCTTTATTTAAATTCATGGAAGAAAATAGTTGCTCACAAAATAGCATAAAACTTGTGCAAAAATTGTTTAATTTCTGGGTATTTTTCACCTAAATAAAAATATTTTTAGGCAATTTATACTTCTAGATATTTGTATTTTAACATAGAATCATTATGAAAATTAATTAACTCCATTTGTTTTGAAGTGGGGAGCTTTTTCAATTGATTTGTAAAATTTTGAAAACATTATAACGTTTATCGAATTCCTTTTTGATTTTTTCAATTTTATCACTACATTCTGAAAAAGAGCAACTTTGAATCTGTGGTTTCAACTGCTCCCACGTAAGAAAATACTTCAAAATATTAATATCATTCAGCTGACCTTCAATATCTGTTAAAATTCCAGACCTTCTATAATCGATATATATCAATATACCTTTTTTCCTTCACCTCAATTTATTAATAGAAATTGTTTAGAACTTTGTGGCAGGACAAACAACGAACTTGTGTGTAATAAGGAAGATTTTTGATTTGTGATTCTAAATATTGAATCAACAATGTAAATTGTCAGGGTTAAGTCCTCGATTGAGTTACTGTTTTTAGTGCTGCATGTATTTGAATATTTTTAAAGAGCGATCTTGTTAGTGACGAAGGCAATGGAAACTCTTGGTTTTTGGTTTATTTTGATATACATCTTGTAATTTTTCTATCAGTTTTGACGCAAATTCTTTAGTTTTTACCCGTCACATATTTAACGCCGTCATTTGTTACAGAAACATGCCTATCAAGAGAAAGATTAAATTTACCATATAGCTTCAAATATGTTTTACCCGATGTAGTTCCATAAAGATGGATAATTCTGTGATCTTCATATTATTATCGCAACCACGGAAAAGAAACTTGTGGAACATCTTTCACAACCGTGCTTTCATCGACTGAAATTTTTCTGAACAGACGAATTCGGCAGCCTTTACATTTATTGTTTAAAGAAGCATCGGTGAATGATTTGGAATCTTTTGCTAATTGATTGCATGTTTCGTAAGTAGCTCTTGTTAGTCATTCATTGGTTTTCATTACTTTTGTAAGCACCCTTTGCTGTCTATTAAGAGAATTCTTCATGGTTTTTAATTTATCTTCTCTTATTTTTCATTCGTAGCATGAAAACTGATTTTTGTGATTGGTAATGTCGCTTAATGTTTTTCTCGTTAGGGACGTTAAGTAGCTGCAGTATGCAGAGATCTCCCAAACATGCTTATTTTGACGTAAAATACTATCCTGCTTTCATTTAATTAACGAATATGTACGATGCAATAGCAAGTTTTGTACAAAAATATTTACAAATAATCTTCAAAAAACGTTTTGACGTATTTTCCTATGTTGGAGCAGGTAAAACACAAAATAAAAGTTGCTCATTTTCACAATGTAATTTAAGAAACCAAAACGGAATTCCATAACCTTTATAATGATTTAAAATATTTACAAATAATTCTTCCAGTTTTACTGCACTTTATCGTTTTAAGTTGAAAAAGCTCCCACTTCAAAACAACTGCAGTTAATTAATTTTCAGAATGATTTGATATTAAAAGACAAATATTGAGAAGAAGAAATATTCTAATTATATTTTTATTTCGGTGAAAAATACCCAGAAATTAATCAATTTGCTGCACAAATATTATGCTATTTTGGAAGTAATACTTTTATGAGCAACTATTTTCACCCTTGAAATTAAATAAAACGGCCAATACCTTATAAAGAAATTAATATTGTTTTACACAAAATATAATCGAATATAAGGTGTCGCTTCAGAATAATCACAGCTAAACGGTCTCCAGAAGTATATAATCTCGTGATCGTTATGTTGTACTATACTCGAAATGTCAAGGTTCAAATCTTTATCCGAGATTCATACAAGCGATATTCCAAAATTTTTATTTGTGAAATTGGCAGAGGTGATGACACTTCATTTTAAGTAATATAAATATTTTATCTAACCATGGATTTGTAAGATTTACATAGACACTCTTATGATTTGAAAATATTCCAAAAATATAAAATTTAAATAATTAATTCTTAAGGAAATTCATAAGAATCGTATAGTTCATTGCATTTCCGGAAATAGTTATGAAGAAAGACTATCTTGTTCACTAATCTCCATAATAATAAACACATCAGACGTTCGGCTGCAGGATCTTGAGAAATTGATTCTGAATCGCGTAACCAATTGGTGGAATCATGGAAATTCATGGAATATCACCAAAGTGGCAGGGATGGATATTGATCAATAACATTTATGGTTACACATGTGAAAACACACCACACGATGCCGCCAACTCTCACCAAAATTGGGGAACACCCAAGACGCGACGTGAAGGTTGGATTTTATTGCCCCTGGCTCAAATGCTGTCTCTTTTCATTTGACTCTGCACCGCCAAAATTCCGAGCAGTTGTGTTTGAACTTAACAGACAATTTTATAAAATTTGATCTAAGCGGGAGTACTTCTAAATTCGTTAACATTTGTGTTTCTTGGTATCATTTTCTTGGAACTCATTTACGAGGGAGACCTACATTTATGTCAAAGAGGAATTAATTTTATTGTATCGTGTAGCATATACATCAAATACTAGAAACATTTTCTTCAATTTCATTAATAAAGTTGACATAATTTGTAGATATAAATCGTATATGTTGGAACCAATCATTATTCACATCCAAATGGATCAGTGCCTGTGATTTATTCATTGCTGTATTAAAAGCTCAAAAGTATTTACTTACATCTACTTAAAAATCTAAATTGTGATAATTTTTTAATTAAAAAGGGAAAATAAAACACGATTTCGGTTTGTTTTCATACAAATTCTTTACGAAAAATTGGTGTTAAGAATTTGAATTCAGCCAAATTTGTCAGAAAAACAATTATTATTTAATTAATATAATTATAATTACGACGTTTTGTCCATCTGTGTGGACTTCATAAAAAATTTTCGAAAACAATATTAATGTTAAATAAATAATATTTAGCTAAAAAATTATATTAAATAGTGTAAATATAAAACAGACTTACATTCTTAAATGAAGAAGTACTTTTCCTAATATGAATAATTTATTGTCTAAATGAATTAATGTAAAACAGCGTGTAATGGCTTTTTCTATTAAAAAATGTTACCTTAATATCACGTGTAAGTTTTATTGTTTAAACTAATTAATTAAAAGTGTACAACATGATGTAATTTTTTTTCAAATTATAAATGTAAAAACATTACAAACAAGGTAATTCAATTACAGATTTACATTTTATTTATAGAAACAATATTGTTTTATTAAAAATTTGTTTTTTTAGTTACCTCATGAAGTTTCACAAAGATGGAGGAAACGTCGTGTAATTGTTGTTGTTGTGGTCTTCAGTCCTAGACGGGCCTGATTCAACCGTCCATGCTAACCCGCCTTTTCAATTCCTCATAATTAGCACATTCCACATCCTCCCCAACCTGCTTAGCGCATTACATCCTCGGCCTGCTTCTTCCCTCTAATTCTTATTTTTAAGATCCACATGTATTATAACGTGGCCTATTAATCTATGTCTTTTCTTGGTCAACGTCCTCCATATTGTTTGCTCTTTCCCTATTCTGTTTAGAACTTCCTCGTTTGTCATTCTATCCACCCATCAGATTTTCAGCATTCTCCTATAGCACCACATTTCAAAGGCTTCTATTTTTTCCTTCCCGCACCTCCTGTCGTCCATATAACGCCACGCTCCATACGAACATTTTTAGCAACTATTTCCTTATATTTCCTTATATTACCCATATATAAATTCTTCTTTTTCGCTAAAGCCTTCCTTGCCTGTGCTATCCTACTCTTTATCTCTACTACACTTCTACCATCCCTACCTATTAAGCTTCCCAAGTAACAGAATTCCTTAACTTCCGTCAAAATGTCCCTTCCCAATATATTCAACTGTTTCCCATACTACACTCCATTACATTGGTTTTCCTCTATTAATCCTGATAGTAAAATCTTTCTCCAGGTCTCGGTTCATGCCATTTGTTATGTTTTCCAAGTGTTCTTCTGACTTCTAATACTACAATATCGTTTTCAAAGCGTAGGGTTTTCATTTTTTCTCCTTGCAGTACGATTCCTTTTCCATATTCCGTTTTAGGATTCTTCGTCGCCGATTTTATATATACGTTAAGCATCATGGGTGACAGACTGCATCCTTGTCTTGCTCATTTCTTGATTTCCGCTTTCTTTTCTTGATCTTCAATTCTCATTACTGCTGACTGCCTTCTGTAGAGGTTATTTATAAACCATTTTTGTCCATATTTTATTCCTGTGCTCTTCAAAATTGTTAATAGTGTGTTCCAGTTCACATTATTAAACGATATCTCTAAATCTACAAATGCCATGAACGTAGGCCGGTTTTTTCGTATCCTGTGTTCTAAAATTAGACGCAGAGTCAATATTGCTTCTCTTGTCCCTACATTCTTCCTAAAACCAAAATGATCTTCTCTTAACTTGAATTTTATTTGACTTTCCATCCTCCTATATACTATTTTCGTTAATATTTTGCATGAATGAGACACTAAACTAATTGTCCTACGCTGTTCGCATCTATCAGCCCCAGTCCTTTTCGGTAAGCCTATAATTATGTTTTTACTAAACTCTTCTGGTATTTTTCCTGTTTCGTAGATTTCGCAAACTATCCTGGACAGCCATGATATTGCTTCCTTGCCCGATGATCTTATTAACTCCGCTGGAATGGCTCAGGGCTGTCAGCGCCCAGTGAAACTCCGATTTTAAAATTTTCTCCATCATCAACCTCCATTTCTTTTTCTTCTATTATAATTGAAATTATATTATCTAAATAGTAATTAAATGTTTTTCTGACTAATTTGGATGAATTTCAATCCCTATACTTAATGTCAGATATTCAATTTATGAAAGCACATATAATTAATAATATACGACGATCCTTTATTATTGATTTTAGATTTCAGGGGACTTGAAGAGCGGCTGTTAAATCACGTACTTGTATAAGAAGGATACGAAAGCATGAAACAGGAATAAATTTGTTTCCTTGTCTCTTGACAATTACTGAATTGCATCATAATTCATATGCATAGGCATTTTAAACATAAATGAATTGAGGAAGCAATAAGTATACTTTTCCTGTCAGCTAAATGTCGGTAATCTACTGCTTAGATACTTTTCTTTTTAAGTTTCATGTTAGCACTGATAATACCGAACCGCTTTCACTGATTACTATCATGTCCTTAGCACTTATGAACAAGATAGCGAAGTTGGCATCTGAGAGTATATTAATTACAGTCCGATGATGGGCGATACTGGCTCCTAGTTTGGTAGCTTAATCATTAGCCAACTATCTGGGCTAATTACTGCTGCGAACTGCCCTTTATTCAATTCGGCGAGAAGGATACCATCGTCTGGAGTACGAAGGACCAAACAGTTATTACATATTTCCCGTTTTTTACTGACGCCGCGTATGGAATAATTATGGACGTACAATCTTACATCCACCAGAATAAATTATACTTGAATACAATTAAATAATAATATATAATAAGTGGTGACCTACCGATAGAACTTTCACCAAATATCCTACGAGTGGACTAAACACATGGTTAGTGGGGAGATCGTACAAAGACAACGGTGTAATTTTAAAAAATATAGTGCTGGACAGATCATTAAATATACCAAATGTGTACAGTAATTAATGTTTAGAAAGCGGTGGGCTTCATTCGTCTGGATATGAAAACTTTGTCTAATACAGTTCCACTATTTTTCTGTTCTTTAAAAGATGACCTAAATTAAAACATGTTTATTTACTTTCTTCACTATGAGAAATTCTCATATTAAGGACTATCTCAGCCTCCTAATTGGGTTTATCTTAGTTATAATATTTTAACGCCTTAGTTAAATAATTCTTTCCACAGCAAAAACGATTTGCAAGTTTGCTATTTAGAGCTGGATTTTAAGCAATCGACCATAAATCGACCAAATTATTCTCCCCTTTGATCAACAATTGAAGACACATTGCCACTAACATAGTTAATTAATACTAAGTCAACTTATCTTTTCGTCAAAATGTCCTTAAAATTTATTCTACTAATCACTAACGTCTTGTAAAGCCCTTTCATTTCTTTACTATCAGTTAGCCACAAGCATATTTCTGTATTCATTAATTTCAGTGCCATGGTATGTGATCGCCATTTAATATTGGAAATTTATTGTTTTCTCTTCATGAACTGAACTTTCTTCGTATGTTACTTCTTTGGGATCATTAGAAGCAATAGCTATATGATAATTGTTCTTTCCTGTGTTAATTTAATATAAAATACTTTCTATATCGAGAAGATTACAAAAACTGCCTTCCTTTCATAGTATGCTGTTTCTTCCAGACGGATAAAACATCACCAATAATTCTAAACTTTAAATAACTATTTGATCGCTATTTGTCTTCACCGTCTTCATGGAATCTTCCACAACAGAGTCCTCGTCCAGAGTGCTGAGCTCATCAGCTATATTAAACTTTAAAAATAGATTCTATATTATTATATTTAGTAATAGTTTTTCAATTATTTCATTGTTAAATATTCGTTATTCAGAAAATGTTTATATGACATGCATCATCTTGTATAGTCGGGTCAACGTGTCCATGCTCCAATTACAGCCAACAGGAAAAATTTCTACCCCCTCCCCCCACCTCCTGGGCATAAATACTTAATGTGTTGTGCGTTCCTCCGTAAGATTTCAAATTCTATACGGAACTTTCGCTTTTCTCCAGAAGCAGCCTCTTAAATATTCACGGCGATCCCTTTTTATTCGTGAATTGACTTTCTGTTGCACATGCAACAGAAGGGTCAATCTTTTGTCCCGAGGCATGCGAGTTGCCACCTACAGCTAGGAAACAGATGCACAGACTTGAAGTTTCAACTCGCGTACTTAATACATTGCAATGCAAAGGCTGTTTGCAGCTGCAGAAAAACCGAGTAAAACAGAAAGCAAGTGTATATAGCGTTCTATAGAATGTCCGAAGATTCTTACCTGCAATTCTTGAAGATGGTGTACGCAAATATAACGAAATGTGTGACTTCGGAAGTAAGAATATTAATTATTCTGAGGTAAGATTTTCTTTGTTATTTTGGTTCAAATATAATATTACAAAACTACAAAAAGTAATTAAAACACACCTGAATTAAAATGAAGCTCTGACCTGCGTTATTTTTTAAAATAGTCGGCGCGGAAATAAAGATCAACGGAAACAAATAATATTTTAAATACCACGTGGCTGCCTCGGCCAATGGGGTTTCGTGGGTAGAAATATCAAATTTAGAGGATCATTCGGCTCTGAGCATCGGGAGAAAACGGACGGGAATCGGTGCTCAGTTCTGGAATGAGGGCGACTTGTTCTGCAAAAGACGGTGCCATATATGGAAGCTGTAATGTCGTTTAGGAGGGTATCGCCCACGGTGTTAAAGTAGATCTGACTGCTTCCTCGTAAATATTTCCCTCATTAATGTTTTCCATGTTAATTTTTTTTTATAAATAAATTTTCTAAGATTTCGTAGTTAAAATTTAATTTAATTTAATTCCCCAACCCTTTTATAGCGTCTTGCGTCTTCCGTTTCCCAAACGCCACTCCTCTCTGTCTTTCCATCAATTTTCTTCTATTCCTCTTTCTCAGATTTCCTCATTTATGCTACTAATCCAGCTCTTTCTGGGCCTGCCTTGTTTCCTTCTTCCTTCCGGCTTCCATTGTAGAATTTGTTTCGGTAGTCTTGTTTCTGGCATCCTTTGTACGTGTCCAAACCAGATCAGTTGTTTGTCTCTTATGCCATTAATTATGTTGTGTTTCACATCCATAATTTCTCTAAGTTTTGTGTTTGGTATCCTGTACATTTTTGATCTACCTACCGCCCTCCTCCAGAAATCCATTTCGGTCGCTGTTAACTTTTTGGCCATTTGTTCTTTTAGTGGCCAGACTTCAGCGCCATACGGTATTATATTTTTTACAGTTGTATGATACATTCTTTGTTTGTTATGTTTCGTCATATATTTTTGTCCCATAAAATGCTATTTAGCATGGCTATCGCTTTCCCACCCTGTACATTTCTATCTTGAATCGCCTCATCCAGTTTGTGATATTTTTATTCCCAAATATTTATATTCATTGCATCGTTTTATTTGTTGTCCATTTTCAATTTCTAGACCCTGTTGTTCTCCTCCAATACACATGTATTCAGCCTTGTTCATATTTACTTCTAATCCCCATTTTGAATACTCTTCTATTAATTTGCGGGTCATGTAATTCATATCGTCATAGTCTTGGGCTATCAATATTTGGTCGTCCGCAAAACATAACGTGAATAAGGTGTTATCTTTTAAGGGCAGATCCATGTGTCGACATTTTTTCTTCCATTCCTTTAGTGTGTGTCAGAGGTAGATTTTGGATAATGTGGAAGATATGCAGCAGCCTTGTTGTGAATCCTTCTGTGACCATGTTGCCTATCTTAATTTTTGTCTTTGATTGTTTATACAGGGCCTTTACTGTTTTTATTAGTTCGATGTTAATGTTAGTTTCTTCAAGGGCTTCCCATAATTTTTTCAAAGGGACACTGTCATACGCCTTCTTTAGGTCAACAAAGAGTAGATGTAATTATTGTTGAAAGGACGTTTTCTTTTCAATAATTTGAGTAATCGAGAATATATGATCAATTGTCGATCTACCTGCTCTAAATCCAGCTGGCTCTTTCGCTTCCATTTGTTGGTATTCATTGTATTTGTTACGGCTATTCCCCTGTAATTCCCACATATACTCCTGTCGCCTTTTTTAAATACAGGTGTTAGATATGATTCTTTCCATTCCACCGGCGTTTACAGATTGTTGAAAGTTCCTTTGTAAATGTTCAAATAACTTTTTGCTTCCACTTTTTATTAGCTCTCCATATACTACACTAGAGTCCGATGCATAAAAAATTGAGTAGTTTTTTATAATACATTAGAATTAATTTGAACATTGTTTTTCATTTATATATATAATTATGACTAACGCCAAATAATTGTTTGGTGACTCTCTGACCTACTAATGTCGCAACACTTTTCTCTATAACGACCAGTTGACTGTCATACAATATTCCAGGAATAATATTATAACTATTTTTCTTAGGTAGACAAGCAAAACAAAATTAACTCAAAATGTGACGTCGTATGCGACTGACCTAATATTGAAACCTTTCGAGCACTTATACGGCGTATTTGAAGAGTTGCTAATAATAACTGTTAAACCATACTGTTTATTTTAAAGCAAAACACGTTGCTGAGAAGATTTCCCGTGTGTTTGTACCATTTTGTGGGATTGTGTGTTATCTTGTCGATCGTACATTATCGTCTCTTCGCGGGGCGCATGGAACGGTCTTCGAAATTTGTGAACGGTATTGCTGGATCTATTATCTCAACGGTGATCGTGAGCTTATCCTGAGCTATCGGTATTCTCCCATCAGCTCCGCCAAGTTCAGTGAATAGGATTACTCTCAACTCTGAAGCCGACGCGCTTTCCGTTACTTGATCATGCGAGCAGTTCACGTCGATTGGCCGTAACGAATGAATGCATTTACCGATTTCGGATGTTCTGCTAATGTTTTGTTCAGAAGCTGATTCTCTATTCCTCTTGACTTTCGTCATTATCTTCTACTTCAGAAACTACAGATTCATCTTCAACAGTTTGCATTATCCGCTCATCAGTGGCAACTACAATTTCGAGCGTATTCTCACGAAATACTCACTCTCCTTTATCAATTCCTTCTAATGCTTCTAGTGTCTTCTCCATTGTGACAACGGCTCGCTTTTGCACTCAGACACAGAAGCATTACGCTTAAAATGTCACAAATACACTTCACAGAATGAATTCAGCACGTATTCACTATTGAACTTAACGTATAGGGCTCAGAAACTCGTATGACAACTTGTCGGGGAGTTAGATATTGTAACACCTATGTAATTTCAACTCAGTTATGCGGTCGACTGAACCAACGCCCGATTAAGAGGGCTTCTGCTGTACAAAGATTCATAGAGTGGTAATGTCAGGCCTTGCCTAGAGGCGGCAGCGTGACTGTTTTCCCCACTCAGTCATAACTCCCTATGTGACTATATAAAAACATAGTATTTGAGTCCCGTAAAATCTATCTTAAAGCAACAAAAGAGAAAATAAAGGGGATTATTTATTACGCAATAACTAAGTATTTTCAAACATGTATACGGAAGATTACCCTCGTCGTCAAAATAGTAGAGCCCTGAGTTTGAAGCCCCACTGTTCCCATTCGGATTGTAAAAGGTCTCATTGTTTGTAGAATTTAATGACATTTTATGATATGCAAATAATTTTTTTGAAAGTATTTTATACTTGCGTTTTGGCAAAAAAAGACTGAAAAAAGTCAGGTTTTTTTGTATTTATTTCATATATCTCGAATTTGACCACTCATAGGTTTCAACCTGTTACTTTAAATGGTCTGAAAATTTATGAAAAGACAGTTAAAACCCTTTTAAACCCATCCGCAAAGTTTTAATCATCTGTATGTCTTAAAGGTTTTTTAATTAATTAATTAGTTGACAAAGTTTTTCTTGTAGCGGTTGGAAGTCATAAATATAAAATATAATCTTCATTGAAGTAGCAACGCTTCAAGCTTTTGTACGATTCTTTAAAAAGTGTAGCGAGAAAGGAAAGTTTTATTGGAGGCTAGGTCCCGACCATTCTCCGCCGCTTTTTCCTTTAAATGACATTACTCATACTGCTTAATACTGACAAGGAAAAGTTCCAGTGTCTGACCCCCTTTGGCAGCTTTAAAAATGTATGTGTGTTTCTTTAGTCATATATGTACAATATTTGAATATAGAATCATTGAAAAAACCAAATTTGTTTTATATTGTCATAATTTTAACAAATTGCATTCTATAAAAAAATTGTAGGTGATTTTGTAGATGATTATGGCAATGCCATAAGCTCCTGCTAAATAAATTTGAAATCAAAATTGAATTATAGTTTTGGTTATTGTGACTGATTATCATTGGGAAAAATATCATACTTAATAAAAATCAGTCTTTTAACAAAATTTAATAAATTCCTTGAAGTTCTTAACAATGATAGCAGCGTTTCGCCAGGCCACTTGCAGGGGAAGTACCGCCTCAAACGACAATACCCCCTTCCCTTTCTCCTTTCCCTACTGCACATGTAAACACACCATGTAGAATCTCACGAACTGTAAATGAATATATATTAAATTTTATAAAATAAAACCAAATGAAACAAGCAATAATTAAAATTTCGTTAGAAAGGCGATCGTGAAAGAATAATGTTGAACAACCTGCACCACTACAGCCTATTTTAAAGAAAGGGACATCTAATTTAATTTAATGTTTAATTTAGATTTCGTATGTGACACTCACGTTTAACCAGACACATACATCGTATTTTATACATCTGTGTCCTAAAGTAATTCTGTAGTGTAGAGAGACAAAATAAGTTGAATGATGCTACCAGTTCAGAAATTTCGTTTTTGTTTATTTCAATTATTATTTTAAAATCTACAGTCGTGACACTACAATGCAATAAGTAAATTGTATACCAGTATGTTTTAAAACGTGAGTAGGGTAATCGTCCAATGACGATTCCGTAGAAGTTCAGTGGCGTATTATGTTTGAATAGTTTCTGTCTTGCTTCTCCTGAATCAAATCTGTGAGCCACGATCGTCTAAGTCTTCTCTGTGTTTCAGGAGGGTAGATTATTTCGGTTATTAGCCTATTTTGGTGTTCTTCCATTAGTTCAAACTAGTGTCGTTAGTCTTTTGATTTGCTCAGTGATGAATCGGATGTGCAATGTGGAATTGGAAACCATGGCGCGTTGGTGTGAGGAGAATTTTTGACTATTTTTTGAATTATTTTTTGATTCTATGGCTTGGTGAATCCCCACTATTCTATACCGTAAGTTCATATGGGCTTAATGATGCATTTCTATAGTAAAATTTTATTGTTTAAAAAATAATTTAGATTTTCTTCCCATTAACCAAGACATTTCCCTGAATTTTATATTTATTTGTTGTCGTTTCTTTAGACACGTTTTTGCAGGTCTATATTTTGGTCTAGATGAAACCCGAAAACTTAGATTAGTTCTTTACAGGAATTTGAATGTTATTTGAGTACTATACGTCTTGTGGTGAATGTAGCTTGTGTTGATTTACTCTCTTTTACCTTTATTTTCCATTTTTTGGTCCAAATAAGTAATAGGCCCAGGTGTTGCAACTACGGGGCCAGCATTTACAGATAATAACGCTGTATAATCCACAAATTTTGCAATAGAAGTGTTGTACGTAGTTGGTAAAGATTAGGTCAGGGTTTCCCAAATTTTTCTGGAATGAAATACTTTGAAAAATCAGTCAATTTAACGGAACCCTTGACTTATCTTTTCGATTAGGTAATTCATACTTGTAAAAATTAATATATATAATTTAATAATTATTTTTTAATATAAAACTAATATAATACAAACGTAAAAATATAAATAAATAAATCACTTAATGACTTTGGTTCCTTGAATCGCATATCTTGTTGATATCAGGTAAAATGTTTATATGTTGAATTCTAATATCTGCCTATTTCTGCACAATGACTTCACTGCAGCATATTAAGAAAATCGTACTTCGGATAAATAGGTTAATAAAAACTGAAGTAAAACAATAACTGGTTTTTAAATACTGGGAAACACTTCTGAGCAAATCACTCGCAAATATATATATTTTTTTCAAATTAGAGTCACTGATTAAATCAATTAGATTTTCATAGCCACTTGCAATAAAACTGCTGGTTTAGCTGTCACGGAAAATGGATTCTGAACCCAGGAATCGTCTTACTATTTTTCGGAAAATATTGCAAAAGAGTTGATTTCAAATTATGTATGATATTTTTAAAACTTCATTATCTGCTTTAAAATTTATTTCATTCAAATATCCATGTAAAAGAGGAAAACAAAATTATTAGATTCAACTGATGAAATCCAAAATTGTATATCAAAAGATGCAATTTTATTTCTTGTATTAAAAATTGTCATACGTCTTCCTATAACGATAAGTTCATTGCAATTTATAAAAGTATCTGACAGATATGTCAGTTTTATCAACCATGAAGGTTATATTCAAACTTCAATAAAATATTCTCCTGAATTATTTTGTGCCTTCAGGAAGGCTAGAAACTCACTTCGAATAAATAATAATAGTACGTAATAAAAGTGCTGTGTTCTACACATTTCATCGAAGAGATTTTTTTAATCAGGATTGAAGTGGTTTTGATTTTACCTAGTTGATTACTTCATAACATTTTTCAAATTTGTGGAAATCTTTTGTCACATGTATTTTTTTATAAAATCCTCATTCGCTCCACCTGCTATGTTTTGCTGCATTGTGAGCTTACCTAACAAGACATAATTAATGTCTTAAAAACCGCGAAATGCCTACTTAAATAAGGAGACAATTTTCAAACCAATTATTATGACAATACGTCGAAAGCTTCTGAAATATGAGAATTAACGGATACTTTTGTGACCATATGTTTTCCGTTAGCAACAAAAATATAAATTATCTTTAGTGGGCCACTAAAATGTTCCTCGGACCTCCGTTTGAGAACAGACTGTACTAGAGAGACTGGTGCCGAGAGACTGCAATTTGCGCTGGTGAATTATATTCTGCAAAGGTTGTTTTTTTTTTTGTTTGCCATAGGTGCACATTTTCAAATTAAATTAAATATTCAAATATAATTTCCTGGCTTTAAAAAATATAAAAAGACGACTGTCTTTTTATTTATATTTTAATTAAATCTGTATAATTGAGGGCTGTGGCAATCTCTACCTCACTAGTTGACAGAACACGTACAAATTCTTAGGTCTCTTAGTAAATAATAAATTAAATTGGACTGATCAGATTAATCAATTACTTAAGAAACTCAGCTCAGCTACATATGCTGTCAGAGCAATGTCCACCTTTAGTGATTTAAAAACAAGAAAATTAGTATACTTTGCATATTTTCATTCTATTTTATCATATGGTATTATATTTTGGGGCAACTCAGTAGGCATAGATAAGATTTTTATTAGTCAAAAACGTGTTATTAGAGCAATATGTCAGGTTTCCTCACGAACTTCTTGCAGAACTCTGTTCAAAAAGTTAGGTATTTTCACTTTGACGTGCCAATACATTTATTCATTGATGTTATTTTTAATCACAAATAGGCACTTATTTTTGAATAATTCTGATATTCATCCCTTCAATACAAGGAACAAAAATAATCTGTATAAAAAATGTAAAACATTGTCAATTGCACAGAAAGGTGTGCATTATTCAGGGATATCCATCTTCAACAGACTGCCGCACAGAATTAAACAGTTGTCCGATAATCAAGGTAAATTTAACACTGAATTACGCTCATTTTTGCTTAGCCACTCCTTCTATTCAATAAAGGAATTTATAGAAGAATCGGAGAAGAGTAATTTATTATAGTTTATAATACAAAACTTTGTTATAAGTATATTTTCTTTTATACAATAAAATAATGTAATAAATGTACACCCTGACCCATTCCACATCCTTGAAGCTTATCTTCTTTACAGGATCTACGGAATATGATTATTAATATTATTATTATTATTATCACACTTGTTTATTGTTTCCTATTGTAACGGGAAAAGAGCAATAGGGTATCTTTGTTTCGTAACGCTGTTGTATCGGTTCTGAACTGAGCTAGACACAAAGGAAGATGAGAAATTATTCCATTTTATCCCGTTAGATACAAACGGAATTTTCTCGTGTTACGAACTGAAGTGGTATTGTAGCAGGACATTATAATACATTGTATAGATCCGAGTATCTTAAACTGTATCCGTGGAACACTAGTATTCTCTCTATAGTACCGATTATAATATCATGTTATAATGCCATTTAATCAGTTCGTATGATGAAAACCCCGATTGCACCGAACAGGAGAAATCGAATCACAAGGTTGCGAAACAAAGGAACCCTATTCGTTGTTTCCCGCTACAATAGGAAAATGAGTTGCAACGAAAAAGTGCGGACGTTTTCATTTAAACCAGAATCCTGTGCGAGTGAGACACTGTTTGCTATAGCCCACAATTATACAGTTAATATTTTATTTAACTTGACAATGATCGGCTTTGACAAAAAAAACTAAGCGCATCTTATAGAACTTCGTTTTGTGGAATTTAATTTAATAGCACATAAATGCAGTCAGTCAGGATCATCTAGTGCAGCGGTCCTCAACCGGGGGTCCGCAGGAAAGTTTAGTGGCCACTTCAATCCAAATTATTTAAAGATTTGTGCGTTAACATGGCTAGTGAACACAAAACACTTGCATACTGAAGTGAGGTGACTATCAAAAGGAAAACCAGTATTGTGACTTTTTGAACTTCGAAATGAGTTGTTGGTCTTCTTGAAGGCACAAAATAATTCAGAACGACATTTTGTTGAAGTTTTACAAAATCCTTCATGTTTCATTAAACTCGCATATCTGGCAGATATTTTTACAAAAAAAAACTTATCATTACAAGGAGAAAGAATTACAAATACAAAACACAATATTAGATTTCATGAGTTGAATCTAACGATCATTCATGAATGTTTGAATGAATTAAAGTTTAATGCTGATGACAAGTTTCCAAGTTTCCAAAATGTTATTAGAACATCTATATAACTTGAAATCAACTCTTTTGCAATATTTTCCGAAAACTGTAAGGACAATTCCTGGGTTCAGAATCCTTTCTGTGTGACAATTAAACCAGTAGGTTTATGTGCAAGTGACTATAAAAACTCTAGTGATTTAATCACTGAAATAAAAATACAATGATCAGTTTTATGTGACTACTGAGCTAGTTAAAGAGATTCCCCAATATTTCAAAACATGCTATTATTTTTTTACTTCCTTTTCCTCAATCTACTTATGCGAAGCTGGATTTTCTTAATTTACTGCAATGAAGTTAAAATGCAGAAACACGCCCGACACCACACCCGATATTAGAATTCAATTTACAAATATTATGCCTGATATCAATAAGATATTCAAGGACCCAAATTCAACCATGCCACATATATTTATATTATTTTACTGGTCTATATTTAAACATAATTACTAAATTAAATCTTGTTTTATTTTGTACGACTAGGAATCACCCATCCTAAAAAATAAACCAAGTGTTCCGTTAGAATGTACCATTTTACCTAGTGTTCCATTGAAGAAAAAGATAGAATCACTTGAAACGTTTTGTGGAACACAGTTTAAGAAAGCCGGGATTAATTAGATCAAAGGATCCAACACACTACCCTGAGGCACCCCTGATTGTACGGGTTGGTAATTTAGAGTAGCTACAGTTGAATTAGACTTGGAAGATTCGTTCTGTTAAGTATGATCTCAGCAGGTGGTAGTAGGAATTAGGGAAGCCTTTTTAGATCTTGTACAAGAGTCCTTTGTGTCGGACCTGCGCGACATCTAGGTAGACGGCGTTGGATAATTTCTTTTCGTCAAGGCTTTTGTTGATGCTATTTGTGATTCTATGTGACTACTGTACTGTCGAATGTTTTCCACGGAAGCCGAATTGGTGGTCCGGTATAATTGATGATAGTTCCGTGCCTGGTTTGATTCCTTTTATTAGAAGTCTTTCGAAGATTTTGGACAAGATAGGAAGGAGACTGATTGTCTATATGAGCTTGTTTCGTTGATTGGTTTTCCTTGTTTGGGTATCATGATGAGTTGGGGAAGTTTCCAGCTGGTAGGATAATATGACAACCTCAGCATACTATTACATATGATTATTATTAGTACCCCTGCTTTTCTTGGAAGTTCATTGAGTATTTTTCCAGTAATTAGATCATGTCCTGGTGTTTTTTTATTTCTTCAGTCGTTTCCTGGGGTGAGAAAGCTTTAATTGGCAAGGTGCGTTTAGGAAATCCTCGATGTCTTTACCGTTGTTGTTGTTGATGTGTAAATACATGCGCAAGATGTTCACCAAACGTTTCGCCCAGCGTCTGTCGGATTTTCTGATAGGGGGAACAGTGATCTTCGGCCTTTTTAGGTTTTTTGTAGCTTTCCATATTGTATGATCCTTTCTAGAGAGTGTTCAAGTAGTATTCAAATGATGCGTTTTTAGCTTCATAGAGCGTTTTGTGGAGCCTTCGTTTTAGCCTATCTTATTCTATTTTATTGTCATTGTTTGCGTATCTTTGCCGCCTGCCTCTTGCTCTTCTCTTTTCAATCACCATTTCTCTTATATGAAGGGCAATATTGTCATATTTCTGTGTTTCCTATGGCATTTTTAGGGTCGACAACTGATCCGCTTCTTGGATTACTGGGGTTAAGTAGTTTACAGTTGACGAAATACTTGAAATGAAATAATAAAATGAGCTGGGAAAAATCGCATGGGTTGACAATGCGTATCACGTATCCTGGGATGAGACCATACTACAATGAAGTCTACGGGAGATTGGAATGTTTGACGAAGGCAATGACAAAGTGTTAGTAATGCGGACAACAGAAGCGCGTGACGAAATACTTGAAATGAAATAATAAAATGAAATGGGGAAAATCGGGTGAACGCGGAAATGTTTTATTGAGATGAAAATTTTGAAATCAAGGTCAGGCAAGAATAAAAGAAAGATAAAGCGCTGGCTTTTGTTGCAATAAACTAAGTAGAAACGTGTGTGAGAATGTAGTACGTCACAGTATGTTGCTGAGTAAGCGTATCGCATAAAGCCTTATAATTCAATGTAAGTCAAAAGTACGCAGTCCATTGTAAAATTAATTTTATTTACATCATCCCACAAAGACATTGTAACACCGAAACCATTTTGAAGCCATGTACACACACAACCATTCTGGGGAACAATGATTCACCTACATTTTATCAATATGAAATTATAAACAATTTTACATCATTTATTATTTGTACGCTCAGTTCAAAATAAATATTGCCATCTGTTGCGACCTTCCAGCCTCTTAATTCTAGATACTGTAGTAAGTGAGGTCGCATGCTTGTCTGTGAGGCCGAAGCGTGCTCTCGCTTTAGTTCTGAGAAAGCGCGACCGCCGGGCGGTGAGGCTGCGGGGGTGGAGAGTATATATGATGGCGGGGGAGGCGGGGGGGGGCGAGGTGCAGGGGGACTCAATTTGAGTGCGATGGAGCGTGGCGCGAACCTCTGCCGCGACAACAAAGGCGCATGTGCGGCGCAACAATGTGGGATTGTTGGCGTAGCGAAGTGGGCATAATGGCCGCCCCACGGCGTGAGGTACAGTCCGACAGTCCGCACGGACCCTCGAACACACCGAATTATAATTCCTTCCTCAGGACCGGAAGCGTCAAGCCTGAAGAAACGGCCAAACATTCTATTATCTTTTTACTCGCCACTGCATTCGTCAGCTCCCACGGTCTTCTTCAACTTCAATACTCGATAAATTTGTAATTGTTTCATTAACATCGTACGTGGATCACTTCATCAGTGAATAATTCTCTTCCATAGCATAGATAAATCCATTTCTATCCCTTCTATTTTATTTCTCTGTAAATGATTACGGTCTATTTATCTCAAGATAAAATCGATTACTGTTATATTTGTATACTAATGAATATTTCATACATTCTAAGTCGAGAGGGAAAGTCTGTAGTAATATTCACTTTCTGATCCTTCCATTCTTTCCCCTATTTAAATGACACTGTATTTTCCGCTGCCGAGTGTACCTGAACATACTTCAGAAATTATTTTCGGTACAATAGTTCTATGCATCGATAGATAAAATTTATCTATTTCGTAAATCATTATTTGTTAAAAAATTCAGGTTCGGTAAACATAAAAGGACAATAATTATTTATTGATATTGTACTAAGCATGGTGTATGATTCAGAAAACCGAATGAATTCACGATCGAATTACTGACAAATTACAGAATTACGATAGATTTACTGTTCAGTAAAAACATTTTCAATTGATAAACTTATAAATTAAAGAATCATTCCGTGATTATGTTTTCATCAATTGCTTTGATTTTTCTGTCTTATGGTCAATTTATTTATGTGTTGTAAATCAAAATGCCGCATCATTAAATTCTATATTTTTTTCAAGAAGTTGTGAAGTCGGAATAAAATTTATTTATGCATTGTTCTCAATGTTTTTTTTTAAAAAAAACAACCCCAATTTCAGTCCATTGAAATTGTAGACTGAGCTTCGGGTGAAGCATTTCTATTTCGTTTCGCACTTATTTAGCGACTACCGTCGCAATAAGTAAATTATAGATATGAAGATGTTATTAGGAAATAAAACCGTTAGCCAATGAATGTTGATTATTAATTGAAATAAGTAAAAAAAGTCAATGACGAATAGCATATTTTTTAACACAGAAATTGGGTTTTTGTTTATAAAAATTGGGAATGATATGTATTAATTAAAATCATTAGTACATATTATCGTTTCTAAATAGAACAATTAGGGATTGGAATTTGGCAGAGAACATCGGATTGGTATAGGAAAATTTTCGTTTCTAAATAAAACAATTTGGGATTGGAATCGTCTAACAGCAAACGTTTTACCTACAAAATTAAGTAATCATAATAGGAATTAATAGAGAAATAGAATGCATGGAATTTATCAAATTTTTGTTAGTTGTTATGGTATTCAGTACTAATACTGGTCTGATGCAACTCTCAATGCTAACCTATCTTGCGCACGTTTTTCATTACCTCATAACTAGCACTACCCACATCCTCTCTAATATTCTTCTGTTCTTACCCCACACACTTCCCTCTAATGCTCATTTTACAAGACCCTCGTGTCCTAAAACGTGGCCTATTAATTATCCCTTCTCTTGGTCAACGTTCTCCATATTGTTCGCTTTTCCACTAGTCTGTTTAGAACTACCTTGTTACTTATTCTATCCACCCATCTGATTTTCAGCATTCGCCTATAGCACCACATTTCAAAGGATCCTATTATTTTCCTTTCCCCAACTCCTATCGTCCACGTTTCGCACCCATAAAACGCTCCATTCGAACATTTTTGGCAACGATTTCCTAATATTCACATTTATATTACCCGTAAGTAAATTCCTATTTTTCGCGAAAGCCTTCCTTGTCTTTGCTATGATGCTACTCTTTATGTCTACTTTACTTCTACCAACCCTACCTATTACGTTTCCCAAGTAACATAATTCCTAAACTTCCGTCAAAATATCCCTTCCTAATCTAACACCCTTTGTTATGCCACTGTTTCCAGACATACACTCCATTACATTGGTTTTCCCAAAAACTCTGTTTATGCCATTTCTTATAGTTTCCAAGTCTTTTTCTGATTCCCCTAGTACTACAATATTGTTGTCAAAACGTAAGGTTTTTATTTCTTCTCCTTGGAGTATGATTCCTTTTCCATATTCCGTTTTAACATGTTCTATATATAAGTTAAACAGCGTGGGCGACAGACTGCATCCTTTCTTATAAAATTTAGTGATGTGGAAAATAAAGTCATATTTCAAAAGAGGCTATGGACTTTGACATTTAAATATAATAGTTGCTGCAGTCAAAGAGAAGGGGTGGAGAGAGCAGAAGTACACAAATAATTGTTATTACTTTAAGTTTCATGGGGGTAACTATGTAGTATTCTTGTCTGAGTTGCAATTAATTTATATATTACATATAAGTATATAATATAGCAAATCGTTAATGCGTATAAAGTAAACACAGCGGCAGATTTGAATGAAACAATAAATTTAATGTGGATCCCAGCGTACAAGCTGCAGCTGCGGCTGCGAGCAATGAGGAAGGGAACATCTGGATTGAATCGCCGATATGAGAAGAGAAATCTGTATCAAGGCGAGAATGTGGTGGACAAGACAACGAGGCCAAGGAAACAATGGTTTCTTCCTCCACCCTATCATCCCAGAAAGGACCAAGTCATAGACACTGCCAACAATTTCCTATTCTTCACGGGAGATCCCACGATTTGTAAGGAGGGTAAGAGTACGCACTTAGTAGTTTACTTGATATAACTATGGATGCAATAAAGATATATACACCAAAATTTATCACAATTTTATTTAATATTTAGTAATTAATCACAAAAGGTTTGATAAGAATACAATAAAGAATCTTGTAATTATAAATATTTCAAGAAAAAATGACATTTGCGTACCGTTAGCCTCCTATGGGGGTAAAAGTACGCACCAGAGATGGTTGATAACCAATGGCCACTAACACTGCCTTCGTAAGAGGAGGATCACACTCCTTGCAAACACCTCACTCCATACAGTTATCAGAAAAATGTTCTCCATATCCTGAACCATCAACGAATCATCATCAGTGCATACTTCAGAGGTACTTGTGCTGGGTCGTGGGTCAAATTTTAAATCCTTTTTGACATTAGATTATCCTTTTATCAATGTTTTCTCCTGTCACCTTCCTTTTAGTATCGTTTAATGACTTTATTTGATACCCTTTCAGTCTTTGCCTTACCTTTTCTCTTTTCTATTTGTTCTTTTTCTTATAATCCATTCTTAAACGGTGAAGAGATTATTTCTGCCTTCTTTGAAAGTCTTTTCCTTTTATCTTCATTTTCATTGAGCTTAGGAAGCGGTAAAATGGAATGAATTCCGGCACAGGTTTCTTGGAATTTTAGCTTTATTCGTTTAAAATGGTTAAGTTTCCTTGTTGTAAAACTATGACAACTGGTGCATCCCTTGTGTTGTTCAAAGAGTCAGCCAAAGTTTCATTTGACGGTTTCTTATATTGAGCAGAATATAATTTTTTGGTCCTTTATTCCATCTAAAATATGCTCTACTCCATTTTGGAGATGAGCTGAAACCTTATTTTGTGTTTGGTGAAACTAAAATAGGTAAAAATACTAAAGGAACATAATTTCATTATTTCTAAAGTGAAAATAAGAATTAACAAAGAACCGTTTAAAAATCAAATGTAAAGAAGATAAATAATTAATTAATAGTTAATGGACAGAAAAATGAACACCGGCATTTTATTTTGTAAATTCATAATTGTAAATAATATGTAAATTATTATATAATAATATGTTGTCAGTTTGGTCGCTAATGAGCAGGCAGTCGATGCGACCGTTATAAAGAAACTTTTAAAAACGTTAATATGAAAAAATTCCGTCAGAAGGTCCTTGTAATTTAAGTTTTCGACGTTTAGAATGACTAAGTTTGACTGTGACAACTGGTGCATCCCTTGTGTCGTTCTAAGAATCAACCAAAGTTTCATTTTACGGTTTCTTAAATTGAGTTGGAATATAATTTGTTGGTCTTTAGATCCATCTGTTCGGCTTTGAAGATGAGCTGGAACCTTATGTTGTGTTTGGTAAACTAGAAGACGTCAAATTGTTCTAAATACGAAATGAACATAATTTAATTATTTGTTATTTGAAAATAAGCATTAACAAAAGAACCGTCGAATAAAACGAGATAAATGGCCATTCAAGGGCAGATTTTTGAGAGGTAAAGATTAAGCTGCGGTCCCTTGGCCTCCCACGTGGTTTTTTATTACAGAATCGTCAGTTGCAGCCTGCACCGGGCTGACACTAAACCCGAACTGGCCTTAAATTGTAGCTAAATAATTGTTGTTTGAAATGATATGTGACTCAAAATTAAAATTCATTGTTATGAGCCTCAAAATTCTTACTTCTCTAACTCTAATTATTACATACAGAAGTAACAAAAGTATATTTTACTTCCTGAAATACAAAAATTTAACAGCAGATAGATGTTATTACGGCCAGCGTAGACGCAATAAAATAGTACGAAAAAGTTTCCATAAAGTGCTGCCAATACTATGAAATTTCAGTGCGTACTTTTTATCCCTCCGTTACATACTGGAGCAGTGCACGGAACATACACAACTACTGTCGGCGTCAAAATAGTGGAGGCCTGAGTTTGAAGCCTCACTGTGCCCATTCGGAATGACCTACGTTCTTGTGAATGGTCTTATTTTAAGAAGAATTTAATTCAATTTTATGATATGAAAATAAATTTTTTAAAGACATTTTATACATGTGGTTTAGCGAAACATCTGAAAAAAGTCAGTTTTTTGTCTTTTTTTCATATAGCTCGAATTTGAGAACTCATAGATTTCAAACATTTACTTTAAATGGTCTGAAAATTTAGCAAACGTCAGTGCAAACCCTTCCAAACCTATTCGCAAAGTTAGAATCATCTGTGTGTTTTACGTTTCTTAAATTAATTAATTAGTGACCTCTACTAACTCTTTAACAGGGCATCGCAGAAGAGCGGGACGAAGTTTTTCTTGTAGCGATTGAAAGTCATAAATATAAACATAAGGTTTATTGGAGCGAAATGGTAAATTAGGGTGGCGGAATAAATTAATTCTGAGTTCTGTGTTACAATTTTGAATTTATAAGTAAATAACGTGGTTAAAAACTTACAAATTTAGCAATTCATCATATTTCTCCTTAACTCCGTCAGTCGAAAAAATTATTGAATTTGCATGTGAAGAAATTAGAGTCGCGGGACCATCTCCAGCGACAGTTACGTAATGTATGTATGTTTCTTTAGTCAGTGGGTAGGGGTGCCACCCCATTTTATCTTCCAGCTCAATAAATATTTCCTTTCTTGCCACACATTTTATAAAATCGTACAAAACTTTGGAGCATTTCTACATCACTTAACTTTATATTTTATATCTATAACTTTTAACCGCTACAAGAAAGGCTTTGTCCCACTCTTCTGCGATGCGTTGTCCAAGAGTTAGTAGAGGTCCACTAATTAATTAAGTTTAAAAAAAATTAAAAAACTCAGATGATTAAAACTTTGCGGATAGGTTTGGAAGGATATTCGCTGTCTTCTGTTAAATTTTCAGACCTATTGAAGTAATAGTTTGACGTCTATGAGTTGTCAGTCGGGCTATGTAATAGTAAGACAGCAAAACCCTCATTTTTATCAGTTTTTTTACCGAAACACACGTATATAATGCTCAGAAAAATTTTCGTTTACATATCATAAAATGGCATTAAATTCTAAGTAAAATAAGACCTTACACAATGACGTAGGTCATTCCAAATGGCCATTGCGAGGCTTTAAACACAGGGCTCTACTATTTTGATTACGAGACATTTTGTTTTTCTAAATTTTTCTGTACAATTTTCTTAAATTTTCTTTCCGTAAGAACCTAGTACAAACTATTAGAAAACTTGTAAAAATGATGAATGAAATCGGTAAAGTCGTTCACAATTGATGGAGTGACCAGGGGAGATAGGGATTCATTTATATATATATATATATATATATATATATATATATATATATATATATTGTAATATGCTTTTTTATGTATAAAAACATTTTTTAATTTAAAGTACAAATATGATCAATTTTAATATTTTTGTTTATTAATTTAAGTGAAGACACGGGCTTACTCTCAGGGGATTTTGGGTCTCTCAAGAGATGGAGTATGCATTAGCTGAAAATAGAAAAAAAAATCATTGAATGTTATTTATCCAGAGCAATGAGCAAGTTTCACAATTTTTTTTATCGCTTACCCACAATTACTGGGCCAACAAACATCCACCTCTCGAATGTTTGTGCGTCTCTCTGGCGTCTTGCAGGATTCAACCACGTCTGCTCACGTCCGTCCACTCGCCTGCCTTCTGGGGTCGAGCCAAGTCCTCTCCTCTCCTTGTTTCACTTCTCTTCTGGGGTCTGGATATCTGCTCTCTGGTTATCTGCTCTCTGGATATCTGCTCTCTGGTTATCTGCTCTCTGGATATCTGCTCTCTGGTTCACTCGCCTGCCTTCTGCGCTCTGCTCCACTCGCCTGTCTTCTCGGGTCTGGCCACCCATCGGCTTCCCTTTTAAACCTTCCGACGGGAATTCCCCTATTTCTCAACATTTCGGGGTTCCCCGCCCTCATTTTTCCCGCGGGGGTTCACCATCGTCATTTTTTATACACGCTCGGCGGGCCTCCCCCGCGGGGAACCACCATCTTTCGGACGACTAGGCATTGTTGTTGGCCGAACTGCGCCTCATAACGCCACAACCTTACAAAATCCGCCTTTTTATCACTATATATATATAATATCAAATATCAACAAGTGACGTCACATCACCAAAGATTTATATTAAATAATCGAGTTTGTTTTATTAATAAGCAGCACAATAGCCTGAAAAGTGTATTCTGTGTGCAGTTGTTTCCAATCACAGTTTATGGAGCAATACACATTTGAGTCTTACACAAACCATACGCGCGCTTTCAATCCTGTTTCTCCGCTAGAAGCTTGTATCGTAATCGCCAATCATGTATCGACAAATTCTGAAAAAATTGCCTGACTGCTTCCCTACAGTTATTTTGAGGATCATGTTTGCAGAAACATCGTTCACAAATACACAAGGCAAATTATGTGTGCTTATATTCCATTAGATGGCTGTCAGTGTATTTAGCACGGCATCAGTGAGCCACGCGATCTCAAACCAACTCGTCTGGGGAAAATGAGAATCGCTTACGTGACAAGTAAAACGGCATTCAAGCATGTCATGAAATCGCCTTCTATTACCTAAAACTATTATGCAGATGTGCTTTTAACTATTTTCATAAGCTTTATACGATGCATTTAAAAACAGCACTGCGGACATTATGATGTTGAAAATTGAGTGTGATCGATCATTTTAAAGCTAGCGGCGACCGCTAAATGGCCCAACGCCTTGCTAACCTTGTTATTGATTATGACCGACGCCTTCCTGACGTAGAAGCAACTGAGGCAATTTCCATACGCATGCATTTGAAACACATCTACTTAACAGACTTTTCAAACAAACAAAATCAATTCCAAGGAATGCAGCTTATTTTTTTTCTAATTCCAAATGTTACATAATATAGATTCCATTCTATTATTTTTTGTCTAGGAATGTAAATTGTTACATTTGAATATATGTATATTTATAAATATTGTAACCTCCCGTTCCATATTTGGAAAGATTTCTTTATTGATTTCCACTGTATCTCCTAAAAATTGTTGTATTTTCCATTTTCCTACCAGTCAGTTTAATTAAATTAGATTGTTAGATCATAACCTAATAATACGATACATTGATAATTACGAGTTCAAATTATTCTAAAACTACTTTAAAGTTATAGCCAAGTTAATATTATTTCCAAATGAAATAAAATAGACCATAAAGAACATTCTAAATCAACATGTTAATATTTTAAAGATAAATTTTAATGAATTTTTAATTATTGAGTCTAAATTGAAACTTAAAACTCATAAGTATTGAATAAAATATAATCTTTAAATTTCGTTTACAACAAAACTAAGATCACAATTCAGGTGTTCTTTTGACACCTGTCATAGTTTATAAACCAAACGCATTACTTTGTAATCAGATTTTTTATAATACCCATTGTCGGAACAATGGGACCAGCAAGATGCAAACCTACGTATTAGACCATTGTTCCCTGATATCGATTAACCTCATCTGTTGTCAACAGTGATGCCAAAGTATCTAAAAGTTAGGAACTTATAATCTAAATTTTAACATATGTACACAACTTAAAAACATAAATAATTTTAGATATCCCTTTCACCGGCGAAAGTAATCTACAATTTTCTATACTCATTTTATACTTTTCAAAATAAGCATTTTTTCCTTACGCCCATATATTTTGACTGCAGTGCGTTTGACACTCTTGGAGAGCTCATTACTCAACCTAAATTCGAAGACTTCGTTCCCGTAACTAGATGTGAGCTGACGTATATTTGTTGAGTTCTGGATAGAAAGATCACCATAAATTTGGACTACATAAATTTTATTACAAGTGATAACCTGACAAAGGCTACAGTGATTGGAAATTATACGAGTGATTTCGGACATTCAATCTCGCAACTGTATTAGTTGCTCTTGATATTGCCTTAGTACATCGACAATTTACTCCTAATTTCTCAACATTGCAAATAGATGAGCTATAATCAACACCATGGTGTGCATTCATCCATTCAGTGAAGTGTGGACCGACGACTTGTGATTTCCACTGGCCACGACAACGACTTCTACAGGGCCATCCCTTGGTCGTGAACTGGCCGGCGAATCTTCTGGGGCAATGTGGTAGATATCGCGAGCCTTTCCTGCCGCTGCGCGTCGCTTCTACCACCGCGGACCGGCTAGCTTCTCGGACGTCATCGTACAATTGTTACTGTTTTTCTTATCTAAACATCAAGATACTGTTGAATTAGATAGTAATTCGTTGTTTTAATTAAGCTAAATTTGATTTTAACAAATACCCGGATTGAAAGACGCTCTAGATTAACCAATATTTTATTTGTAAGTGCGCTCCTATCATTAGCTTGTTTAATGATTAACAAGCCATTGCGTGATCATTTAAGGACAACGGATAATGTAAATAGTTTGTCTTTGTACATATGTGTTCAAACGAAGTGGTGAGAGAAGGAGGATTAATTATGTACTACTTATAACATTTATGTGAACTGAACTAAATTTGTATTTTCAGATGGAACGTACTTTATGTTTAACGATCGACGTGTGCAAAGGCGAAACAAGAATGGGGACCCAATCCGCATACGTATTTCATCTTTTTTATAATTTTTGCGAATATTTTTAAATTCCCGAAAACAGAAATTTAATTTATGTAAAAATATTCATTTAATGTTTTCCCTTTCAACATTCATATGTTCTTCAAATCTATCTTCTTCATATTTGTGTAATGAGAATAAATATTGTATAATTGATAATGATATTTTATCTTATATTTCCTCTCTCCACAACAGAACTCCTTCTTTGCAATATTCAACCGTAAAACTCCGAAACCGGAAGTGTTCTACCTGACTGAAATAGCCGACGATTACAAGACAATATAATACAAACCCTGATACCCCGTTCTTACGTTTTATTTAAGGCTACTAAAAGTAGATTTTAAGACTGTTTTATTACTCGAATTTGTTATTTAAATTAGTTTAGTAGTTTTTAATATATTTGTAACGTAAATATTGATTTAAATGAGTGTGCTGTGTTAGAGAACTGAGGCGGCATGCGAGACGCGCTCAAAAGACTTTGGATTGTAACGTAACAATAGTGGCTGCCGCGGCTTGAAACGCAATTAATTTGGGGCCGTGTGCAAACGGCTCTGGAATGTTCGAAGACGGCGTTTTCGTAGTTGGACGAGAGATGGCGACCAACTCTCCGGACTACTAATATCGCTAATTGGGTCATGTGATTATTTTTCTGGAATATGGCCGAAAGGCAGATTTTTGGTGTGTAGGAGAGCGGCGAAGGGTGTTGAGGTGATCGGACGTGTTTTTATTATTATTATTACTTAATTATCTGCCATTGCAGAAATCTTGGTTTTTCTCGTGCTTTTCCTCAAGACCCTGTTTACAAAGTGAAGCAGCAGCGCCTTATACCTCGCTCACCTCATTACCCCGAATTAAGTCTTTAGTTATCATGATCCCAAGATATTATTTGACTCCGTTACAACTTCGATCCCCATTTTATAACGAGTGGGTGGGACATTTCTCTTTTTTTGTAAAAACGACTGCCTTACTCTTCGTTGCATTTATTTGCATTTTATTTCTAACTGACCATTGGTAAATTTTGTATAAGTCAGTCTGCAGAATTCGTGCATCCTTAATGTTTACGATTTCCTTATAAACCATACAATCATCGGCAAAAAGTTTAATCTGTGATTTTATACCGATTGTTAAGTCATTTATGAATGCAAGGAACATGATGACACTTCCTTGCGGGACCCTGACGTGATTTTCAAAGATTCGGACAATTTGGCATTCACGCGAACTCTGAGTGAACGATCTTTTCAAAATTCCCGGATCCACTTCAGTACCCGAAAATATATACCAGTATTTTTTAACTTACTTAATAATAGACGTCGAAGGCTTTACAAATATCAATAATTCTAGCGTCTATTCTCCAGGCTCCCTTGTCAACTCCGTCGGACAGATCTTGACAGACCGTTGCCAGTAGTCAGTTGGCTCTCACAAGAAAATCCAGGTCTGCAGCCATGTTGCCCATCGTAAATCCACCCCCTTTCTTCCCAGTGTTTACGTAAATATTCAGCTATCAAGCGTTCAAATTGCTTGCATGTCACAGATGTGAGGCTAACCTGTAATTACTGGTTTCCGATCGCGCACTTGATTTAAATACGTGAACTACAATCGCCTTTCTCCAATCGTCTGGAACATCAGAATTGTTAATTGATATTTCAAATAGCCGTATGAGATACGAAATCATGGCTTCCCTGTTTATTTTAGCACTTCTCCCCAAATCCCATCAGAGCCAGCTGACTTGTGAGTTTTCTAATAATCGTTCGTAAGTTGCTAGCATTGATTTTGAAGATAGATGTAGATCCTCAGTTTTCCCCACTTTTACCCGAATACTGTGGCAAAGTAGTTAACAAACCTGTTGGCTATAATTGCTTCGTCTAGTTCTAGTGTATTTCCTACTCCATTTAGTGGCGGAGCAACGTTCATATTACTCCTGCACCTTCGAAATGTACTTATAGAATTTTCCCCATCCATTACCTCCTCCCTCAAGCAGATTTAATAAATAAAATTCTTGGGCAGTTTTCTTGGCTTCGACTAACTTTTTGAGGGAGTGGATGGGGGTTGATGGTAGGCGTTTATGTTTTAGGAAGGTTGTGGGCGTGGAAGTGCTAACACGTACATTTGCAGAGCGGCGGTGAGGAGGAAAGACGTACATATAGAGAGTGGTGGCCTGAACAGGCACGCAAATTTAGTTGTGTTTCAGGAAGTGATGGTTGGACGTACATCTTCGTAGAAGGCTGATGTCTGTAGAAGAGGAAAGCCTTTGATTCTGTAGCACGTGGACAGGGAGCGAAGGGCTGCACCGCGAACTTACAGTTGTAAGGCGTTAGAAATGCATTATCAAGTATTTAAAATATTTGTCTCTTTCGTTATCAAGATTCAACGAATTTTCACATTCTCCCCCTGATTATTAAAACTTCATTGTTATAATTGTAATTTTCTATATCAATAAGTTAGACTTTTTTTATCTAACCATTACCTGCTTAGCGTATTCTATCCTTGGCCTCCCTCTTCTGTTCTTACGCTCACGCTTCCCTCAAATGCTAATTTTACAAGACCCTCTTGTCTTAAAACGCAGCCTACTAATCTATCAATTTTCTTAGTCAACGTCCTCCATATTATTCGCTTTCCCCCTATTCTGTTTAGAACTCCCTCGTTTGCGATTCTGTCCACCAATCTGATTTTCAGCATTCGCCTATAGCACCACATTTTAAAGGTTTCTATTATTTTCCTTTCGCCAACTCTTATCGTCCACGTTTCGCACCCATATAACGCCACGCTCCATACCAACGATTTCCTAATATTCACACTTATATTACACGTAAGTAAATCCCTCTGTTTCGCAAAAGCCTTCCTTGCCTGTGCTATCCTACTCTTTATGTCTACTACACTTCCACCATCCCCACTCATTACGGCAAAGCGTAAGGTTTTTATTCCATCTCATTGCAGTTAGATTCCTTTTCCATATTCCGTTTTAACTTTCTTCATCGCCTGTTCTATATATAAGTTAAACAGCATGGGCGACAGATTGCATGCTTGTATTACTCCTTTCTTCTTTACGGCTTTCTTTTCTTGATGTTATATTCTAATTACTACTGCCTGTCTTCTGTGAAGGTTATGTAAAAACCGTTCGTTTCGATATTTTATTCCTGTGCTTTTCAAAATTCTTAATTATGAGTTCCAGTTCACATTATCAAACGCTTTTTCTAAATCTACAAATGCCATGAACGTAGACCAGTTTTTTCGTATTCTGTCTTCCAAAATTAATCGCAAAGCCAATATTGCTTCTCTTGTCCCTACATATTTCCCAAAATCAAATTAATCTTCTCCTAACTCGTATTCTATTTGACGTTCCATTCTCCTATATACTATTTTCGTTAATATTTTTCTTGCGTGAGAAACTAAACTAATTGTTCTGTGCTGTTCGCATTTATCAGCCCCAGCCCTCTTCGGTATGAATATAATTATGTTTTTACTAAAATCCTCTGGTATTCTTCCTGGTTCGTATATCCCGAACAGCCATGATATTGCATCTACGCCCGATGATCTTATCAACTCCGCTAGAATGTTATCAATTCCTGGCGCTTTACAATTGCTGAGGTCTGTCAGCCATGGCCCTGACAAACTCTGACCTTAAAATTTTGTCCCCCTACTCTTCATCCTCTACCTCCTCTTCTTCTTCTATTACTGACTGATCTCGATTTCCTCCATGATACAGCTCTTCTAGATATTCCTTCCGCCGTTCTGCTTTTTCTTCTTTATCCATAATTGGCTTCCCATCCGCTCTCCTGATGTTCTTGCTAATATTTTTCATCTCGCCGAATGTTTATTTGATTTTCCTAAAAGGTGTTCTAAAAGTGTTATAAAAGTCAGTCCTTGCTTTGTATTATTAGAAATTTCTATTTAATTTTATTGTTTCTTTTGTATGTTACTTTGGAGTTGCCAAGAACGTCCACTTTTGACGCGACTATAATTTTAAATGTAAAAAATCTGTTGATTACATTACTAACCAAGATGATGGTCAACTATTCAGCGAAATTTTTAAGTTCGGTTGAATTGGCCGGATTACCACCTCATAATCTGAAATTAAAAGTAGATCGGTTGACATTCTGTTGCGGAACATGAACCAGACACATCTTTGTAATGTCGAAGATGCTTTGATTCCACGCATCCCAATGATTCCGAACATGCCATTCGATTTTAAATTGTTACAATTTTCAATGCGGCTTGCACTTGCAATGTCGATAAATAAATCGCAAGGACAGTCGTTAAGTCTTTGTAGCATCAGCCTTAATAATCCATGTTTTTCACTTGCTCAATTTTATGTCATCTCTTCCCGTGTCGAAAAACCATCAACATTATTTAATTACGTGCCAGGAAACAAAACTAACAATGTTGTGTATCAAAAAACATTAAAATAAACACTATGTTTTTGAAATATTTTTCTTTATTATTATTTAATGCAGTTCGAATTGAATATTCTCGGCTAAGACAGGACAACGGCTGTCGGGTCAATGGTAGTCTTGATTCCAGGAGAAAGCTGGATGGGACCAGCACCTGACCCCGTGTGTGCCATTTGGCTTTGCTGGGCGAAAGCGCGTATTTGGCGTACAAGGCCCTGGTGCTCGTGCTCTTACTAGACACCGATCGAGTCGAGGACGAACCTCTTCTTGAAACGGCTCATGATGTGTAGATTTATGTCGCCCAAACTGCGAGCGGCTTCACATCCGAGATTTTGACTCGTAGGAAATGCAATTCACCCGCAACGATGAAAGTGTCCGGTCTGTCGGGTCAGCTAGTATATATTGCAGACGATGGGTCGTTTTCCCGTTCAACTCAGCTCTGCGTTGATATATAATTTGATAGGGCGCCAGGTATTTATAACTCCAAAAAACTCCAAAGGATCAGTTTAATAGTTTAATTTTAATCAGAGCTCGAAGTTGGTAATCTAAAAAAAGGCGTGGTTACTCATTTATTCTCCGCTAACAACTCTCAAAATTCGTCGACGTAACTTAATCAAACACTTAACGAAGACTAAATTCGTCCCGGCGTATCACCACCTAAATCTGGGGTTGATCTGAACGTTGCCGCGAGGATTCGGGGACCAACACACATGCGCCTAAGAGCCCATTCTGGCATCGACTGTCTCAACCTGCAGAAGCACGGTCACATGTCCTCATCCGCCAATCGTAGGTCTTTTAAAACCCGCGACATCAACCAGACAACAATACCTGTCTACGTCGGGGCGCGAAACTTTCCCAACAAGTCACAACTTGCACGCTACGATCCCGGCTTGCATTGCTTTTACGATTGGGAATAGGGAATCCTTATATAGGAACTGTATTATTTAGTAAACTGTCTAATATAAATATAATCATATTACAATAAATATATTGCTTTTGGAAATTAGTTTAATTTATTAATGAGTTGCAACGAAGTAAAGTGAGGGTAAAAGAAGTGCAGAGAATTGAACGACGCGTTGTAACTAATATATTTTCCCCCTTTTTATTTAATATTTGTTTGTATGTATCTAAACTTCCTTACCGAAGTTTGTCTAACACAATTGAATAAGTCGTTACATGCATTAGAAATATTACAAATATTTTATTAACTTGATTTAACGCCATAGAAGTAAACAGCATGTGTCCGATATGTTTAGCCAAATTTTTATATTAATATACTAATATTTATTTTTTACTGCTTGCTTGTCAGGAGGATCAAAAAAAGAATTGTGAATTGCAAAAGGTGTATTGCTAAGGTTAGTGTTTTGTACTGCCAAATATTGGCTCACATCCAAGTGAATTGTACAGTTAAGAAAAATAAACCTTACACATATGCTGCCTATGTTTTAGTTCAAGACTATTTTATTAAAACTATATCTATCAAAATAATACAAAAATATATTGTGATGGGAACACCATCTTAACAAATTTATAAGTGGCGTGGACAATTTTACAGATACAAGATAAACGAAAGGTACGATTGCTCCACCAATCGATGGAATTTCTGAGGTACATCAAAGTTAAATTAAGTGGCATATGCACAACATATTGTAACCGAACGTTAATATTAAAATTTCTTGTCTGATACTGCAAATATATTATCTATTCTGGCTAAATCTTATCCTACACTTTTTACTTTAGCCTCTCAAGATCGCTTCAGACTATATTATGCCGTTACTAACATTATTTATAATATTATATTACTTATAATATCGAAGTAGAATTTGGATCGAGTCCTTATTTACGTTTAATTCACCTTAATATTAATACAAAGGATGTGTGTATATTATTAGTATAAAAAATTAAAACTTCAATTTTTGAGCGGAAAAATACTTTTGTTTTATTTGCCTGGCTGCTGTAGAGTTGTGTAACAATTTTGATTCAGCGGCATAACAATTACAATATAAGCATATGTATATGAATATTGCCAGTAATTTTGTTCCTCTTTAAAAGAAAAATCCAAATCCATTAGTGACCATCCAAATATCTCAATTATTAAAATAAATTTCCTACAGGCACTTATTTAATTTTATAACAATTTACTTCTTTGTTAATAAATAAGGAAAAGTGTTTATAATTTTTGTCAAAAAATTATAAACTCATATATTCACTAGAAAATTATGTGTACATTCATGGAAACAAGGTAAGAGTCATATTGGTAAATTGGGTGCAGTGAATAATCCGAGTATATATATACTGAGTGAGTGGTTCCGATTCCATCACCAAAATAAAAACGGTTTTGCCCATCTCTACTGTAGAGCCGAAGAAGAGAATATTGGTGTATCTGGATTCTGAAGGTCCTTGGCGTTCGTGATGTAGCAAGCCAAATATTTAATAGTTTTATACACAATACCAATGATATATTGGCGAAGTAAATTTCAGATATTAAAATGTAATCCACTATAATGTAAGGAAAATCTCGATTTTGGTTACTTTGTGGTCTCCTTCAGTTAATTTTTTATACTGAGTTTGATGAGTGAGATAGGGTAGAAGTTGACCAATAGAATGTTAGTGCCAATGGTTAAGTTCTCAGAATGAAAGGTGGGGTCTGAAAGAAGCGTGGCTTTGTCCACTATATTGTAAAACATATACTTAGGATGCTTGGAATAATAGCGTAAGACGTGTCCAGATAAACTTGCTTTCCTCTACCAATCTACTGTGAGGGTAACGGCTATTCCTACAGTAAGTCACCTGCAGTTATAACTATTAAAATTTAGATGATATATTTTTACTTCTGAGCCTGGAATAATGCAGAAAATATTACTAACATAGCAAATTGGACTAGAGTCGAGTGAGAAAGACAAGTAGTTTCTAAATATCGCATCATTACCACTGCGAAAACGGAAACACAGCCGAGTTGAAATGGAAATAATTAAAAAGCAATGCATAAAATAAAGGACGATGAGAATTTCACAGAGAGGAATAGTTGTGTATTGACTGAAAGGATGCCACCGTTTCTTGAAACTATCTAAAACTAAATTACTTGATATGTATGTGAATAAGGAAAATACATTCAAGGAGATAGGAATATGATAAATATATGACTCTAGAAGCTGAAATGAGTTCTTATAGAAATTTTCCGTAAATAGTAAGGATAGTTGGTAGAAACCACAATGAGTCTGAATGAAATAATACCTTACGCTTATGAATAAAAATTGTGTCTCAATTTTCCTGATTAACGAAAATTTTACTATACCAATCCGATATTCTCTGCCAAATCTTGCAGAAATGGTCCCTTCGAGTGAGACGTAAAAGAAAGCTCTTCACACTTGTCCCGGCCGGTTCGTTTTTGTGTGCCCTGAATAATGCTCAAAGTCTAGCAGGTTTACTTCTATTTGACAAAGTCTATAACTCATTTTCCCCAATTATACAAGGTAATTTCAATGCATTTTTCTGAACTCTGTCCAGTGCTTGAATGTTACAGGACTCCCAAAATACTGCACTATAGTTTAAAAATATGTCACAGTCAAAGTTCTGCAAGCAGTAGACGCCAAGTTCCTGAGAAACTGGTCCTTGTAAGAAAAAAAACCCCTGTTATTATTCCTAAGGGAAACTATGCTAAACGAAAACATTTAAATGTAATTAGTATTGTGAATTAGATAATTTCTATGTAAGCTAATATTAAATATAATACGGTTGGCAATGACCTTGTACTCGAATCGACCTTAATAAATAAATACATTTTGCTACTGGTCTTTACCCAATACAATGCAATAAATCTGTCTAAATTTATGGTAATGTAAATTGTAATGGAGTTGGTAAGGAGCGAGTGCCAAGCATTAAAGAGCCCGTCCGCTTGTTGCTCGGGAACGGACAATGGCTGGTGCAATTTCACGTTGCCGCAGCTACACAGAAGCGTGGAGGGGGGCTCAAAGGACGACCAAGCAATTAATTCCCCTGTAACGGTCCCCGGCCGTTGTCACAACAGGGAGATTTATCTGGGAAGACGATTACACGCTCCCTGTTTGCGGAGAAGTCAGCAAATCAGAGAACTCCCCTCCCACAACAATGTCGTCGCTTCTTTTGCCGTTAAACTTATTTCATATCCGTTTAACAAATGCACTCTGATGACGGTCACCTTGTTTATTAGTACGAAAACAAATATATCATTATATAAGGAAGCGGAAATTGCGTACTTAGAAGGCAATATTTATTTATACACTTCTATAATAATTATTATTATCCTAAACTAGACTATATGCACCAAAGTGACTGCATTATATACTTCACTTAATATATATATCAATAAATGAGTGCGGCTTGTAATCCATTTTTTTTAATTAAATACAGTAAGCACCGGTTGTTTAGTTTAGAACACTACATATCTTACAACATATTGTATGCAACGTCATTAAAATAGTTTAAGTTCATTTACCTTTACTTGACAACTTTATCACTCTCATGTTTGGTGTTTCGCAGGAATACAAAAAAAAATTGCCACCAAAATATGTCCTAAAACTTATCAAGTGCGGTGTGAACGAGGCTTAAGGAATGCATAACATTCCAACGAGTCTATAATGAGATTCAGATTAAAATATTCTTCATAAATTTGTGAAAACTCATACACGCAACAGAGCTTTGCACGATAAATTCAAATTCTGTCCGAAAATTCAAGGATGATAAAGTAACATTTGTTAAAAAGTAGGTAATGTGCAAAAAAAATTACTGTTTGGAATTCCGATCATTGATTAATATGAAACAGTTTCCGTGTCAACAGAAACAATCGTGGTGTATGGCCAAATTGTATCGCAGATTGTTATTGTTGTTTTGTTAAGAAAATACACTTCGAGGTGTTCAACACCTTTCGAAGAAATCCGACGTTTTACTATAATAATCTATCCCTATAACATACAAGAATCTATGATTATAAAATTGTATGTTTGAAAATAAACGTGTTGACAGATTGGTGCATATATTCTTAAAAAGTCGAAGAAATATACTTGGGGGGTTGAAAAAAGGAAAAGCGAGAAACCAGCACAAACGTAAAAGGCATGTGAATGTTTTGTGACCTCACCCAGCATTGAAACACAGAGTACTGGGAAATACGCCATATTGAATTTCGCGCATTATGACTGCCATATTTAATTCCTGTTACGGTCACCAATTATATCCTGGAATAGGAAGAACAGGAATACATGACGATGAAAAGTGATATCAAGGTTTTTAAAATACATACGTTACTTTACTTTCGTTTTATTTGAATCGCTTATACTAGCTGTCAAGTTCAATTAGTATACTGAATTAATTCACGCGGGCCACATCACATTTACAAATTTTCTTATATTCATAAATTACAGTGAGGATTCTGGAATATGGACAGTATAATTAAAACACATTATATAATGAAATGAGTTCAATGTTAATAATTTTTAATATTGATATTAATATGGAATGTTTTTATTTAAACATTAATTTTATTTAAATTTTATATAGAAAAACTTATTTATTTTACCGGAGACTTGCCAGGGCTTTACTACTTTTCCAATATCTGGATTCATAGACTGAGAGCAGATAGTCTTCAATATGGCAGACATGTTTATCTGTTAATCTTGATCAGTACGCCGTTTTATTTAATTTTAATTTCATCGATGAAAATAGTTGCTCACATAAGTATGTACTCCTAAAATACCATAAAATTTGGGCAGCAAATTTTTTAATGTTCCAGTTTTTTCTTCTAAATAAAAATGTTTTTTTAGGTATTATTACTTCCCTATATTTCTCTTTTAAGATCGAATAATTCTGAAAATAAATTCACTCCATCTATACTGAAGTAAGAGCATTTTACACTTCGAAGGAAAAAGGGACCAGTAAAAAGAGAATTTAAAAAATCATTATAACGTTTATCGAATTTGTTTTTCATTTCTTAAATTTTACCACTATATTGTGAAAATGAGGAAATTTTATTATGTCCTTGTAAGTGCTCGCACGTAGGAAAATACGTCACAACGTTTTTTTTGTAGACGATTTTTAAACAAAATCAATTTTTGTACTAAACTTGAAATTGCATCGTACATATTTATTATTAATCTATCCAATAAAGTTAACTGTCTTTGTTACTGTTTTAGTACTTCATGCATTTTTAATATTTTTAAACAGAGAACTTGTTGGCGACCTCCAGGGGTCCCGGGTTCAAATCCTGCCGTGGGCTTGGACGTTTGTGTTGTCATGGTCACAGAGACTGGGGTTAAGACTGATGGAGAGTCGATACGCTGACCACCTATCACTCCATATTCGGAATGTTTCTTGTCCTGGTAGGTCAAGGCCCTTAATTGGCTGCAGAGCCAACGAAGAAGAAGAGAACTTGTCGGTGAAGAAGGCAATCGAAAGTCTTTATTTTTTGTTTATTTGTTATATATCATGTATTTTTTCTAACAGTCTTGAAGCAAATCCTTTACTTTCACCCGTCATTGGTTTAGCGCCGTCAGTTGTTACAGAAACAAGCCTATCTAAAGAAAGATTATTGTTTCCTAAAATGTTCCATATGGTGTCAAATATGTTTTCACCCGTTGTAGTTCAATAAAAACGGATACTTTCCAAGAATTCTTCAGTGATATTAATTTATAATGTCATATAGGTTAGAGTGGTACAGGAACACGTAATAGGATTTGTTACTCGCAGTTGGTTTTCGCACCGCCTTACGTGCGGCAATATCTTACAGACAGACACTTCAATTTTATTTATTGGCATAGATAATCAGGGGCCAAAATAATCTCTACGCAGGCCGTATGCGAGCTGCGGGCCCATACGATACGTGACATGGCATAATTCACGGAACCACGGCCCAAGTTAGAATTTAAGAAAATTAAAGACATTGCTCGTAATTAATAAATTGTCTATTCCCGGGTTTCCCAAACTGTGTTCCGTGGGACACTGGAGTTCGTCGGGGCCTGAATAGGTGTTCCGCAAAAAAAGTTGAGTGACTCTCTCTATTCTATGGATTATAACATCCTGTAAAAACACCACATAATCAGTTCGTAAGACTGGACTCAGTTTGCATCTAACGGGAGAAAGTGGAATCATTTCTCACACCTTTCTTTGTTTCGAGCTTGTTTCGGAAGCCATTCCCCAACGTTGCGAAACAAAGAAACCCTATTCCTTGCTTCCTGCTACATTTGGAAACATGATTAACAATGAACATGTGTGGACGTGTTCTGTAAACTAGAATCCTGTACGAGTGAGATAGACATTGCCATATCCCAGACTTTAACTCATAATATTTTATTCAGAAATTTTAGTGGACCACGAAGGATAATAGTTTTTTTGATAACAAACTAAAAACAGATGGTCACAAAAATATCTATTTACGTATTTCGTATGTCATAATGATAAATTTAAAAAATATATCCCTTTTTAAGGTATTAACTTTCACTGTTTTTATGACATATTAATTATGTCTTGTTAGGTAAGTTCACAAAGCAGCAAGTGGAGCGAATGAGGATCTGGAATTGTTTTAAGAATATATACTGGCTACAAAAAATGTTCAAAAATTTAACAAATGAAGCCGTGAAAGTGTTAAAATATGTTAAATGAAAACCAGTTCAACCCAGATTAAATAAAATTTTGTGTGATGAAATGGATAGTGAACACGAAGCACTATTAGACTTTTTGAGTTGTTGGTCTTCTTGAAGGCAGAATTGGTTCAGGACAACATTTTGTTGAAGTTTTTAACAAATGGTCGATACAACTTACATATATGACAGATATTTTTACAAAGTGAAATTGACTCATGATTACAAGGAACAAGTATTACCATTTTTATACAACAAAAGATAAAATTCCATCTTCTGATAAAAATATAATTTTGGATTTCATCAGTTGAATCTAATGATTTTGTTTTTCTGCGCTGCATGAAAGTTTGAATGAATTAAATTTTAAAGTACATGATGAAGTTTCCAAAATATCATACATAACTTGAAATCAACTCTGTTGCAATATTTTCCGAAAAATAGTAAGGCCGATTCATATTTCGTGGAGTTGAACCAGTAGCTGTAATGGATTGAAGTGACTATGAAAATCTCATTGATATAATTTGTGACCCTTATTGGAAACAAATATGCAAATATTTCTGGGCGAGTTTGTTAGAAGAATATGTCAATATATCAAAACTTCAGTCTTCTGTAACCTATTCATGCGAAGCAGGTTATTCTTATTATGCTTATTAAGTTTAGAAACAGACTCGACGCCACACCTCATATTAGAATTCAACATACAAATATTTTACCCGACATCAACAAGATATGCAATTCAAGGACCGAAGATCATCTAAGTATGTTTATGTAATATAACATTTTTTATTTTAATATAATTACTAAATAATAATTAATTAATAAAATACTAGTATGATTTACCGAATCTAAAAAATAAGGAAGGGTTCTGTTATAATGTCCCATTTTTCGACGTGTGTCATTGTGGAAAAAGTTAGGGAAATCCTGGTCTATTCAACAGTAATCGAAATGTTTTGTTTTTTCTGTGGTCACTATTCATAGCTGAAGCTCCTCTTGCTATAGTCTGCTATTCATACTTGAGGAAATATCAAATGACGTGAAAGATCTATAGGTAATATTAATTAATTATTATTGTTATTATATTGTTGTGAATTACTAAGACAGACGGAATAATTTAGCAGTTTTTTTTAAAAAAAACTGGGAATATTTATTGTAATATTTCTGAGATAATTCAAATACCTCATAAATTATCCATAGATAAAAATAATTTTGTTTTAATTTTTGAAGGTCCATTTTCGCAGAGTCGGATTATAATATTTTAATTATCCTTACTTTATTATCTGAAGTGGTCATAATGGCGGAAGGACATACACGGCGTACGTGTAAAGTTGCTGTAAGAATTAATTGATTAATTTGTTGTATTAACTAAAACCTAAACTTATTTAAGTACTTTAATAACACTCTGTCTCATATAGAATGTTTTCTGGTATCAATAAAAAGACGTCAGCATATAAATTTATCAGTATTTATTTCGTCTCCATTTTGAAACTTAATCAGGCGTAAAATTTATCAATTCAACATGTTTACTCCTTGACTCCCTCAACCGTAATGATTATTGAATGTACATGTGAATAATTTAGTGTCGCGGACCATCTCCAGCGACGGTTGCGGCCGAAATGATTTTAAAGTCAGAAAACTATAGTATCTATTTATTACTGAATAATGTGTAAGTATTGAAGTGAGTTTGAGTGGTGCTGAGCACGAGCTTGGGTCGTGGCCGTTCCCGTGAGACTTGGCCCGCGCGGACCAAATCGCCTTTTCACGGAACAGTCACACTTCGCACCTTCTCTTCCGAAGACACTGGACCGTACAGGATTCGGTTTCAGCTGAACGGTTGGTGCTATGGGCAAATGAAAGTCCGTGTACTGCTGGGTGAAGCTCCAGATCATCATATTCACAATCACACAGAACTTTAACATTAATTATATTTCTATAATTTACCTTTTAATAATGGTTGAGCGATCCTGCTCTATATTTTAATAAGTAATATCCGTTCCCTTTATATGAAACTACCAGAAAAGCTCATCAAAAACGTTTATTACCAAAGTTTGTAGGCGTAGGTCACTCCGACCTTTCCGGATCATTTCCTATACACATACTTCCAATATCGAAAAAGGCGTATTAAATATAAATGACATTATAAACCTCGCTATATCCCAGCGTTTCCCTAAGTCTGTATCTATATTTTAATAATTATAATACGTAATATTAGCTAATACCTAATCAACGACAACAATCATGAACAAGGAACCAGAAACCGATCAACAGAGGGGTAGGCAATCTTTATTTGTAGGGAGATGTATGAAAACGTGTGGTGAGTCACTAATATTTAAGTATGTACCGCTTCCTCTTCACTTATTGTCTAATTTCTACGTCAACGTTGCGATTTTTATAACGCTGTTCCATTGGGTGGGTTTTGATAATAATAATTAGCACGATTATACTGCTAACAATTACGTAAATTTTTAATACGATATACATTTGTTCGTCGGCATTTATAATGAGCTCTTTCTCTAATGGGTATTCTTGGCTTGGGAGAATAAATGACTAAAATATTGGAAAAATAGCAAATAAGTCCGCTCATCCCAGGAGTTTACAATATTTCGGATTAACCTTGGCGGAAGTGTGGTCGCTCTCCATCTCTGTGTTGACTTCTTTGATCCGGAAGCTGTTGTCTGACGGAGGCATCCAGTCCGCTCCTTGTTGAGGCTGATTCACGCCCAAGCCTGATGATTTCTGGGACCAGCATAAGTCACATGCCGTTGACCCAAAGAAGCACTTGTTGGCTGCTAAGGGCGAAAACTCTCTCTTTACTGTTGGGACCAGAATGCCAAATTCTGCTCCCGTCCGCCATTTCATCACCTCGGATTTCTCCTTCCAGAGCCGTAATCTACCAATCAGATGGTATTTCTCACAGGAAAATATTCCTTTGTCTTGGTATTTCCCCGGTGCGAAAAATATATTTTTCAACCGACGCCACTTCTTTGGCTATTGTACTCTGATTATTCTTCTGAGTAGCTACCGCCGCGTCTCGGCGCATGAGATTTCCATTGGCGGCGTCCACTTTCTACTCCCAGGTTATGCCTCGGAAAATTCAACTATTTAGGCACTACCATAGTGATAGATAATAGTGTTACAACTCTAAGTAATGAGATTGCATATCTTTTGCAAGTTCAATATTTGGTGAAAGTGATGTTGCTACACGTAAGAAGCTTTCCACATTAGTGTCGTTAATGAAATACAAAATTAATTAGACTTGAATATTTCAGTTTGGAAATGACGGCGCGCGCGGTGCCATGCAAGGGAAAATTTAGCGACGGGCCGGACCAATCCTGCATGAGGGCTGAATGTGGCCCGCGCGCCGTAGGTTGCGCTCCGTTGAGATTAACAGATAACCTACCAGAGAGAAATATCCACGAATAAAACTTTATAAAGGAATATCGGAACATATTTTAACCTCTACTAATGCTATTCTGTTAGAATACTCATAACTATGTTCCCAAATTTATCAATTTGTATCCAATTAAAGTCATTTATTTTAATTATTTAATAAAATCGCAATAAGGGTAGGGTATACCTAATTTTATTTATAGATAAAGCAATCATTTTAAAAAGGGGTTCTGCGTGCTATTACAAATAAATAAATTAAGTAATTAAAGGGGACATTTTTTTTATCTTCCTTCTGCTTAACTTGTAGACCTTCCCACTGCCAAACACTTTCTCCCTAAAGAGCAACAATCCACTTTCAATTCTTGTTTTACCCTCCAGCTTATTCCTCCCTTTCAAAATCCTTTCGACACTCTAGCATTCTCCTCCCTTCCACGTCTAGCACCACACTCACTCGGCCTCCTCCCCTTCTCAACGTCTCACACCATACGGAATATTTTTCGGCTCCTCACCTTCCTAGCTCAAATCCGTATATCCCTCCTCCAAGGGAAGACGCTAACGCACGTGACGTTTTTCTGCCAATTCTCGTGAGTTCTCCGCGCGGGAAATTTTCATGACACAGGGAACAGTGTCCTTCGGAAATTTTGAAGGTGAATACCCAAAAGTAAGTTTAACGTTATAAATACCGCCAGCCGGGCTCCAAGAAAAACCCCTTACCTGGCTGTCACCAGTTAGCATGTTCTTGCTGAAATTTTATATAATTAAAAATTCCATAAAGTGGCATAAAATTGGGGAGGGTCATACTGCGCTTCAATTTAAATAATTGGAGGAAGGTGTGTTCCAGTCTAGGGCTCCAAAGCGTTTATCATTGTTCAAAGTAGCACTTCAAAGAAACACACGATAAAAATATCACAATTTGCATGAATTTAAATCAGGGTATTTGGCAACAGGACACGTCGTCCCCACTCCTGTCAATATCTTTCTTTCAGTTAATTTATGAATATTTACTGCACAAATATTTACCAATTATTACAAGTATTGAGGTTTTCAAATCAACAGTTTGTTATTTTATAAATGAAATATTTTTTCAAGGTTTAAAGTTTGTAATGGTTTAAATTTCGAACGATATTTCATGGGGGAAATGCCTAAATAGTGAGCTTTTCTGAGGCTTAACCTTGGAGTGGAAAGTGGACGCCGCCAAAGGGACTCTCATGTGCCGAGATGTCAGGCGGCTAGTCGGAAGGATAATCTGAGTACACAGCGAATACAAGCAGCGTCGGATGAAAAATATATTTTTGGCACCGGGGAAAGAACAAGGCAAGGGAATATTTTCCCGTGATAAATGCCATGTGATTCGTAGAGTACAACTCTGGAAGAGGGACGGGAGCATAATTTGGCATTCTGGTCCCAACAGTAAAGAGAGAGTTTTCGGCCTTAGCAGCCAACGAGACTTATGCTGGTCTCAGAAATCATCAGGCTTGGGTGTGACTCAACTACAACGAGGACCGGACTGGATGCTTCCTTTAGCCAACACCGAGAGGGAGAGAGACGATACACTTCCGCCAAGGTTAATCCGAGGTATTGTAAACTCCTGAGTCGATCATGTTTATTTGCAATTTTCCAATATGCTAGTCATTTATTCTCCCAAGCCACGAATACCCTTTGAGAAAGAGCTCAGTATAAATGCCTACGATCAAATATATATCGTATTGAAAATTTACGTAAAATAAATTTGTAATTGTTAGCAGTATAATCTTGATTTTTTATTAATTATATTATCAAAACACACCCAATTGAACAGCGTTATATGAATCGTAACGTCGACGTTGAAATTAGACAATAAGTGAAGAGGAAGCGGTACTAGTTATTGTATAGAATCGCACTATGTATCAGTTTTTTTAACCATTTCACTACTGGTATATAATCCATAATTGTGTTTCGTGTGTTTGTCTGTGTTTAGAGGTTATCATCGTCTTATTTATTGTAAGTGATAAGAAAATGCCACCAGTGAGGCGTTAAAATTTTGGCCGGCGTACATGTAACGCAAGTCGAGTTCATAATATTCGATACAATGAGAATGAAGAAGTGCGTGGGAATTTCTCATGCGAGATCTTCCACGCCTGCAGATGAACATATACTGTCCGTGACAGCGACAAAACAGACTGTCAAACATAACAATTACCTATGAACGTTTGGCGTATAGCTTCCGAACGAATTGGAATTGGTGGGATTTTTATAAGTAATAAAGGCTCATATTAGAGTCTAAATAGAATTCTTGTGGTCAATTACTTTTATGGTGTTTTCTCCTGCACTATATTTATATAATTTTCCCTTGCATCATGTGAGTGGTGGGGTTGGAAATGACTCATATGAAAATTACATGGAAATTAACAACTTAGGGGTCGAAACGAGTGTAAAGGAGGTCGCTGTGTTACATTATGACCTTTAATATGTGATTTAAGTAAAAATTCATCCCTTAAGTGGGAAAGAAATTTTATTTTATCAGATTACTGAAAACGTTTTAGTCCTGTTATTGGACCGGGAGTGTTTTTGACTGTCGAGATACTGGGAGTATTTTTAAGGTTCATATTGTGACTTTTTCGATGCCGATTTTGTCGTGTGTTGACCAAGAGTTAAAAATTGTACACGGATATTACAAAGAAATACCCGGGCATCACAAGGGTCGTCAAAATAGTAGAGCCCTGGGTTTGAGGCCTCACTGTGCCCATTTGGAATGACCTGCGCTATTGTCAAAGATCTCATTTTACGCTGAATTTAATGTCATTTTCTGACATGTAAATAAAACAATGAAAACTTTGTTCCACTCTTCTGCGATGCGCTGTCAAAACTTTAGCAGAGGTCCACTAATTAATTAATTTAGAACAACATAAGACACACAGATTATTCAAACTTTGTGGATACGATCGGAAGTGTTTGCACTGGCATTTTATAAATTTTCTGACCATTTAATGGAATAGTTTGAAATCTATGAGTTATCAAAGTCGAGCAATTGAAAGTAAGACAAAAATCACAGACTGTTTTCAGTTTTTTCTCCAAACCGAATGCATCAAATGTCTTTAAACTTTTTTATATACATATCATAAAATGGCATAAAATTATGCGTAAAATAAGACCTTTAACGGTCACGTAGAAACAGTGAGGCTTCAAACTCAGGGCTCTACTATTTTGACGACGACAGTAGTTGTTAATAAGTTTTGCATACGTTTCAAGTAAATTTGAATAAAGTGTACAATTTATTTTAGGTGTACAAAATAATATGTTGTAACCTGTTTAGTTAAATTAGTAAAATTTTTGTGGAGGAACCAAACATATACAATCTCTATAGGACAACTTTTTCAAACATAATATGTAAACTGATTTGATCCATGCCTTTAATAAAACAGTATTGCTTTATTTCTATTTTGATGATAAATGTACTGTTTGCTGGTTTCTATCGCCATATGATGAGTATGTAGTCGCGGGAAGGAAAGCCTATAAATAGGCAGGCTTCTTTGTGAAATGAAATGACGTTTGTGCGTCGTCGTGTTTGCGGGTAATGGAAAAGCCAGCCACGTAATTCCCTGCTAATTGAAGAGCGAGGCGAGCTGAATTAGGCGCGGGAAGACGGCGTCTTTTTGCGAGTGGGAGAGCAGCCAGCCGAGGTATTAACACTTGGGATTTGACGCGGAGAGCCGCGTTTCTTCTGCCTCCTCCAGTTCCAGCAGCGTGCCGTCTTTTAAGGGAGATTAAACAGCCTCCCACTGACTCACGACCGTTTCCTTGCATTCACAAAGAAAACGATGATTAGTATTCGTCGATCTCCCTACTTTATCGAGCTTTCTGTAGTTTTTACTTTCTGAAATCATTTAAAGAGAAAAAGTAGGTGTTCCACCAGGATCGCCGTACACGATAGATCTCATACAATTTCTCGTGAATGTGTTCCAATGTCGGTTCACTGTCCAGTCTTCCAACCGCAAGCTCAATATCAAATGTTAATACACGCGACCGTCCAGCTTCCTTACAAATTGTACTTGTCACACGGACATAGATCGTTATACGCGTTATGTTTTCTTCCTTAACCATTTCCTCTTACGCTTACGAGATTAGTTTCAGATTCAAATATATGAACACTGCAATTATCAGTAAAAGAGATTTGATTCTCGTCTCAATTTACCTTCTCTCTGTAATAATACAATATGCACATGCGCTTTACTTCACTGCAGGGATCACATAGTTTTTCTTCAATGGAACACTTAGGAAAATGTGATATTCTAACGGAACTCTTGGCTTATTTTTTAGGATGGGCGATTCCTAGTCGTAAAAGTAAACAAGATTTAATTTACTAATTATTTTTAAATATAGACCTATAATATATTATAAATAAATAAAGTAATTAGTGACTTTGATGATTTTGGGTCCTTGAAATACATATCTTGTTGGTTCCTAGTCGTTAAAAGTAAAACAAGATTTAATTTAGTAATTATTTTTAAATATAGACCTTTAATATATTATAAATTATTAAAGTAATTATTGGCTTTGATAATTTTGGGTCCTGGAAGTACATATCTTGTTGGTTCCTAGTCGTAAAAAGTAAAACAAGATTTAATTTAGCATTAATTTTTAATAATATTCAAGTAAATAAAGTACGTAGTGACTGATGATTTTGGGTCCTTGAAATACATATCTTGTTGATATCAAGCACAATATTTGTAAATTCTAATATCTGACGTGGCACTCTGACTTCATTGCAGCATAATAAGAAAATCCAGCTTCGCATAAATACGTTATGGAAAACAGAAGTCAAACAATAATAGCTTGTTTTGAAATATCGGGCTACTCTACTCTTCTGACAAGCTTGCCCGGAAATCAAATAATGACTGATCTTTGCGCGTTTCTTTTACAGATTAAATCATTTACATATGTACCGAACATTACAAATAGGGCTTATAAAAATACCTAGTGATACAAGTCTTTTGCATCAAATGTGGTAACGGACGCGGAGAAAAGAAATGTACACACAAATCTGTGTGATAATGCAGTCTCCAATCACTGTTAATTTCGCACAGTTTTCATATTTAACAACGGATCACCTAAATCCCGATCAAAGTTGGAAACAGCAGACAGAAATGAATGTAATAATAAAACTTATAAAGCCGAACGTGACATAGTTTTTTGTATTACTATTGATTTATGTAAAATATGAAATAAATATCGAACTGTAGCAATTATTAGTATACTGTAATACCCTTATTGGCACATCTCATAAGCATTTGCATATTTATTTAAGAAGTGTAATAACTTTTTTTGTGGTGGATTTCGTGCAATGAGGAAATGCTTCGTACTTATCAGTTCGTTTTCACTTTAATGATATTTTATTTCCTGAAGCTCCCTGTTAGGGTTTTTATTTGATAAATTTAAATTTATTATTGTATTTGTTGGCAAAGGATTTGTTTAAAGTGAACAAATTTATTTTCCTACTTGAGGTATTTGTTCATAGAAGCTTTGAGACAGCTAAACGCCCACGCGAGATAAATATAAAGGTAATTGTATGTGCTTGACAATCTTCTCTTTATCAATCAAACGCAATTAGGTTTTACATTATTGATAACTGGCTGGTATTAAATATGATTTTTTGTTTAAAGTTTCATAACGATATAAAATGTATTTTACTGAGTATAAAATCTGTACTGTTGGGCCGAAAACACTTCAGGCAATTCGACACCGAATATTCCCCTTTTTGGACTGTGTTTAAACTATATGTAGACAAATTAAACACACAAAAAGAAGTTCAATTAGCGATTGACGGATCATAGGGATTACAAAAATTCACGTGTACGATTAACAAACATTAAAACAAAAGAAAAGTTAAATGTTAACAGGAACTTGTCGATTTTGTTAATTTGAAAACTGGTTAGGTTTGAAGACAGCGCAATGGCAAGCATATATCACAATGAAAAAAATTAGAAAATGAGAAAAATCAGCGTTTTTTGAGATTGAAGTTAGTACTTTCACTCGTTTTATAGCTATCATTTTTTCAGTATAATGCATATTACTGAAAAATAACTGAGACTGGAAGTTCCAGAAAGTGTGCGGATTTAGAATTACACGAAAATGCGTAATTTCATAACGGCTGTTAGAGTTTGGTTTCGGTGCGTAGCCATATTAGGCTGGCTCATAATTTTATCGGTCCACAGGGTCTCGAACGATCGATTCAATGCAAAACACAGAACGGCATTGTACCTTTGTGTCGTGTGGGACTAATTCTCCATTCCGGTGTGCTTTAAATTCATTAAGCCACGACACCCTCGGGAGAGAATGCATACGTAATGAGACTTTTGACATTATTCCCATGCTAAAGTACGGCGCGGGGATTTACATATATGGGACAAGTGTGTTGTCGCCCGATCCTATCACACAAGATATTTTAACGCAGTGGATCTCTCTGAACCATTATAAACCAAGAGGCGGTACCACTTGGCGAAGCACCGAACACCCAGAAATTATTTACGCCTTTTAGAGTTTAGTGCCCTCTAAATGGTGGTACTATTTTAGCCTCTCACGTCCTAGCTACAACGTGTCGCAAGACAGATACTTGATATAATAAAGGACTCTACAACGTTTCATTTTATGCTGCCCGATGAATTAGTACAACGTTAAGAAATAAAATGCTGTTTCACCAACTGCTAGTCTGTAAAGAGAAAGTATTAACTCCTAAACATTTGCAAATCATTTTAGAACCACTATAACATACTGTAAATCAGTAAGAAAAGAAACTAGCACACGCCACCTGTCAGTATTAATGAATTGCCAGACATCCGAAGTTGATTGTTACTTCTGTTTTCCTTAGAAACATTTTAGGATATACGTTAAGATATGTAATAAGAACACACAAACGTCCTAGCCTCATGTTCGTTATAATTTACATGTGTTAGCAGGTCAAAGCTACAGAGTACAGTGACTAAAGATTCCCTATGAGTACTCTTTCGACATACGAAAATATTTCATTATACGGAAAAGTATAATAAGTATGCTAGTTGCAAAGAAATTGTATTACTATTTACATTACGAATATTTATTTATAACTAGCTGGTATTTATTTATTTTATCCAGGTACATTATTTAATTCTTGGTCAACACATAACAAAAACCGACATCAAAAACGTGACAATATGAACTTCAAATATATTCCAGTATTTTGAGAGAGTCCGGTACCATAGCAGGAATAAACATATTTCCAGTATTTTAACACAAAAATTTTCCCTCACTTAATGGTTAAATTTTTACTTAAATCGCATATTAAAGGTCATAATGTAACACAGCGACTCGCATTAGACCGGTTTCGACACCAAACTCGATACTGTCCTTTTTATTTTGCAATGACTAAATTAAAAAATTTACCTGACGCGAGAAATAAAACCAATCTACCAATTTATGCATACATCTTATCGATGATCCAAAGAAGTTAATTTTTTCTCAACCTGCTACAGCAATAGATAGTGGGATGAATCATATATGAACGAGTAATAGAAATTATAACTCGCAGTTGGTTAACACGCCGCGGCAATTCCAAAAATTAATATTTTTACTTATATTAATATCTTCTGAAATATATCGAAATTAAATATGCAATAGCATTTATCATTTTTTTAAACATTCAAATTTTTATTGAAGTCCGTTGAGCCGTTTCGGAACCTATTCGATACAAACATACGGACAGACAGTCAGACGGATAGATGGACACTTCAATTTTATTTATTGCTATAGGTTAGATACGAAACTCATTTGAAGTAAAGAACAACAAATTCATAATGACCATCTCACTATATCTATGAAATATAAAGACGTAACCACAAAGGAAATATTGCACTTCGTTTAGATATGTAACTCGTGAATTCAAGTAGTAAGTTATTACCTAATCAAGATGCCTTAATCCTTTTTTCTTTACTTTTAAATTTCATTTTAAATATACCGAAATAAGAGTGTCACCTTGTATCAAGAAATATATTTCTCTTTATACAATAGGTATGTCCATCGTGGTTATATTCATTATAATTGCTTCAACTATGAATAAATTACGCTGTAACTGCTATAGTTTATAGTGACCTAAGATCAACATGCGCGGTAACTTACGACTACATTTAGTACCGTAATAAGTGCATTGTGATCAGTAAAGAGCCGTAATAATATTTATTTTAACTGCCAACGCCCTCACTTCAGTAAAACAATAAAAAGTAAATAAATTTCCCTAAGAACAACATAGCTACAGCAGAATGTCTTTGTAGTCGTAATATAAACGGGTTATCGTATTGGAGAAGACTAAATCAGTGTTCGCGCTCTTATTCAACGTTTAAGTTTTATAACTACTATTAGTATTCTACAGATGTTACGTATATATCTATCATCTTTCTGTATGTGGTCTGTGGGGCAGACTGTCGTGTTCTTTACATGTCCAAACATAAAATATGTTCATGTTTTCTAATAAAAATTCATTATCTTTCAAGAATTATATTTCTTGGTCCCCACATATCTTCTCAGAACGTATCTAAAACATAATATTTATTTTATTTCTTACATCTTGAAAATTCGAAAAAATGTAATTATTGGTATTAATTCAAATAGCCTACAAATTTTTATTACACTTTAATCATGATTACATGATATTAAATATTACCTTATCTCCAGACCGCCTTGTTATGATGAAGTATGTCTCTTATTCTTCCCGGGAAGGAAAGGATCAAGGATAATTCCAAATTGCCTCGAACGCTGGGCGGAAGCTTAGCCAAGCGTTAATGACAGCAATCGACATGAAGACCATCTAAGCCTAATAAAGGTAGAACTACTTTTTGGAAATAATTAATTATTAAAATTCTATTTCGTTTATAATAAGGTAAGTAATTTACCTTCTTGTCTGCAGGTTCGTCTTCAGCAGAAGGTTAAGCCATTTATTTAATTTATTTGCATGCTTAGCGCTATAACTTCGGAAATAAACTGCCAACAATAAATTTGAACCCACCCAAGGAAGGCAGTTATCATATTCAATTACACATACTACAGTTTTTTTTATAATCCATTCAATAAGGCGAATGCAAACAAAATCCCTTGAAGATGATTTTGCATGTGTCGTTTAACGTAGACAATTGATGTCAGCAAATCACACAAGTAAATACAATAATCTTCTTATGATTCAACAAATTAAATGTTTGCGTTTCTTCAATGGTATGAAATGTATAGCATCAAAATAACGTTCATTTGTATTTTGGGGAACAATAATTAAAAGAGAGATGAAGACTGCTCATGAATAAAGTATGTTATTTCATACAAATTTTGGTTTTATAAAAGACTTATGTCCTCACGCACACGATTTAAAGTCTAATGTAACGCATCACGAAGAAAAGGAATGGTCTTGAGGTTTTGAAAAATCATTAAATAACCGAAAATATACTACAATTAAATCAGAATTTATTTCGCTTTTACTAATTCTGAGTTCATTACAAGCAGCGCACCAATTAATAAACAATATTTAAAATATGAAATAGAAATTTGAGGATTACTTTTGTGAGATAAAACCGCAATAATTTGAAAATTCAGAGTATTGTATACTACCTTCGTTATACTTTTCTAAAATTGTAAAAGTTACTTCGTCACTAGGAAGCTTTGTTTATCTGAGGCATACAACATATGAAACTACATGTCTTCACCTTTTCAGGACGAAAAGGAGCAAGGATAATCCTAAATTGCCTCCTACGCCGAGCGGAAGCCTGGCCACACGTTAATGACAGCAATCCACACCGACGCTATTTGCATAAAGAGGCGAGTGTTAAGGAGAAATCTAGCGGCATCTCGCAGCGCGTAGGCCTCAATGTTTTCTGGTTACCTCCGGGCAAGCTTTGATCTCTGCGCCTCGGCAACCCATAATAAATTCTAATCGCCTGCTCTTCCTCTCCCCCTCCAGAACCACTCCCCCCCCTCACCGCCGATGACTGCCAATCATGGTAAGCCACGCCTCTGGCCCCTCCCACATGTAAATGAGCTAGCGGAGTAATCTCGTCTGCTTTCGCCGCAGTCATGCGCACGTTAAACGGGCTCGGGCAGTAAATCCAGGTATAGTTAAACCCTAATTACCTATGTTAATGCCTCCTTTGTGTGATGCTGCGGGCCCTGATTGATATTAAATCCCGCGGCTAATTAAACAGGCACCGTCGGGACTAATTATCCGCGCGAAAAAGAACCGCAGCAGGACAAGCACACAAACAAATCACGCTTTGAGCCGTAACTGGCCAATTTGGGCGCGAGAGCGAGCGCGAGCTGTTATTTGGCTTCTATAGAAGGCGATGACTTGAATAACTAGTGGCGGGGAGGAATTTATACCCACTCGGGTAGCCAGCCCCAATGAATATTAAGCTGCAATTATACTGGTATAACATTTCCCGTAAGTTTTTGAGGGGAAACGGTAAAATAACATTACTGTGCAGAAGTACGTAAGGCTTGAGAGGCAGAAAAAATAAAATATGAGGGAAGCGCAGGTGGCGATCAGGATCCCAGCCCCCGTGCCGCCCCTCAAAGCGATTCGATTCCCTTTCTCACTTGGCAGCACACAGGAATGTTCCCCTAATGCGTTATGCACGATCCCAGCCACCAAGATAAATTCCGGAGCTAACATGAACATCAGGATGTTAATAATTTGTTAGTTTGCGTTAATAACTACAAAGGTGAAATACAAAAATTCCAAATGTTAGTGCCTCTGCGCTAATTTTACCAGCGACAGAATAATTACATTGTTCTTTGCATTATTATTTCTTGACTTTGTTCAAGAAACATCAAAATTATGGGTCCCTTTCTCTGCTTCCTATTTGGTCCTCAATTTTCGAAAAAATAATTCTCTTAACGTTTCTTGATTTCTTGAGCAAATGGGCCTATAATATTTTAAATCAAGCTTACTTTAAAGGGAAATCTGCAAATACCGCAGTTGTTTTGAAAAGCCTATGTTGAAATCTAATCAACACTGTATGGAGTCTCTCTGATTCATAATGTCACTCTCGATATCCCTTAAAGGCCCGCATACATGTAGAGGAATTCCTTGAGGATTTTCCTTAAGCCTTGAGGCCGGTTGCGGACTCTCGTCGTCAAAATAGTAGAGCCCTGAGTTTGAAACCTCACTGTGCCCATTCGGAATTACCGAAGTTATAGTAAAAGGTTTCATGTTACGCATAATTTAAAGCCATTTTATGATGTGTAAGTAAAAAGTTTTTAAAGATTTTTTAATACCTGCGCTTTGGCGAAAAAACTGAAAAAAGTCTCTGTTTTTTTGTCTTTTTTTCATCTAGCTCCAATTTCAAAACACATAGATTTCAAACTGTTTCTTTAACTGGTCTAAAATGTTTTGCAAAAGACAGTGCAAACCCTTCCAAACCTATTCGCAAAGTCAGAATCATCTGTGTGTTTTACGTTTTTTAAAATTAATCAATTAGTTGACCTCTACTAACTCTTGAACCGGGCATCGCCGAAGACTGGGACACAGATTTTCTTGTGGTGGTTGAAAGTCATAAATATAAAATATAAGCTTCATTGATGAGGCAAACTAGGAAACTTTATACGATTTTTTAAAAAGTTGTGGGATAAATAAAAGGTTTATTGGAGCGGGAGGGTAAAGTAGGGTGGCACTCCCGCCGGCTGCCCTGGCTCCGACCTTTCTCCGTCGCTTTTCCTGTTATTTTTTATCTGGAAATGCCATTACTCGTACTGCTTACTACTAATAAGAAAATGTTGAATATGCTGACCTCCTGTGGTAGCCTTAATAATGAGTAACGTCATTTAAAGAAAATGAACCAGGTAAAGTGGTGGAGAATGGGGCCAGGACTGAGGACTGCCCGCCTCATCCTTTTAACTGCAGAATTCTTTGAATATAAGAATACTGCCCTGTGCCGAATTAATTTTAAAAATAAAATTTTGAAATGTGTACTAAATAATATACAAATAAATTTAAAAAAAGCTTACTGTCGTCGTCAAAATAGTAGAGCTCCGAGTTGAAGCCTCACTGTGCCCATTCAGAATGACCTACGTTATTGTTAAAGGTCTATTCCAGGCATAATTTAATGTCATTTTTAAAGACATTTTATGTATGCAGTTTGGCGAAAAGTCAGTTTTTTGTCTTTCCTTCATATAGCTCGAATTTGATAGCTCGTAGATTTCAAACTGTTGCATTAAATGTACTGAACATTTATCAAGACAGTGCAAACCCTTCCGAACCTATCAACAAAGTTTGAATCATCTGTGTGTCTTAAGGTTTTTCTAAATTAATTAATTAGTGGACCTCTCGTAACTCTTTGACAGCGCATCGCAGAAGTGTGAAGCAAGGTTTGTCTTGTATCGTGAGTCATATTCACAAAATATAAGCTTCATTGATGAAGCAAAGCTACGTAACTTTGTACGATTTTTTAAAAAGTGTAGGGAGAAAGGAAAGGTTCATTGGAGCGGGAGGGTGAAAGTAGGGTGGAAGCCCTGCCCGCTGACCGGGCCCCGACCTTTCTCCACCGATCTTCCTGGCATTAAGAATCATGTTTTTATGCCAGTCATGTCACTTGAAGGAAAACAACCAGGAAAGTGGTGGAGAAAGGTCGGGGCCCGGTCAGCGAGCAGGGGTGCCACACTACTTTCACCCTCCCGCTCTAATGAACGTTTCCTTTTCCCTACACTTTTTAAAATAACGCACAAATCTATTTACTGTTGTTACATCAATGAATCTTCTATTTTATATATAACTTTCAATAGCTACAATAAAAGCTTTGTCCCACTCTTCTGCGATGCACTGTCAAAGAGTTAGTAGTGGTCCGTTAATTAATTAATTTAGAAGAAAGTAAGACACACAGATGATTCAATCTTTGTAGATAGGTTTGGACGAGTTTGCATTGTCTTTTATAAATTTTCAGGTCGTTTGAAAATATAGTTTGAAATGCATGAATTGTCAAAATCTAGCTATATAAAAGAAAGACAAAAAACCAAACTTTTTTCAGTTTTTCTCCAAACCGCAGGTATAAAATGTATTTAATTTTTTTACTTACGTATCATAAAATGGCGTTAATTTCTGCTTAAAATGCGACTTTTTACAATAGCGTAGGTCATTCCGAATGGGCAGAGTGAGGCTTCAAACTCAGGGCTCTACTATTTTGACGACGACAGTAACTGATGACATCATGTTGATTGTATGAGGACCGAATCCACTAGTCACTCAAAATTCTCTATTTTCAGGGTTGCCCACTAGCGCCATCACTTTGAGAACACGCGTTTAGTAGTTAAGAGGTATATAATTATATTTTCAAAGTTTTTTGGTAATGATCTATCTTTTAAAATCTTATTTTGCAAACTGTATTTATTCGAAATTCAGGGCTGTCCAATTTTTTTCAATTTTAGTGTAGTTATTTTTACGTTTTTGCACCATGATGCCTACAACTTACTAATTTCATAACAACGTAATTTTCTTCAAACCTTAGCTAGTTTGTGGGGTGTACACACAAGGCAACACCACATTTTTCACATATGTACCTCTCGACTTATTTCCTTCACTATCACTAGAATAATAAATAATTTCAAAATCGCTTTTCTAGGAATATTCATCACCCGAATTTATTTAGAGCGTTTATTATGTCAGAGCTACTAGTCTATCTATCGTGTGAAAGGTGTCACTTAATTTGCTACTTCTCGGCGTTATTAATGATAAATTTGGTTTTATTGGAGCACAAATATTCATTTTTTGAAATGGAGAGAAATTTCATGAAATCAGACAGCAGGAACCTGGCCAAAGTGACGCAACGGGGTCGTTCCATGTCAAGTGTCTCAATTTGAAGAACGATGTCCACCCGACCATTTTCAATTTTGATGAAACTGACAGTTTTTATAACTTATAACATACGCTAATTTTCATTTTTAAATATGTATTTTTGGCTGAGATACGACGGGGCTTTTTCGTCGAAGTCTGCGGTTCGTAGGAGTCGACGTCGTTTCAAAATTGTCACTTCTGAGCTTCAATATTGTAGTAGTTATTTGTGATAAGACCCTGAAAATTCGTTTCTAAAATAAACCGTATGCGTAGACTACGCACATGATAACAAAATTTTTTACAAATATCATCCCTGGCCAACATTAACCCCCAAAGTTGGCAAAAATTTAGCCAATTTTTTTGGAATTTTTAATGAATCTTACTGGAATAAATAAAGTACGTACAGCATTAATATTTTGTAGTTTATATGTCTACATAAGTGCCTGCTAGTCAGACGGTTTACAGCTCTTAAGAATATATACTTTGGTGAATTTCGTGCAGCAAACTTGGCGCCAATGTGGTAAACGCCTAAAATGTGCTTCTTTGGCGGGCTGAATCGTTTATAAGACAACAGATATAGATTTCTAGTTGGTACCATTAGAAATATCAGGATGTTTTGTAAGAGAAAACATATGTTTTGTTTTGGTGTCTCGACGAATAAGGTTTAAGTCACAAATATCGTCTCATCATGTTTTATTGTTTATTTCTTTGGTACATGACTTACATGTCAAGTAAAAGTGAACTTGTTTGGATCAATCTCCAATTTATTATTTCCATGAGGCCACCAGAAGCCAAAATGTACATTCCTAGAGGCGCGAGTTTCTTTTTTAGTGCTGCAACATTAAATGACCTGCTATGAATTTCGTAACACGACGGCTAAGAATCAAATACAATACATTGAAAATACCTTGCGTTGGCCCGTGCCATTGTACATTGCGGTACTGGACACCATTTATAAGCCATTTCTTCGAAATGGCAACGTAAGAGGCAAAGACGGTCTCCTTGTCCACTATCTTGTGACGTCACGACCCAAGGCAGCGTTTTGACGATATTTTTATTAGTTTAAGCTTCATAGCGAAATTGTGGGTGAATTAGGACAGTAAACGGTAAAAAAATCCGATATACTTAGCATAAATTGGCGTAATAAACAATCAGACGATTTTGTAAATGTAGTCAAATAGCCTACTATATCTATCGTTTATGCGTAGTTAATGTTGAAAACGAGTTAACTAGATCGCAGCACAGCGGCCGTGATTTTCCGCCATCTCTCTGCACACCTTTTTTTAAAATATCCTCCCAATTTCTATGGTTCATATCATCCTGGTGCCATGGATGGATACTGACCAATAACATTTATTGTTACTTTTCTGTGGGAATCTCACTTTACCCCTCTCCTTCCAGACATTTTGGGAAAAAATACCCGATGCTGCCAAATCTCTCTATAGCCTGGGGAACACTCCAGGCGCTCTGTGATGCCTGGGTTATATTGCTCCTGGCTCAAATACTGTCTCCTTTCTTTTGACTCCGCACCGCCAAAAGTCCGATCAGATGTTTGACCGTTACAACCCAGTATTCCGTTAAAATTTCCGAATTTGTGAAGTCTTCCATTGGAGTAAAAGTTTGGCCGTGAAAATGCCTCAGTTACTGTTCCGTGGAGCTTTACCTGGTTCAATGGAAGTGAAAAAGTCATCTGCATCGAAGCACTCTAATAGCAGGTTCATCAGAACCAGTGTTTGGAATTTCTCCATTTGGATATGTTTCCCTTTCAAACCTCCAAAGCAAATCCACAACTTATCGAAACGATCAGTAACATTTCTCCATTGATGTTCTGTAGATTCAAGCACATACGGTTCTTTTAAAACACCCCAAATTAAATGGATAGTCTCTTTAACAATTGTTCTGTGGTACGTGATTGTTGTGTATCACATACAATGAATTTTATTAGTATTATATTATATGTAACTATTTAGACCTAAGATAGACGAAGTCGGGACCATGAATGAAAGCTGTTGATTATTTAAGTGACGAATTACAGTCATCTTATTGTCCAGAAAACGGAAACATTTAGGGTAGGAAAGCTGATTGGATGAGGGGACTTGAAGATCAGATGAGGAAGAAGTGGGGGTGACATAGAAAGCAGCACGGATCTATCTGGTCAACCCGGGTAAGGAAGGGAATGTGACCTAGCTGTGGACCTTCCGCCCTTAACAGCAAAACAGGGGTAGAGGTTTTTCCCTAGAGGCCGGGAAAGTTAATAAAACGGCACTCAATTTCAATGGAAGATTAAGGGCAAATTTATTGGGCCTCGACACATCACCAGTCGAAGAAGACAAACAGCGTCCCAAAGTCTGAAGGACACCCACTGGAAAGAAAACATATTGCAAGCTGCCCCTCCATAAGAAGGGCGTAGAAATCACACGCCCATGTTGAGAATTTATTAGGACAGGGCGTGTGTAACATAAACTTATAAAAATATTCTCTTGCGTGTGCAAATAGTTCTTGTGCTGAGATAAAACACAGGAAGACTTAGTCAGTTCTTTCTACACGTGTCCGAACGTTGACCTGAGTATCCCTGACTTTGCATTCCCCACCTCTCCCATTTAAGCTTAAACTCCGCCCTGAAACCTTTATAAACTAGAACCGTTCCCTTCCAGGCCTGGATAATAAATGAATTTATTTGGCCATCCAGTTTCAGCGTTCTGGAAGCGTATTGGTACAATCTAGTATAAAAGATCCAAATTATGTCAAATAAGTTTAAATTGTGTGTAACCTTGTGACTCCGTCTCTATGACACTCTCAGCTCTGATTCTCTTCAAGTATTTGTCTTTCAACTAGGCTGTACTTTTAAAAAATAAATCTCTTTTACTTCTTATTGAACTTATGCCTTATACTTTCACCCACCACACTAACTGATGCTATTCTAGAGTACAACCTAGCTTATTCTCTGAACCCTTCCAAACGTTTTTATATTTATCAATTCTTTGTCAAATCCTGGCAGCGGAATAAACCTACCGAAACAACAAAATTTTATATTTCACGTGGCTTTTAGAGGAAAACCAGCGGGTTCTTGGAGAGAAGGAACATTTGTCAGTCAGAAACAGTCAGGAACATTCAGGAGCAGTCAAAATGTTAAAGAACGCTAAAGGGACTTAGAAAATTAGTCCGGCCAATACCTCAGGAAGAAGTTATAAAACTCCATCCGTAGTCAACGAGCATCCCTGGGCTACGAGCTGAGTAACTCCTAATCTGGGAAAATCGCCAACGATCATCCACGGGGCATCACCAGTCATCAACAGCAACCAGCAGTGACGCCCTGCATCATCGACGGTGCCTTGGTGACGTACTGACCTTCATTGTTTCTCGCCTCTGGTCGCATCTATTTAAAGTTCTCGTCGTCACCCCCTTCTATATTTGAAATTATACCCATTGAGCATTAGCTTTCCGTGAGAAAAAGATATTCATGATCCAGACTGAGTCAGAGAGGGTCACATTAAATTAAAGCCAAATAAATGGAAATTATTATTATTAATATACATGTTAAATGTATATTTATAATAATAATTTCCATCTTTCCCTAATTTAAGTTAAAAGTTAGTTTTTTATTTGTTATATTAACCGTAATAAACTCCCATGTTTCAAAATTTAAATAAAATGACACAATTAAAAATTAAACATATGAATAAAGTGACACCATGGACAGTCTTGAGCCAAGTACCTGTAATAAATTAAATACAAGTTTAGAAAATTAAATGGAAAAATCTGGACCGCACCCCGGAATCAAACCCGGGACGGGACGAGATTTTTCCATTCTGATCTTCTAAATTTAGTTTTATGGCTTTTGATTTAGCTTTAATTGGAAGCAATTTTCCTTTCGTTGAAGTAAATACAAGTATAAAACATAAAATTGAGAACGGTTGTAATAATATATAATTTGTAAGTTGTAATGCTTATTCCTTTTGATTTCAGCTGCTGAGTTTAAATAGAAGTGACGTAACCTTAGTAAAATTTATATTCACAAAATAAAACCTCGTGTAGCAAATACAAAAGGAAGATGCCAAGGAGTTTCGTTTACAGTAAATGAAAACTATAAGTTTTTGACAGTACCACAAGAAGAAACGATTGATGAAAGTTTTGAAAATGAAACTGAGAATACGTCATACTCACTTCAATTAATATAAGAACTACCGACAGTCTTCAGAAAAATTCCATCAACTCAATACCCATCGTCGCTGAATATTTGAGTGCCCAAAACAAAGGAAGACTGGACACAACCCTGGAAAAAGTGGGCACTAACCCTCATAAAAGTGACCGGAATGCTACTTTAAAAATATTCATAATAAGTTTAATTAAATAAAATCAAATATCAAAGTAAACGAATAGTTTCTGGTCACACATGTTGCTCTGGTTATTCCATTAACTCAGGAACTACATAAACCCATGACAGTTCAAGTACCATGACTTCTTGCACATCTTTATATCAAATATATGTAGAACTATCGCCTTCACTAGACACTGATGTGCCATCAAGTAATAACATCTTTACAATTCAATATTATGCCGGATTCTCAGAGCATCATTTACTTCAGGTGTGTTTTAATTATTTTTTTGAGTATTGTAATAGTATATTGGAACCAAAATAACAAAGATAATCTTATTTCAGAGTTATTAATATTATTGCTTCTGAAGTCACACATTTGGTTATATTTGCGTACACCTTCAAGAATTGCAGGTAATAATCTTTGGACATTCTATAGAACGCTATATATCTTTGCTTTATGTTTTACTCAGTTGTTCCGCACGTGCAAACAGCCTTGACATTATGGCGTATTAAATACGCGAATTGAAACGTCAAGTCTTTGCATTTGTTTCCTAGCTGTGGGTGGCAACTCTCATTCCTCGGGACAAAAGATTGACCCTTCCTTTTGAATGTGCAAGAGAAAGCCCATTAAAGGCAGAAAAGGGATCGCCGAGAATAATTAAGTTGAAATCTCACGGAGGAAGGCAAAAGACGTTAAGTATTTAGACCCAGCAAGAGGGGGGGGGGGGTAAGGAAATTTTTCCAGTTGGCTGCAACAGACAAAGAGAAAGCCAATATAAGCATTTGAGGATAATAGCTTATTGGTGGTTTGCATTTACGTAACTTCCCACGGATGTTACGAAGGAAGAGAATTCTGGAGAAGAAGAGAGACGGGAGAGAGAAGGTGTTGGGAGGCGGAGAGAAGAAGTTGTGGCAGACAGAATATGTTGGGAGACGGAAGGTAGTCGATGTAGAGGGACAATGTGGAGATTCGAAGGAGAGAGCAGATGAACAGAAGTTGTTGGGAGACGGAAGACTTTTGATATAGAGTGGCCCACTAATGCTGACCTAAAAGTAAACTGTTAACCGCCGAAAGGAGATAAGGGAGTCTCCGCCAGATTGGTCTACAAGATGCAGCCCGGACGGTGATGCAGCCACCAGCCATCATCATTCATCGACGCATGCCGGTATGTAGATGTAGATACTTCGCGGGTATCGTTGTTTCTTGAATTAGAAAGAGTTTGCCTTTGCCAGGATAGGCCTGCCATCTGAAATCCAAATATCTTCTGATTTAAAAATCTAATGCAAATTAATTCTTTTATTAATTTTTGTTTTATAATTTGGATATACCATCTATGATATTGCTAAAATATTTTATTTATATTAATCTCAGAATTTTAAAGATAAAATAGTCTTTTCCTTTTAATAATAAATCCCCATCAATGCAATATTATAATACTTAAATTAATTTACTCCGCCCAATAAATTAAACTTTACAACATAATGTTTCCTTATATAGGGATGACATCAATGTTCCCTTCTTAATTCTCTTTATACTCTGCGGTACTGATAACAAGCATTTATATCCTCTTCATAACAAACTAAAGATGGCATCCAACATTTCTCTATCGTCCTCTTCGCACTTCAATTAAGGGACATGGGGACTGAAATTTTAAATATTTGGAAATGAATTACTACTGAGCTCAAATTTCGACTGTGCGATAACAACCATCGTGTGTAGCAATGTACAAAATTTTGTATTTGTAAACTTGTTTTTTGTTGAGATATTTTGTTATCAATTGTCACCATTATTTTTGAAATTTATTTAAATTGTGAGGAAGAAAGAATTTTTATCTAAGAGCTTTATAGGGTTACTTAAAAATTGGCTAACCTACTTGAACAATTATAAAACTAATACTAGTATTTGAAGGTATTAACATGTAGATTATGTACAAAAAACAATATCTTAATATTTGTGACGGATAGAACGGTTTTTGGCACGAGAAATCATGTGACTGAGAAAAACGTATTTTTCTGAAAAAGTAATAACTTATTAATTTATAATCAAACATATTAATTAAAATAATCCTCAAGCATATGTAACACGTTTCTTCTTTTGTTTGGCAGATTCTTTTTTTCAGTTTACTGAATTTATAGCCATATTAACATGAAATACATAAAAAATCGATTTTATTTCATATTTTGGCGGTTCAGTCCCAGTGTCTCTTAACTGCAATGTGCTAAAAAAACTAATTTCTAAATAGATTACATTATTATTATTACCATGTGATTATACTTTGCCTCATGAAAAAAATTATTTACATCAGCCTTAAAGGCTAAATTTTCAAAAATAAATATAGTCAAATTAATGTTTTTAATATACACACAAGACGGAAGATTGAACATTAAAAATCTATATTAATTTATAAACGTTAATTCATAGGTTAATTTTAATTGTAAGAAGCACTTTCCATCCTCACCACATTTGAAATAGATATGTGGAAGGATTTACTATTTCAATATGAAGAATTATTATTTAAAGTGAAAATCCCTTTACTAAACATTTATCGAATTTAAAGTATACAATATTTGGAAAATTTTTGAATTACAAATCCAGTTTTTTAACAATTGGCGATATAAACTTACAATATTTACATACATTATATTTACTTCCATCTAGAGACATGAGTTCTATTGTAATGGTCGTTTAAACGAGCCTTCTCTTGGAACACAATTCAAACAGAATTCTAAGCTGAATTTGCAGTACAAGTAATGTTCCATATTCCTTTACCGTATTTCTTAACAATTTTTGTGTCTTCCATTTAACTACTTAGTCAATTTAATAAAATCGCATTGTTAAATCAGAATCTAATAATAGTAAACATTAATAATAACGAAATTAAAAATTATTTTAAAACTGCTTTTAAGTAGATATCAATTCAAAATTGAAAACTACAAGCGCAATAATCATTAAGGAAGGAGTATGCAAGTTAGAAACCACCATTTTCATTACTCCCAAAAATGGTGGAAAAGACAGCAAGGAAACTAGAGTGGAGTATCCCAACTGTGGATAAAGTAAAAATAATAAAAACTGGTAACACTAAAACATTAACAGTTTTTAAAATGACTGTTAGTTCCGATGATGACGTTAAAAAATTAAAGGATAACCCAAAATGCTTTTAAACAACAACTTAATTGAAGACGCTCCAATACTAGAAGCCTCGCATACGAGGATAGATATTAAATGCATGCACTAAATCTTTAAAAACGTCTCTCCCTCAAAAAAAACATGGTATTTGAAAAGTCACTGAAAAGACATGCTATAATAAAATTTAACAATGAAACCATTAAAACTGTGAATAAAAATCGTTTTTTTAGTGGTTGTGTTAGATTCAACATTATCCTTCCTGCTGCATATTGATGATATAACACAGAAAGCCGTCTCAGTCATCAATCAGGTCTGCACATTTATAATGCTAAGTTTGTTTTGCTGAAGGAACATTCACTCTTCAAAATTTTCGAAGGGCACCGTTCCCTGTGACTTGGAAAATTTCTGGAACTGGACGAAGGATTGACGGAACAAATAACACGTGGGATAGCGTTTTCCCTTGGGAAAGGGATATACGAATTTAGTTGCGAAGGCGAGGAGGCAGAGTAGAAGATCGTTCTAGACGTTGAGAGGGCAAAGAGGCGGAGAGGAAGAGTGGTTGAAGACGCTGAGAAGACGAGGTGTAAGGAAGGAGAGTTGATCAGGATATGGAAGGGAGGAGAAAGCTGAAAGTGGAACGGATTTTGAAAGGGAGGAGTAAGCTGGATAGTGCAACAAGTGTTGAAAGTGAGGTGTGAATTGTTCGAGTTAAGTGAGCAAGTATTTAAAACAAGGAATGCCAGAGGAAAGAAGGACGTGTAACTGTTTTTTTTTCAATCAACGGCAGTACCAGGTTCATCTCATTTTCGGCCGGCAGAGGGAAAACCCACAATTCAACCCGAACGATAAAAGAAGTTCCGGTCACCTAATAAACCGCATCAATACTCGATTGAAGATAAAGAAAGTTCGTGTAGTGGACGAAATCTCTGCTGCACGTCGTTACATCATAAGTAATTACCCTGATATTTAAAAATAGTCTCTTAAATTAGTTTATTTATTTGTAAAAGCGCAGATGACCCCTTAAAGTTTTTTTATAAATAACATTATATATTATAGCGCATGCAATTTTATTAAATAATTAAAAGAATAATACCCCATAATCATTTACAAGTGCGAGAGTCCTGAAATTATTTCTACGAAAAATAGTCACCTGAAATCGTTAGATAATTGGAAAAAAGTGTCTTAGAAAACTTTGTTTTAAGGTATGGTTTCAAAAACCTGAATACGACCAAATGCAGTGCATTTCATTATTTCTCGGAAAGACTGCAATGGCTAATTTAATTTTATGAGAACTTGTAACGGTCAAACACATCTGCTCGGACTTTTGGCAGGTATGGAATCAGAAGAAAGGAGACAGAATTTGAGCCAGGGGCAATGAAACTCAGACTTCAAGTCGCGCCAGGGGTGTTTCCCAATATCGGTGAGAGTTGGCGGCATTCCCAAGTGTAACCATAAATGTTATTGGTCAATATCAATCCCTGCCACTTGGGTGATTTGAACCAAAGAAGTGGGGAATAGATTTAAAAAGGCTTACAGGGACAGATTTTTGAGAAGAGATTTGGACAGATTTTTCGAGAACGGTGAGACGGGAGAAATGGCAAGACAGGTTTGGTGAGAGATTCCAAGGGAGGTTGGTAGACCCGTGTTTGGAATTATGGCAAGGGAGATTTCCGAGCAGGTGACCGGCAATATGGACAGGAAGTTCAAGGACAGGAGGATAAACGGAAATTCTTCCAGAACCAGGAAGAATAGCAGCGGCGGCGACTGTGATCTGGAGAGAGGACGACACAATTATGAGGAAGGAGGTGGATTATTCACTAAGCTGACTGACTCTTTGCTGATTTTTTGTACTCACAGGGCAGAGTATATTTGTGTAAAATATTTCTTTTTGTGTGAAGTCCCATAATATACGACCATGAGTTTTGTATATTTGTATATTTTTTAAATAGATATGCAGTTTTAATTTAGAAAGAATTGCCGGAATAATAATGTAATTAATGTATAGAGAATAAATAAATTAATTACCCCCTTATTCATTACATACTATTCTTTTGAAGGTAGCATGAGAACGGTAGGTAAAATTCATACTTATGGTAAATATAGTGGCGAACAATGTAAGTCTAATTATAGATGCTTTTAATAGCATTATATTACTAAATACTTGGTTGAAATTTGACGATGACGTATTGGAATTAACAGACAAAGAACAATCATAGTTTCCACCCCACACCTAAGGCTGGCGGGAAGAATGGCACGGCATGCCGGTTGCCCTCCGTATCTATTTGCGTTTAAATGGAGTAATTTTTTCCCGAATGATCCATCATTTGTTCGCAGGAGCAGCAATCTGGCCGCTTCTCCCCGTTGCGTGGCTGACTTTTATTAATGGCCTGGCAGTGACACTGCTGGGGAGGGGAAACCAGCGCGTCCATTCTCTTCTGTTCTGCTAGCTAAACACCAACCCTTCCTTTCATACTTACCTCAGAATAAATTTCAGTTGATTGCGTCATGAGAAAAATTTGCGTCGCATAATTTGATTCGATTAATTACATAGTTCCGTCACCTAAATATCTTAAAGTCGATTGCGTAATAGTGTAATAAGGGCTACTTAATCAATGATCGATACAAAAAAAATCGTGTATAAGTCATGAGGTCTGCAATTTTCTAAAAGAGGAAGCCAATCAAATGCGTACAATTTCTCTGAAATAAATCGATATACAGACCTGCAGTATGTTTTCTTCTATTAACCAGCTGATCGCCTCTTACCAGTCTTTTCCGTTTGGCGTCAGCTTAAAATTAACGGGGATGATGACTGGCGGTACCTTAACCCAGTCAACAATTCCCTTGGAACATGATGAACGGAAACTTCTTGACGAGAGCCAAAAATAACGGTTCTTTAAAAATGTGAAAAACACCCCTGTTAGTTTAATGCAGTTTTTACTTAATGTAGTTAAAAAGAATCCCGACACGTAAAGGATGTAAATAATACTCGCGGTACAAAAAGGGGAGTCATGAATATTCTAACTATCGTAAGGGGTGAATAATGTATTTAAAATTTTATGTATATATTGTAGAAACCTGTTTCATAGAGCTTTCTTAACATTTCCACTGGCCTAGAAATATTAAAAAAAAATTAATCTATAAATACATTAAATAAGTTGTTTTAAATTAGTCTCGTCACAACTACCATTCAAATTCCGCTGTACCTGTGTCAGTAGCTCTTCTCCATCAAACAACTTGACCGATTTTTATTAATTTCTTTTTTCGTATTTCTGGGGTCACCTAGGATAGTTTCGATGAAAGGAGGCGTGAAAAGGTAAATTTTCAAAAATATCACATGGTTAATCATGTGTTGACCAAGACATTACTGTCGAATCAAACACTGCAGAGGGTTGATATAATTACCGAGCAACGCCAAGCATCTGGCTACTTATATTATTTAAAAAATCTTTCAGAAAATTTGTTATCAAAATTTGTTGATTAACATCACTTTAAAATTTGTAATTATTATAATTTTTTTAATAAGCACGTTACTTGTTTCATGCAAGAAAATACAATTCGAATGGAACTACCACCATATTGTTGTCGTTGTGGTTTTCAGTCCCAGGACTGGTCTAATGCAAACCTCCATGCTAACCTATCTTGCACAAGTCTTTTCATTTCCTTATAACTCCGTAATCTACTTAGCGTATTCCATCCATTAGCTTCCTTTTCTGTTCTTCCGTCTAATCCTAATTTTACAACACCTTCATGTCTTAAAACGTAGCCTATTAATCTATTGGCCACCGTCCTCCATACTGTTCGCATTCCCCTATTCTGTTTATAACTTCCTCCTTTGTGATTCTATCCACCCATCTGATTTTCAGGATTCGCCTATAGCACCAGATTTCAAAGGCTTCTATTCATCTCCTTTCCCCAACTTCTATCGTCCACGTTTCGCACCCACATAACGAACATTTTTAGCAACGATTTCTTAATATTCACACTTATATTACCCGTATGTAAAATTTTCTTTTTCGCGAAAGCCTTCCTTGCCTGTGCTATTCTACTCTAGTTATTACGCTTCCCAAGTAGCAGAATTCTTTAACTTCCGTCAAAATATCCCTTCCCAATCTAACAGCATTTGTTATTCAACTTTTTCCCATACCACACTCTATTACCTTGGTTTTCCCTCTATTAATCCTCACATTGTAGTCTTTCTGCAGGACCACGTTCATGCCATTTATTATGGTTTCCATGTCTTTTCGTACTTTCCTAGTACTACAATATCGTCGGTAAACAGTAAGGTTTTTTCTTCTCCATGCAGTATGATTCATTTTCCAGATTCCGTTTTAACTTTCTTCATCGGCTGTTCTATATATAGGTCACATGGGCGACAGACTGCCTCCTTGTCTTACTCCTTTCTTGATCTTCAATTCGAATTACTGCTGCCTGTCTTCTGTACACGTTATGTATAAGCATCCTTTCTCGATATTTAATCCACTACTCTTCTAAATCCTTAACAGTGTGTTCCTCTTCACATTGTCAAACTCTTTTCTCTAAAACTAGAAATGCTATAAACGTGGGCCGGTTTTTTCTTATTCTGTCTTCTAAAATTAGTCGCAAAGTCAATATTTCCTTCTCTTGTCTTTACATATTACCTAAAACCAAAATGATCTTCTCCTAACTCGTATTCTATTTGACGTTCCACTGTCCTATATACTATTTTCGTTAACATTAGGCACGCATGAGAGTCTGAATTAATTGTCCTGTGCTTTTCGCATCTATCAGCCCCAGGTTGCTTCCGTATAGGTATAATTATGTTTTTACTAAAACCTTCTGGTATTGTTTCTGTTCTCCCCACCCTTCATTATCCACCTCCTTTTCTTCTTCTGTTACTGACTGATCTATATTTCCTCCATGATACAGATCTTGTTGGCATTCCTTCCATCTACCTGCTTTTCTTTCTTTATCCAGAATTGGCTTCCCATCCGTCCGCCTTATGTTCTTTTTAATATTTTTCATCTCGCAGAATGTTTCTTTGGTTTTCCTATAAGCTGCGTGTATTTTCCCTTTCACCGCTTTGAATTTCTCTTGTAACCAAGAATCTTTGGCTGAATTGCATTTCCTATCTATTTCATTCTTCAAGCGTTTGTACTGCTCTTTAACATTTTCATTTCTCGTGTTTTTAAATTTACGCCTTCCACCAATCATTTTTATTATTTCTTTTGTTAACCATGCTTTCATATTGGTCTGAGCTATTCTTCCTATTTTTTCTTATGCTGCTCTAATCATTTCTTCCTTCAAGGGTGCCAATTCCTCTTATATATTGTTTCTTTCTTCTTTCTCTATTAGTCTACTCTTGATATCCTCTTTGAAACCCTGAAGCACCTCCTGTTGCTGCAGTTTTTCTATTTCCCATCTTTTTGTTCGTATTCCTTTCCTGAGTTTATTAATTTTCAGCCTACATTTTATAACCTGAAGATTATGGTCAGAGTTTATATCTACTACTGGGTACGTCTTACAGTTTATCACCTGCATATATTTTCATTTAATAAATGACTTAGAGTTTTAGTTTAGTTTTCGTTTTTGAAAATTTTGAATTATTCAACAGCCTGATAGGACAAAAGTTACTAAAGTTCTAAATTTGTTACATATTGAATACTCACTTGGAAAGACAAAGTAGAATGTCGTACGCAGAGAAGAATATAATTAAGTAGTGATTATAATTTCCCGAAGCTCACCAGAAGGCGGTGTTGTAGATCCCGCCCTACCGAAGCAAGCAGAGGACGCAGCAACCTCAAGTTCCACTATGAGAATTCATTGACAAATCAAGTAAGAATGCTTCAGTTAATCTGCCATTCCCAATCTCATAATCAGTTTTCCTTCTCATCCAATTAGTTTATGCTTTATTCCGGGTTCAATACTTCATAATTCCTTATAAATTAGATTGGGAATTATGGTCTGCTTCAGTTTACAACAAGAGGGTCTTTAAGTCATTTTCTCGAAAGGCTATAAAAATGATAAAAGAAATATTTTAAACTGCTGTACACGATAAAGCAGGAGTGGACAGTTTTTTTTCCTCGATGGCCACTTTGAGGAAGCGGAGGTTAGCGGGGGGACACTTTTCAAAATAACAATATTTATAATTTTGCATTTCATAAAATGTGTAAATTATTTAATAAAAGTCAATAATTTAAATTAAATAGAATTAGCTTAATCAGTTTATTCATTTCATAACATCAGCAGCTGATAGTAGATTTTAATCTAAAAATAATTTTAATACGACAAATGTACTCTATCACACTTACCTAAAATTTTTTGAAATCAGGATTGACTTAATGTGTATAGAAATCTCTCTTCCTTTAGATATTTGTTGATTGATATATGACATTACTGTTTGTTTTATGTACATACGTTCATATCTTAAATATAAAAACGTTTACAATCTGTGAGGTTTAAAAAATAGAATTTAATTTCAACGAAACTTATCAAGAACAATCTATTTTTATTTTTCTAAAATCATATATCACTCTAAACATTATCTTCAAACATCCTCACATTACCTATGTTTCTTGCCACTTTTCTTGTTTTATGTGTATAAATTAACAGTTCGTGAATATAAATCTGAATAATTTCCAGTGTAAAACCCTAACATTATTCCAATTGAACCTTTGCCTTTTTCTCGTAAATATTGGGATAATGATGTTCTTTAATTTGGTATGAGTTTGTAAATGAAGGGTGAGAATTTCATTAAATATATTATTAACGAAATTAAATTAGTTTGATTAAATTTTATATTTATTTATAAATTAAAACACAACTTCCTTGTTAGGTCCTGCACTATCTATCATTATCAACATATTATTAAATATCTAACACTGGGCAATAAAACAGAAACTTTTTTCTCAGAAAGAAAAATATGTGATTCTGATAGCATTTCCTCTCCTGAATTCAAATGTGATATCGATTTTTCTCCATCACGCTAGGTTTTCGAGAGACAGGCATTTATAATTTCAAACGCTTTAATATTTTCTATATTCTTAAGTATAAAATATTCGGACTCACCTAGAATTTAAGAAAAGACGATTTGCTGTTATATTTCACCCGTGGAGCATCCGTCTTGATGATAATAGGATTCCATTTGCCTTGATATCTCTTTTCTGTTGTTGAAATCTCCTGATGAAAGCGTTCCCCCTGCTCATCGCTCAGTGGGAAGAAATCTAGGTGCGAGTGCAGGAAGTGTACTTTTAAGGACATATTACAGCCCAAATTTTCATAATCATTGAAAATATCATGGTAATTTTCCGCCTTTAGATATCCCAAAAAACTGTGAGTTACTTTTTGGAATGCTTGCAAGCTGCTTTCTCCAGTTGATTCAATAGTTCCCCAAACTTCTCATCATGCATTAGTGATCGTATTTGTGGACTCACAAATATCCCTTCTTTAATTTTTGCTTCACTTCTGTTTTAAGTACATGAAACCAGGAGTATTGCCCATGGCTTTCACGAAATTCTTCATTAATCCTAGTTTGATATGTAACGGACGTGGATACACATTTTTAGGATCACACAATGCGTCATTTTTCACATTTTTCTGTCCAGGAATGAATGATTTGCGTTTAGGCCATTATTTTCTGATGTAATGTTTTTTTCTGTCCCTACTATTCCACAGACACCAAAAAACAACAGTACTTTGTGTAACCAAGTTGCAGACCATGAATGAGTGCAATTACCTTCAAATAACCACAATAATTCCATTCATACACTGCATATTGATATTTGCCAATATAAATATAAATTTTTCATATGTTTCTTTCATACTAGCAGAGTGAGCGACAGTTATTGATGGTAATTTATTTCCATTATGCCGAAGCACTGCTTTTAAACTTGCTTTGGAGGAGTCAATGAACAAGCGCCATTTAATAGGTTTATGTTCAAGACCAAATGTCTCCATAAGAGAAGAAATGTCATTACAAAACACTAAGGCATTTTCTTTAGAAAAATAGTCTTTAAATTGAGAATGACGACTACGATAAGTACATATCTTTGTATTCTTTTGAAGAAGATTCCATCCTTTCAGCCGTGAACCAAGCATTTCAGACTGGTTTTTGGATAACTTTAAATCACGTATGAGATTGTTAAGATCTTCTTCAGTCAATAAACGAGGCTCAGATGAGCAGCTTTATTCAAAAGTTGTATCAACAAAATCTGTTTCTTCTTCTTCCTTACTTCCATCAGAATCTGAGCACTCGTCATCTGTCACATGTTCTGGAGGCTTTGGTATGGGCAATTCTTCGCTGTGTGGAACTGTTCTTATTGCAGATTGCAAGTCTGGGTACACCACTTTATGTCTTGATTGTCATGTAATACCTTTAATGTTTGTTAAGCAGAAACAACAGTCAGAGGAGTGATCAATGGGTTCCCTCCAAATCATAGGGATATCAAATGGCATGTGCCATTCTTCCATGCAGTGAGAAGCCTACTACTACACGATAAACAACAGATATGTGGGGCCCAGGTCCTTGTGTGGTCCCCCACTTCACACCCAAAATAAAGTTCATGACACTTTATTACTAATGGGGTAAGGTTTCGCCTTTGGGAATTGAGCGTCACTTCACCACAAATATTGTTAGGATGATTTAAACAAGCTCTAGGCATTTTGTAACTAACAACAAATTAAAAGAAATACATTTGTAAATATGTAACATACAATAATCCAGACACAAAGCACTTACAATTACGTGCTATCTCATAACTGGCATCGTAATGAATGCATGCTACCCTAGATCATGTTTGTGCCTATGTGTATATGTCTGAATTTGCACAACAGTAACAATGATACCATTTGAGTTAGCTCATTAGGTTCCATCACAATTACAATGCTCTAGGAGTTTTTATTTTACAATGGACAAATTCATTAAAAACATATTTAAATCCATTAATTGAAATTTTTTTAAAAAAAAGTGGGCGTAGAAATTCCAAATACATATTTGAAAACACGATAAAAACTGCAGTAAGTACAACTATTGGTACTCATGAGACAAAAATTATGTTGACCAGTGTAATTTGCAACGGCCTAGCTCAGGGGCAACAACGTGTAGCTGAGATATCGTTCATTCGGGATGAACTGGTTTTAATCTTGTTTCGGCTGCTATCGTAGAAGAACAAGGCGATTTCTCCCTTCCAGGAAATTTCTTGTAGATGAAAGCAAGGAACAGACTATAGTGATCCCTTCTTTCTACAGGCTATTATGCGGCGTGGGAAAATGTGATTTTGCACCCTTGGCGTCGTGGAACAACCAATCTTCCGTCTCGTCGAGGTCGTTCATGTCTCAGAAGAATTTTGGCAATGAAATTTTACTTTGTTATGCAACTTTGGTGTATGATTTCTACAATTGAAAGCGTCTTCTAATTTCATTTTAAATTACTCCTCCTTACATATTTCGACCGTACACTCAATACATTCTCTCCTTTTCAATTTCGTTTCCCTTTGAAGTGCAAAACCACGCTGACTAATTAATAGTTCATGTTTCTTCAGCTCTCCTATCCTCCTATCTCTCCCCACTTGAGACGCACACTGCTTCTTAATTTTTAATGTTTCTCTCCTCCACGTCTCCAAATTACAACACATTCTGACTATTTCACTGTCTTTTCACTTCCCAGAAAATCTTTCCTTTCCCCTTCTCCAAGAAAAAACGCCACCCCACGTGAAGTGTCTTCGCCAATCGTTATTATTTTTTCGTCCAACGCGGGGACGGCCTTGGAAGATTTTTCAGGGATAACGTCCCCTTTTGAATAAGCAACTCTAATCCTTTGTACCTGCACTGTCATTTCGGGACAGTCTGGCGCTTTTTTAATACTGGGGTTTCCACCTCTTGTCTGCCTTTCTCTGAATTAATTTCTGTATAAAATATGAATTAAATTGCTACTTTCAAATTATTCCTATGACAATTTATTCTTTTATTTTGAGTCATAATTTTCATGCCCACATATACTAAATTACAATTATTACATATGCTCCCACAATTAAAATCTTTACTCACAATTAATCTTATTTAATCTTTCGTATTACCAGAGAGATTACATATTTTATTTATTGGTTTATATACTATTTTTATATCTTTAAATCCACTGTGTCCTATAAAATTTATTTTCTTTTCAGAAACACATGTACATTTCTATAATAACTTTGATTTACTCTAGTCTTATCATCATCCTTATCCTCATTTTCCTCATCCTTATTACAATCCATTTCTCCTAAAGACTTGCGATATTTTAAAATGCTTTTTCTATTGACACTGTCTTTCCCACCACTATCATTATTCTCATTTGGAATCACATTCTTTTTCCCTCCACATATTATTTCATTTACACGTCTTTATTTACCGAAACATTATTCTCACCGTTATATTGACAGTCATGCAAATTATTATTAATTTCTTCTTCTTTATTCATCTTATTTAAATAATTTAATACCGTATACAAGATTTTAACCTAACATGTTTGTCGTACCAATTAGTTAAAAGTGTGTTCTTCACTTTTTTCTTTATTTACACAAACACGGACTTGTCTGAAACTCTAAGCACCCTCTATATAAAGCTATAGGTTGAATTCGTTGTTTAGTGTTAGCGGTGGTTGGCATTATAGTTTAAAATCAAATTTGAAGTTTTATCCTTGCTATACAAGCTAGTCAAAATATATCCACGTAAGTGCTCCAAACGTTCCTGTAGAATATATAATTGTATTTAAAATAACTCTTATCTAATACCAACCTAAGTGCCTCCATACATATGATTTTGCTTCTTATCGGAGTATCATGTCTTACTGCATTCCAGTTTTTATTTACAAATCTTAAGACCTTCCGGTCAGAGTTTTTGTAAAATGGATAATTACATCAAAGCTTACCATTGTAATGTATTAAATATGAGAATAGAAAGTTTGAGCATCCGTTTTTCCTGGCTGTTTGTGAAGGGGATGGGGGTGGCATTCTCATTAAACGGGACAAAACTTTGATCCTTCGTTTTTAATGTGCAAGAGAAAGCCCATTCACGAATAAAGTAATCACCGTGAATAATTAGGGCGCTGCTTCTCCACGAAAACCAAAGTTCCGTAGAGAATTTGAAATCTCACAGAGAAACGCAAAACACATTAAGTATTTAGGTCCTGCAGGGGGGTGGTGGAAATATTTCCTATTGGATGCATTTTTCAAAGAGAAAGCCAACAGAAGCATTTGATTGATGGTTTAAAATTATGTAGCTTCCCACCGATGTTACGCAAAAAAAGATTCTTGGAGAAGAAGACAGAAAGTGTTGGGAGACGGGAGAGAAACTATGTTAGGAGACGGAAGATAAACGAGTTGAGATTCGAAGGAGAGAGTAGATGAACAGAAGGTTTTGGCAGACGATAGGCCGACTAATGCTGACCTAAAATTAAACTGTTAGATGCCGGAAGGAGACAAGGGAATCTCCACCAGATTGGTCCAAGAGATCTAGCCCGGACGGAGATGAACAGAAGGCATCCCCTGTTGCAGCCGATAGCCATGATCACCATCGACTCAAACGGAGAGGGAATATGCAGATACTTTGCGGGTATCGTTGTTTTGAATTAGAAAGAGTTCTCATTTTCCAGGCCTATTGCCATCAGAAATCCAAATATCTTCATAAATCACCCCAATGTATAATCTGATTTAAAAGTCACATGTAATTTTTTTGTTTTTAATAATTTTCGTTTTATAATTTGTAAATACCATCAATGCTCTTGATAAAATATTTTATTAATATTAAACTCAGAATTTTAAAGTTAAATTAGCATTTTCTTTTGAATAGTAAATCCCCATCAATACATTATCACATAATATTATTATTAAATATCATTAATTAAATTCACCCCACCCTAATAATAAACATTTATCATCTTTGGTCGGTATCTCCTTCGACATACCTTTAAAATCATTACTGTTTCCAACACCATAGATGTTGTCGCTATTAAACGTCTCCAAAGTTCCAGTAACGTATGTAGATTACTCATATATTGGTTTATCTCTCCCATATACTATAATTATGAATCCCATTTGTTCCTTATGAACTTTCATTAGTCATTTTATCCTGGGCTTAATGTACAGGGGCATAGTAGATCTACATTCCCTTCTTTCTTGATGAATTTAAACTTAATCAGCTAGTTAATAAATGTATAACTTTCTAGCTCAAATCGTCTACTGGAAATTTTCTTAACATCCTTACAGATAAATTAGGCCTATAATTGGTATATAAATAATAAATTTAATTTATAGTAATATTTAAATACGATGGAAATATTGCGATTATGAAACATGTCATTAATTTTTCAATAAAAAATTTAAAATTCGATTATAAATGTAAACCTCAATTACTTACATGTAAATTAATAATTTCTTAATTAATATTAATAATTCCAATTTCGATACATTGGCAAATAAACTAGGGGATAGGCATTAAGTAACAGGATGTTATCAGTTTTGGTTATGGTCAGGAAGTCAAAAGCTCTACGACTAATAAACAGCTACAACAAGAAAAACATCATAAATCCCTGGCTCCACTGAAGCGTAAGCTCTGCGAAGTCTGAAGCGACGGAGCTTACAGTCGAAACGTCGCTTCTTTATCGCTGTGTTACCCGAGTGGAAACCTGTCAACCATTTCTTCAGCAACTGCACCAGGTAAACCTTCGATCTTTAATCATAAATCTCAGTTCGATTACGGTGTGAATGCATTTGCTGACGTTAAAGGGCGGCTGTAGGTAGCGGTCACTCAAATCCAAGCCACAGATGGGACAAAACATTATTCTTCGCTTTAAATATGCGGGTCGCATGATTTATTACTTGTATTTCCAAAATACATTCGCAATATATTGCTTCCTAATCCTGACAAAAGGAACTTTCCTCTTTCATGTATAATCGACGGGTGGCTTCGAGGCAATTCTACAAATTCAATGGATTTGTTACTCACAAAAATGGTTCTGGAATGGATGTTTTCGTGTCCGTATTCAAAATACTATTTAAAACAGTAGACAATCACACATTACGTGACACCGAATGCAATGCAAAGTAACATTGACAGCACGATATTGAAATTAATATAAGGGGCAGTACTTGTTTAAAATACCGAATTTATTAAAAATGAAAAAATATTTCCTTAAATATCATTAATTTACAATACAATAATAATTGAATCCAATTTCAAAAACCGGTCTTTGCTAACGATAAACATATATACTGAATTAATTATTTATGTGCGATAGTAATATATTAATAATAAGATTTTATAATAAAAATAAGAAAACAATTTACTTGATCCTAATCACGTTTACATTACTCTTACAATGTTGCTATTTTCAATCATTATGCCGGCAATTCTTTCTGAATTAAAACTATAAATATATTTACATAAAAAATTATACACTTTAAATTCTTAAAACTAAAAATTTTCTAACTCTACACACAGGCTCGTATAATATGGGTCTTCTCATATGTCAGAATATAATCATACAAAATATACTCGGACCTAGCAGTATAGGAAGCCAGCAAAAAGGGTTACAGGAGAAATTTACCGTGTCACATTAGTGAATATTCCACGTAGAAAATTAATTTACCTATTTTTTCCTTGCAAAATATTTGTTTGTGTCTTTGATACGCTGAGTATGGAGTTTTAACTCTTCGATAGGAAGGTATACAATCCGAAAATTTCAGGGTTCAGCCAATACAAAATCAATTTCAATCCGACGTGTGATAAGCTTTCGTAAGCGTGAATTTTTCAGTAAGTGAAAGTCATTAAATTTACATCTTCAATTGATTTTTAAGGAGAAACGTTAAGCACAGTTTCCTCCTCCTTTCGAATACATTCAATCGCATTAACTTATTCTGAGAATGTCACAATGCCTCATGATTGGGCGCCGTGAATCGGCCCGGAGAAAATAATATGCCTGTGTAGCATTTTTTACCGCTCAGCCATACTTGTCGCAAATCAGCGATTTCACGCTTCATCACGCGGTGTAATACGAGACACGGCAGACTGCAATAGCAACGCAGAAACTCCTCAATAAAGCTTTACTTACATCAGAAGCACCAACTTTCTCACGAGAATTAACGTCACGTGACTGAAACCTTTATTTACGGTTACTTTCAAATTATATCACAATAAACAACTATAAGAGAGTTGGGGTATAGTTGTGTGACGTGATTTATAAATATATTAAAAAATTATATTCAAATGGGTGGGTACCAATAAATCTCAACTTTGAAATTTCAACAGTTCTTTCATTAACAAAGGTAAAAGATTCAACAATATTTCAACATTTAAATTTAACGAATTTTATTTTCCTAGCTGACCCCTAACCAGAAATAATAATGCAAGAGACTTTAGTAAACTTAATTTACTTTTACTCAGGGTTGTATTATAGCAGAGTGAGAGATTATTGCCTTTTTGTTCCTTACTTTGCATTCATCCTCCCCTAGTTTCCTTGTTGACCGGCAGTCCTAGATTTAACGCAAAGGCAGCTTACTGGTCAGCATAGAAGCGGCATGTCTCCATTTTGGTGCAGTTTCCTTGTGATACTTGCAGGAAGATCGCCTCTCCTCTCAGACTCGAAGCTAACCATTCCGACTTTCCGTTTTTTCTTGCTGATATCTCACCTCCAACTGCCTTTTCCGAATGTCGTATGCCGAGGTCCTCTTCACCTCGTGATTGGCTCTCCAATTTTTCTATCTTCCCCAGGTCGTCCAGTGGGGTTGGCGTCCCTACCCTTCCTCTCCAAAAATTCAAAAGTTTGGGAGGGGCACATTTATTGTGTTAAATGTTAATTTTATACGCAAACTCGATTTTTCTGTAAGTCCTTGTTGCCTTTATCTATATAACATTATTTTCCATTCATTTATTTCCTTTATTCTCGACTACTCACGTTCTTCATTCATCCGATATTGCGTTTATTTAAGTTCAGATACCGTCTCCGCAAGAAAAATTTTAAATGTTGAAACTATTAAAACTAGAAGAATGTTCATTAGTTAATACTGTTCTATTTTTATGTATCCTTTGATCTTTTAATCTCGCTTTTTTAATAAGTTATTTTACTTTATTCGCCAAATGGGTAATGTTTCATCCTCACATTTTCGTTAGTCTTTTGAGCCATGCTTCCGTTACAGCAGTTAGCGTTGCTAGAATATTTTAGCTACCTATATTCTCTGACATTGACGTTTTCCTATTTCAACTTCAACAAATTAGCGGCTCCCCTATGCGAAACCTCCTTTCCCCATTCTTCGCTGAAATAGTAATGAGAGAATTAGAAACCACTTGCATTTCGAAATTAAATTTCCAAATTTTGTCCTACCATAGGTATGTAGATAATATATATTTTGCATCCTTCCAAAAGAAAACATGCAACAGTTAGTTAATCAGTTAAACAACTACCATAAAAATCTCCAGTTTATCTATGAAATGGAAACAAATAAATCCTTAAATTTCTTAGGTGTCATAGTCATAGTCCAAAACCAAACAATATATACTAAATGATATAGAGAAACCACCGACTCGGGCATAATCCTAAACAATAATTATAATCACCCTTCTTCATAAAAAACAGCCATGGGAAATAATTTGACGGACAAAGCAATAAAACTTGCCTGCTAAAAATATCACAAAGGAAACCTCACGTTGTTAAATATATCTTAGAAAATAACTCCTATCACACTCCGTTTATTAATGAATACACCAAAATTAGGCTCCTTAGGTTGAAACAAACCAACATAACCCAAAGACCAATTGGTCCCCGGAATAAAAACATATCTATAACACTCCCCTCTTTTGACAATATCCAACATTAACTTTATTAATAACTTACGGTATCAAAATTATATTTAGAACTACAAATAAATTCAACTTTGTCTAAAATATCAAATACAACATCAACAATTATGAGAAACACAACATCGTTTACAAGATTAACTATTTAGACTGTAACTGTACTTAAATTGTTCACACCAAAAGATCGTTAAGAACAAGAATTAGTGAACATAAAAACAGTATAAAACACAAGAAACATACTGTGGTGTCAAAACACATATAAACAACCACAATTTCGACTGGTCCAACGACAAAATTTTAGACACAGAAATAAACTATTTCTATGCAGTAATTAGTTAAATGCTATATACCAGATCCCATTCTTCCTCCTTAAATATAAAAAGTGCTACCCACAAACTGAACGAAACTTATGATTGCCTTCTTAAGCTTAAACTTTTTAAACTTAATTTTTCTTTGCCTTACATAAAAACAATTAATTGGTAATGCAAATCGGTATTTGTTAAATATTATTGTTAAACAAATTTGTAAATGACACGAACTTCTCCTGAAAAGCAAAGGCCTTTCCAGTCGGCATAATCTTATTAAAGTTCCCACACCCCATAAAGGATTGCGGAAAGATTATATTTACCTCGTCAGTCGTTCCATAACAACCCTCGGAGACAGTTAGAACTTCAAGTACAAATTAGTTAATAAATCTTTGTGCTATCCGTGATTATAACAGCTTATGTATTTTATATATTGCGTATTGTATTTTATTTCATTTACTTCAATTATAATTATATATATTTAGATTGTTTTCACACCTGAGGAGGTTCCAAACACAAAACGTCGTGTTATAATTTAATAAATAAATAATTTTAATTTTGACTAATTTTGGCCGTAATTTTTCGCCTATATAGACTTTTCAGGCTATCATGTTTTCACTTCTTCCGTAAATTTTATACATTTGAACATTTTCTTTAGTAATACGGCTTACAAATTTGAATGCAATGTATTGTTCTGGAATAAAATTTAAAAATGGAGATTATTAATATCATATATGCAATATCAGTTTTCAATCCAAATTACTAAGAAATTAATATTTATAGAAATGTTATTTCCGTTTAATTTATTTCTTTACAAACTTAATACCTACGCTTTCTGATACGAGTCGCCTTTGACTGCCGTATTGTAACGACTTTTAAAGGAGGTTTCCAAGAGGACGAATCTCGTAGCGTAATTACTACATCCTCACAACTTACCTGCACTTAAGGCTGTTCGTCGTGTGTATTGCCCGGTTCAAACAAACCGTAGAGGGAAATTAAGGGAGTGGGTTCGACCAGCTAACAATGTTTCATAATACACATAGTTAGTTCTTTATAAGAATTTGAATATTATTTCAGTATTTGGTGAATGCAACTTGTGCTGCTTTGCTCTCGTTTATCTTGATGTTCCATTTCTTGGTCCAGGTAAATAGTAGGTCCAGGTGGTTTTGCTGGTTCTGTGTTGCAACTACCGGTTCAGCATTTACAGATAATAAGGCTGTATCATCAGCAAATGTTGCAATGGAAGTATTGTCCGTAGTTGGTATAGATTAGGCCCAACACACTACCCTGAGGCACCCCTGATTGTACGGCTTGGTAATTGGAATAGCTAGAGTTGAATTTTACTTGGAAGAGTCATTCTGTCAAGTATGATCTCAGCATGTGATAGTAGGAATTAGGGAAGGCTTTTTTGACCTTGAAAAAGAGTTCTTTGTGCCAGACCTTATCAAAAGCCTGGGTGACATCTAGGAAGACGGCGTTATATAATTTTCCTTCAAGGCTTTTGTTGATGCTATTTATGATTCTATGTGACTACTGTACTGTCGAATGTTTTGATGATAGTTCCAGGCCTGTTTTGATTCTTTTTATTAGAAGTCTTTCGAAGATATTGGACAAGATAGGAAGGAGACTGATTGTCTATATGAGCTTGTTTCGTTTACTGGTTTTCCTAGTTTGGGTATCATGATGATTTGGGGAAGTTTCCAGCTGGTAGGATAATATGAAAACAGCATGCTATTACATATGATTAGTATTAGTACCCCTGCTTTTCTTGGAAGTTCCTTGAGTATTTTTCCAGTAATTAGATCATGTCCTGGTGTGGATTTATTTATTTTTATTCTTCAGTAGTTTCCTGGGGTGAGAAAGCTTTAATTGGTAGTGATAGTTGGCAAGGTGCGTTTAGGAAATCCTCGATGTCTACCGTTGTTGTTGTTGATGTGTAAATACATGCGTTTCCGCCTTTTCTATGTCACTTTTCGCCCGGCGTCTGTTCGGTTTTCTGATAAGAGGAACAGTGACCTTTCAGGTTTTTTGTAGCTTTCCATATTGTATGATCGTTTATAGAGATTATTCAAATAGTATTCAAGTGATGCGTTTTTAGCTTCATAGATTGTTTGCTGGAGCCTTCATTTTAGCCTGTTTTATTTTATTGTTACTGTTTCCGGATCTTTGCCACCTGCCTCTTGCTCTTATCTTTTCAATCACCATTAGACAAGTGATAAGCTTCTTGGATTAGTGCGGTTAAATAGTTTACAGATTGACGAAGTCCTTGAAATGAAATAATAAAATGAACTGGGAAAAGCCGCATGGGTTGACAATGCGTATCACATATCCTGGGATGTGACCATTCTTAACAATGAAGTCTACGGGAGATTGGAATGTTTGACGAAGACAATGACAAAGTGTCAATAATGCGGATAACAGAAGCGCGTGACGAAATATTTGAATTGAATTAATAAAATGAACTGGGAAAAGTCGGGTGGCCGCGGAAATATTTTCTTGCGAAGAATATATTGAAATCGGAGTGAGGCAAGAATAAAAGAAAGATAAAGTGCTGGCTTTTGTTTCAATAAATTGCGTAGAAACGTGTGTGAGAACGTAGTACGTCACAGTATGTTGCTGAGTAAGCGTATCGCATGAAGCAGTTGCTATGGTGAGCCAAAGAGGGAGAAGTTTCTTGTGGTTACCAGGGAGCTGTTAAGCTGAGCACGAGCCGATGCGGCTCTGCGTTTCCCACGGAGTAAGCCATCCGGCACGTGAAAAAAAATATATTGGTTTTCTGCTTTGGCAGGAATGTTTTCACGTCGGCTCATTCTCTACGCGCACAGCACAACCTCAAACAGTCCCATGTAGAAAGAGGGGCATCGGGAAATGTGTTTTGCGGCTTCGGACACAAAGCAAGGCCGCAAAAACAAGCGTACACAGGTACCATTGTGTGTGACCACCTAACGACGTAACTAAAAGGACATACAATACTCATAATGGGAATCGGCAGGGAACTCAGGACAATGAATGTTTACTCCGTCTTCAAACAACACGAGGGCTCCGGGAAACCGTTGTTTGTACTGGAGTCAGTCACTTTCTCCATTCATTTAGCCGACACCAAGTCAAAGGTCATGACGTCACTTCAGAATCCTCGCCCAGCGTATAAGGAACTTTAACTTCGTCAATGCAAAAGCAAAGAAAGGAATGTAGAAAAGTAGAAGCACTCTTAACAAACAACTACGATTCCTGTTAGATACGAACAGCACAGGACAGTTACTTTAGTATCCCATGAATGCAAAATATTAACTTAAAAACATTCCTTTGTCTATTTTATTCAATATACTTTCGAACACAACCTTTTCTTCCTTTTAAAATCCGTATCATCACCAAATAAGTGGCTTTCTAATGGAAAATCCATTGGCCCCTTTTTTTTCAGAGGTTGTGATGTATCTCGTTAGTAGATTTTAAACAATTGACATACTTCAGATATGTTGATGATATTTATTGTATCATTCCAAAATCTAAATAAGTTATTTAAATCCAATTTTCAATAATTATCATCAAAAGTTCCATTTACTAACCCTATTATTATTCTTGATGCTATAAGGGTTTTAAATAACAAAATTATTATAAATAGGTTTCAAAAATCAACATATTCTTGAAGAGTTCTCAATTATATGTCTAATCACCCCATTTTCCAAAGCTATTGTTTACAATCTGGTAAGTAAGGGTATCAAGTGAAATTTTAAATAAAGTTACTAATTTCACACACTCAACACAGCTTTACAATCTATAACACTTAAATACGACAGCAAAAATGTAAATGAAACTTCCTCTGTTAAATTCTTAGGTCTCTTAGTAAATAATAAATTAAATTGGACTGATGAGATTAATCAATTACTTAAGAAACTCAGCTCAGCTGTCAGAGCAATGTCCACCTTCAGTGATTTAAAAACAATAAAAGTAGTATAATTTGCATATTTTCATTCTATTTTATCATATGGTTTTATATTTTGGGGCAACTCAGTAGGCATCGATAAGATTTTTATTAGTCAAAAACGTGTTATTAGAGCAATATGTCAGGTTTCCTCACGAACTTCTTGCAGAAATATGTTCAAGAAGTTACGTATTTTGACTTTGACGTGCCAATACATTTATTCATTGATGTTACTTTTAATCACAAATAGGCACTTCTTTTTGAATAATTCTGATATTCATCCCTTCAATACAAGGAACAAAAAAAATCTGTATAAAAAATGTAAAACATTTTCAATTGCACAGGAAGGTCTGCATTATTCAGGGATATCCATCGTCAACAAACTGCCGCACAGAATTAAACAGTTGTACCATAATTTAGGTAAATTTAACTCCGAATTACGCTCATTTTTGCTTAGCCACTCCTTCTATTCAATGAAGGAATTTATAGAAGAATCGGAGAAGAGTAATTTAGTATATTTTATAATACATAACTTTGTTTTAAGTATATTTTCTTTTATACAATAAAATAATGTAATAAATGTTCACCCCGACCCATTCCACATCCTTGAAGTTTAGCTTCTTTACAGGATCTACGGATTATTATTATTATTATTATTATTATTAATATTCTTTTACTAAATTCTTACCCAATTTCATCAAAAAATATGTTAAAATTATGTTGATAAAATCTGGTATTCTCACAAAAATTAGTCTGTTTAAAATGTTAATTTTATATTTTAGAATTTACCTAATACAGCTTACATACAATATGAACTAATGTTTCATAATACAGTACAGGTGTTGTTTTCTAAATCAATAAATAAAATTAATTTCGTTCAACATATTAAAGAAAAAATTAAATTTCTGGAAAGACAAAGTTATCTACAAATTAATTGTTTAGATTGTGGTATTACTGTTGTATACACCGTCAAATATATTTACAATAATAAGGAAATTATAAAAGAAAGAATAGTTAACTTTAATATAATTAATTTAATTATGATAATAAGATCGAAACTGTGGCAATACAATATAAAATTATTTACAAAAGAATAATATAACTCAAACTAAAAGTTTGGGTAAAATTAAATTTACGAATAAAATGTACTATCAATTTGGCTTTGTCAGTAAAGCAAAATGAATCTATGCAGTTCCTAAACGTCTCCTCTTGGGAACGCGGGTGAGAAATGATATTAATCAAACAAAAAAAATCGAGAATCAAAGGAGAATGGTTTTCAAGCAAAAACCGGGTAAAAATGTCGTTACCGTATTTTAACGCCTGGTGACGTCGTTCTTCGTTCCTATTCCGCATCAAATGTTATCTTTTTATTTTCTGTACTCCCAACAAATGAATCTCTCTTCTCGAAACGTGCAGAAAATAATTTTATAAATGTTGCTTGTTCTGCCTCTGCTTCCCCTCTCTACTCTTCTCTCAGGCAGACTCCGTGTACCAACTCTTCCACAATAATCCCAGGCAGACTCTGCTCCACCTGCTCAAAAATACACTCCAGGAAATAATGTCGTAATCGGCGAGGTTTCACCCCGACGTGACCTTGTCGAACCTCCTTGCTTTGGTCCTGCTGTACGCGACTCGGTAGAATATTAAACTAAATTACTTTTGCTTTACCGATTCAATGTAGGGGACATGAGTCACCACAAAATTTTAATGCAATGAATTTCCGACAAACTAAAAGACCAGTAAAAACTCGCATAAAAGAACATCAAAAAACATCAAATTAGATATTAAAAAGTACACTGTTTTGTACAAACATCCCTTTTAAGAATTATAATTTCAGTTGGTAAAATGTGGAAGGTGTTAATTGATTTATGAGTTGGGCTTGGTTTTAGAAGCGACCAATTTTGATTCCAGTGGTTTTGGAAGGGTGTGTTTCCATTCATCTGTGAATATGTTGACGTAATTAGGGAGAGGAGAGGGGGAGGGGGAGAAGAGTGGTGGTCGACGGGGATGATCCCTTTTATTCCCTGGTGTTCCGGGATCCAAGGCACTTCGATATTCTTTCCTGTTGTTTGGAGCTAGTGTAGATCTTCAGTGATGATTACGGATAACTCTGGGTAGTATTCTTCATTGGCGATGGTTTTTAAAGCAGAGAGTCTGAAATAATGAAATGGTTCACTTTGGGAGACAACGAGCAGTAGTCTATAGCAGGGGTGACCAACTTTTCTTTATATAAGATCTAATTTTTATCTTAAAACTTTGTCGCTATCGACTTGTTGTCATAGGCGTAGTCAAGGGGCAAGAAGGGCTGTGAAATGCATACTATGTTTATACTCTGTGTTTCAGTATAAGATACTTTCCTGCGAGGTATGGGTAGATATATAAAATATATGTTCAAAACTATATTTTATTTTTTAAATCAGTTATTACGTTTTCGACATATAAGCTCATGAAGAAAATAAATTTCCAGACTCAACTTTTGAAAGCAGCATTCCGTAGATGCGGTACCTAAATAATTCCGACACTTTTTCAAGATAGATTTTTACCAGCTTACAATGCAATTTACTTTTTTTATCAACTGCAATTTTAAGTTGTACTATTTGTTCGTAAATATGAAAAAATGTTATATATATATGACTGATAATTTGATTTCAATATTTCAGTTTCGCGATTTTTTTGAGCCAGGAAAATTTATCATGAAACAATAATATTACTCATTTTTTGCTAATCTATTAATAGCTCGCTGAGTACAGCTCGTACTCAAATATAGATATAAGGCGTATGTACCTCCGGAAAAAACAACAGCCAGAATTATTTAAAGAGCCAAAAAAACTCACGTCCAGGGGAATTAAAAGAACATGGATAATTATTAACAATATTTATTCAGTCAAAGTAGCTACAGATACAGATTTGGAATTTACTTTGTTGCCTTAAAATTAATGGGAAGACTGAGTTTGCATGTTTCTAACCAAGGAATCATAATTAGGTGCATATCCTGACAAAGATAATGAGTCAGGACACAACTTTATTTAGTCTTTGTTAGCTTCCGAAACAAGAATAGATATATATTCGCTACATTTGGTGATACTGGGATATTTTTCTCGGTTGACATATAAGGAAAAATCTTCTTCAAATTTTCTGGCTCGTAAGATTGAGTTAGTTTGTGAAATTATAATTTCATTTTCTAATTCCATTTGATCCATATGAAATATGTGTGAAATTTTTTGACGAATCCTTTTTTACTATATTGACTTCTTAATTTAAATAGAATTATTGTTATTCCATATATATATATATATATCCTTATTTATTTCTGTCAGTGTAATGACCGCAGTTTAGAGATGATCTGTTGCCCAGAATGCTCATTTATGAAGTAAATAGATAGGTAAGAAAAGCAATTTAATTTGAAACAAAGAAAAGGTACATTTTAAACAGACGAAAAATTGAAACTCAACATGGTCACCGAGGATAAATAAATTGATTAATAATAATACTGTTAATACAAAAGAAAAGAAGCTACCGTATGACACTAGCAAATATTCAAGCTAACTGACTGTATTCTTCGATGAGTCGAGTCGTAACTGTTGCATTCACGCGTGACAAGTGTAACACATTAGTCAAAATGTATTGTGCTGGGTGGGCGGAGATCTCAGTGTCAGGCTTTCACAATTCTAGGAAGTTTTGTCTTCTACGGTCGCTTCAAAATCCATGGTACATGGAATTCCACCCCAGACATTGCAAGCGATCGACTTGTTTCTGCAGTGAGGATGGAAGAATGGGGATTAAGTGTCACTGACCTCAGAGCTGCATTGTGAATGGAGTCGAGTTGATTAAGGAGTTGTTTGCTGTTCCATACAGTCGAGTCTTTGGACGAATTTTGGCTCGGTATGTGAGAAGAAGTACTTCCCTGTTAGCTCCCAAGCTTTTACAGGGAACCGCTTTCAGAATGATTAATCTGTGCTTGCTGTCCGTGATGAGGGATTTGATATGTTTATCAAATGAAATTTTATCGTCCAGTGTCTCCACAACTCCTTTTTGTAACGTTTTCTTACACGTCGTTTCCTGAAACAAAAACTGTGCTCTGATTTTGCATTCACTATGAAATGCATTAAATACGTGAAATGAAACTTTAAGTCCTGCATTTGCGTTTCCTATCTGTGGGTCTTTAGGACAAAAGGTTTACATCTTCGGCTGAATGTGGGAGAAGGTCCATTCACATAAAGGGATGGCTTTTGGTGAAAACAGAAGTACCCTGGAAAAAAGTGGTATCTCATGGAGAAACGCTGAACACATGCAATATATAGGCCCAGAAGTCGAAACGCTTTCTATTGGCTGCAATTGTTAAAGAGCAAGCCAATAGATGGTTTTTGAGGATTGGTTTGGAATTATGTAGCTTCCCACCGAGCTTTCGTGGGAAGGGATTTTGGAGATGAAGAACAGAAGATTTTGAGAGACTTAAAGGATTGAGTTACATTACTGGAAATCAATAGTAAGGACGATTCTTGGGATGAGAATCCATTTTCCGTGACAGCTAAACCAGTAAATATAATACAAGTGACTATGAAAATCTAATTGATTTAATCAGTGACTAATTTGAAACAAAATACAAATATTTCTGGGCGAGTTTGCCAGAAGAGTAACCAAATATTTCAAAAGAAACTATTATTGCCTTATAATAATAGTTATAAAAGTCTGTACGTTTAATGTAAGTTTAAATAAGTCCAAAAACAGACAAAAGTTAGTGAAGCATAAAATATTATTATGAGTAATATGTTTCGGTCCTGGAGCTTCTTTAGGTTGAACTGAATTTCAATTAATGATAATAATTTATTTCAACCTGAAGAGGCTCCATATAAGGACCCAAACATGTAGTTGCTTTTAAATTATATTTTATGTTTCATTAATTTTTGTCTGTTTTTGGCCTTATTTAAACTTATATTATTGCCTTACTTCAGTTTTCTATAACCTATTTATGCGAAACGGGATTTTCTTATTATGCTGCAATGAAGTGCAGAAACAGGCTCGACGCCACACCACTTATTGGGATTAAATGTACAAATATTTTGCCTGATATTCAATTCACGGTCCCAAAATCATCAACGTTATTAAGTGCTTTATTTATTACTATTTTAATGTTTATAATCTATTACAGTTTTATATTTAAAAATAATTATTAAGTTAAAATGTAATTTTAAAAATTTTTACAAGTAAGAATTACCCAAGCTAAACAATAAGGTAAGGGTTCCGTTAAAATATCTGATGCTGCGAAGAGTTCCATTGCATAAAATGTTTGGGAAACCCTGAATTAAAGATTAATAAAACTTTGGTATTTGTATTGGAGATGCTCCCAAATCTTTCCTATTGCAACCATGTTTCTTCGTAAAACTTCGGCATATGATTTCACTTCTCATAGGAACTGTCAGTCAGTCATGCTGCCCCTGCTGACATTCAGCAAAATAGACGGTATTGTTTGCCTTCGTTTGACAGAAAGTCAATGGATGGCCACGTCGGAACCAGTGACGGCGACTTCCTGCCCGACGACTTCCTGTTGACAGTCCATTTCACTCCATTACACCTAATCCATATTTTTTATATTAAAAACTAGCAGTATGACAAATATTTTCAAAATTTTAATTATTCAAAATCATCTGATAGGACATTTCTTAAATTCGCGTATTACTCTGAAAGATTTTTTTTAAAAAAATCCCGTATATAGTCGCTCTAACAGCAAGGTAATTCGCGAATATGTCATGGTTTGGTTTCTCAAACAACACAAACAGTCCGAGCCCATGCCAGGATTTGAATCCGGGACATCCGTGGTGAGCTAGCGATGCGAGCCACAAGGCCACAGGAAGATACAGATTTTGTTGAAGAGTATATACAGCGGGTGAATTACAAACAGGGAGTAACACGGTAATCAGGATTTGAATGAACGGATGTCACTTTTGTCAGCTCACTTCCCCACTCATTTCAATGTCAATCAATCTCATTTATTCCACTTAAAAAATGGTGTGTCCAATATTCATGTGTAAGCACATATGCTATTCAAACATATTCACCTATCAGTAGAAATGTTGTTACTTTGTTTTGATTATAAGAAAAGGAACCTTTATTCAGTCCTCCAGCTATGGACAGTTTATTTAATTTATCAGTCTTGTATAAGAGCGTTCGCCTTTTTTATATGTTTGCATTCATGTGTGAAATAAAAGCATTAACATGTTACCCTACGTACCTTCAGCGCATTAAAATTTATAGGTATCATTGAGTTTCTCATGGTAAAGGAGAATTCAGTGTCGACGTCTATGTTGACATTTCACAACATCTTACTCTCATTTTGCAGAGAAATCACCTATTTAAATTAAAAATCCACGACTCCTGTTCTTGAAACAAAATAAAAGAATCAAACAAAGAGGTAGCCAAAGAGGCTGGGTTGAACATTTCATGGTGAAAGGAAAAATAGACGCAGCGTGTAGGAAAATCAAAGGAAATTCGGCGAGACGAAAAATATTAGCAAGAACATCAGGAGAGCGGATGGGAATCCAAATTCTGGGTCAAGAAGAAAAATCAGGAAGATGAAAGGAATACCTAAAAGAGCTGTATCATGTTGGAAATTTTGAACATTCAGTAATAGAAAAAGAAGAGGAGGAGGAATATGAAGAGTTGGGGGACAAAATTTTAAGGTAAGAGTTTGAAAGAACGCTGACAGACTTGAGTAATTGTAAACCGCCAGGAATTGATAACACTCCAGCGGAGTTGATAAGATCAAAGAAGCAATGTTATGGCTGTTCAGGATAGTTTGCTAAATCTACGAAACATGAAGAATACCAGAAGATTTTAGTAAAAGCATAATTATACCCATACCGAAGACGACGGGACCTGATAGATGCGAACAGCACAGGACAATTAGTTTAGTATCCCATGCATGCAAAATATTAACGATAACAGTATATAGAAGGATGGAACATCAAATAGAACACAAGTTAGGAGAAGATCAGTTTGGTTTTAGGAGGAATGTTGGGACAAGAGCAACAATATTGACTTTGCGACTAATTTTAGAAGACAGGATAAGAAAAACACCTGCCTATATTTATGGCATTTCTAGATTTAGAAAAAGAGTTTGATAATGTGAACTGGAAAACACTATTAAAGATTTTGAAGGACACAGGAATAAAATATAGAGAAAAGAAGCTTATACATAACCTCTACAGAAGACAAGAAACAGTAATTAGAATAGAAGATCAAGAAAAGAAAGCCGTAATCAAGAAATAAGTACGACAAAGATGAATTCTGTCACCCATGCTGTTTAACGTATATATAGAACAGGCGACGAAGAATACTAAAACGGAATATGGAAAAGGAATCATACTGCAATGAGAAAAAAACTCTACGCTTTGGAAACGATATTGTAGTATTAGGGGAGTCAGAAGAAGACTTGGAAACCATAATAAATGGCATGAACCGAGTCCTGGAGAAAGATTTTAATATCAGGACTAATAGAGGAAAACCAAGGTAATGGAGTTAGTATGGGAAACAGTGGAATAGATAGGGAAGGGATATTTTGATGTAAGTTAAGGACTTCTGCTACTTGGGAAGTGTAATATCTAGGGATGGTAGAAGTATAGTAGACATAAAGAGTAGGATAGCACAGGCAAGGAAGGCTTTTGCGAGGAAAAGAAATTTACTTACGGGTATTTTCGTATTCTGTCTCCTAAAATAATCTGCAAATTCAACGTTCCTTCTCCTGTGCACATGCTTTTCCTAAAACCAAATTGATCTTCTCCTACCTCGCATTCTACTTGACGTTCCTTTCTTTTATATACTATTTTCGTTAATATTTTACATGCTTGGGATACTAAACCAATTTTCTGCTTTTTCTTCCATAATTGGTTTCCCATCCGTTCTCCTGATTTTCTTGCTAAAAATTTTCCTCTCGCCGAATGTTTCTTTGATTTTTCCTATAAGCTGCGTCTACTTTCCCTTTCACCTGAAATTTTCTACCGCTTTGCATTCCTGTATCTCATTCTTCAAGCCTCTTTATTGCTCTTTATTATTTGCATGTCTTATATTTACACCTTTCATCTATCAGTTTTATTACTTCACGTGTTATCCATGCTTTTACTATTTTTTCTTCTGCTGCTCTAGTAATTTTTTCCTTCTAGTGTGCCCATTTCTACATTGTTTCTTTCTCCTTTCTCTATTAATCTACTCTTGGTATCTTCTTTGAAACTCTGAAGCAGGTCCTGTAATCTGCTCGTGGGTACATCTTGCACTTTAGTATCTGATTCCTATACCTCTGTCTAATCATTATATAATCTAATTGGTACCTGCGCGTGTCCCCCGATTTCTTCTTTCATGATTCCTAAACCAGGTATTCGTCACGACTAATCTTTGCTCAATGCAATAATTATACTATCTCATCTCCTCTTTTATTCCTTTTCCCATTCCACAGTCCCCAACTACGCCTCTTTCTCTTCCCTTTCCTATTAATGCATTCCAATCTCCCATTCTAGTTTTTCTTAATATACTTCATTATTTCTTGAATTTCATTGTAGATTTTGACATTATCTTTTTTCCTCAGCAACATTTGTGCGTATATAAACTTGATTGTCGTCGGTTGCTGTTTTGTTTCTAACGTTATTGTAATTAACTTTTCATTATATTCTTTATGCGTTGGCCCAGCCTTCTATTCATACAAGACCTATCCCAACGATCCTATATTAAAGATTTTAGATTTCAAAGGACCTTTACAGTGACTGTGAAATCATGTATCTGATACTTCTATAAGAAGGATACGAAAGCATGTAACAGGAATAAGTGTATTTCTTTGTGTCTTGCCCAAACTTCTTCGGTATGGGTTTAATTACGTTGTTAGTAAAATATTCTGGTAATTACATAAATAAAATATCTTGAGTTACACATTTGGCTCTCAAAATGTTTCATAGCGACTGTCATTTACAGTTTGACAACATTGGGCTGTCACCTCAACCATTTACCAACAAACAAACATTTATGAATTAGTAAGGATAGAGTTAGAAATACCAAAATTCAATGTTTAGCCGTGGGCGTATAATATCTAAAATCGGGTCATCGAATGGAATAAAGATGTCTTCAAAATGTAGTTGATGTTTTGTATTACTTAAATCAGCTAATGCAATCGATTCAGTGTTCATTATGGAAAGCATGAGTCGACTTTTAATTGAATTAAGCACTGATTTGTCGGAGCACCCGGTATTGGCTTATTTGTTCGCCAAATGCCACCTTGTAAAGTTGTTTGACAGAAGAGAGGCAAGTGCTAATAACGAAGAATGGTGATAAATAACACGTCAAGAACGGCCGCTAACAAGACCTGACAGTCCAATCTAGAAAGGGAGCCGCACAATATCTGACGCGTTAGATATCTGATCTACGCTTCACCGACAAAGGAAGTCTGGAACCCGCTGCGCACATTCAAAAGGAAACATTAGACTTTACTCTGTTTCCTGACCAATGCACCATTTACTAAATTCCAGCTCCTGACAGGTAACTCGTGAAAGTTCTTACAGATTGCGTCAATATGGACAACATATCTGGAGTTCATAAACATTGCATTACGACATATATTAAATTTAATGTTCATTTTCGTGATAAATACTTTTCATGTTATTATTACTAGAAGATTTATTAAAACCACTTGATTATAAATTTTATTGAAGACATTTTGACGAAGTTGCACCTTTAAAATTAACCATTAATGTAATAAAGGCTGGTGAGATACTGGATCAGTAAAGGTAGCGTAAAACTTTGTTTTGCATCAAATGAAACAGACTCCACAACTTTTAGACTATTGGAAATTATATAGACGTGCAAAAACATAATGAACTCAGGTAATAAAAATCGTTCCAACTAAAATATGTGTTTTCCAAGTCAAACGAAGAAGCTGCAAGTTTGTGAAGCGATCACTTTGTTAATGTACATTGTGACGCGTATAAAATTTCGTCATATATTTTGTTTTATTAATATAAATTAATTTTACAATATTAAGCATTTTAGAACACAATTCCGTAGAGAAGAGTCCTGGTATTCGCAAGGCATCTTTCCAGGGAAACCCCTGTAAGACAAACACAGTCATATAACTTCAAGCTACACAGGTGCAGTCTTTGCCTCAAAGGTATTTGCGGCTCCCGAAAAAACTCCAGGTCCACCCCCACCCCCCCGTTAGCAAGGTCGTTGACTCTAAAAATTAATTGGATGGCCACTCCCAAATTTTGAATTTTTGGAGAGGAAGGGTAGGGACGCCAACCCCATTCGAGGACGTGGGGGGATAGAAAATTCAGGTAGACCAATCACATTCTAGAAGAGGTGAGTTCAAGGTGGAGAGGACCTCTGAAAACGGCATTCGGAAAAGGGAGTAGGAGGTGAGAGTTCAGCACGAGGAAGCGGAAAGTCGGACTGGCTGGCTTCGAGTCTGAGCTGAGAGGAGAGGCGACCTGGCTGCAAAATAGAGGCATACCGCTTCTATGCTGCCTTTTGCGTTAAATCAGGACTGCCGGTCAACACGGAAACTATGGGAGGATGAATGGCAATAATCTCTGGCTTTGCTATGCGTAATACAGCAATGAGTAAAAGTAGATTTAATTTACTAGTCTCATGCAATATATTTCTTTGGTTAAGACTGAAAATGAATGGTGGGGGGATATTATTTATTTTAGTGCAATATTAATATATTAAGAATGAACTTTTATAATGAAAAAGAAAACAATTTACCTTATCCTAAACAAATTTACATTAATATTACAATTTTCTCATATTTAAACTTTAAGCCGGCAATTCTTTCTTATTTAAACAATAAATATATATTCACATAAAAAATTATACAAATTAATTACTTAAAACTAACAATTCTCGCTCTCTAAATTCATGGTCGTATTTATGTGCCTTCTCATATATCTAAATATTACACACAAAATCTACGCGGACCTGGCAGTAAAGTAAATCAGCAAAAAGTTACAGGGGTAATTACCGTGTCATCATAATGGACCTTCCAGAGTCTCCTTCGTTGCAATTTTCTCCTAATTTGGGTCGTGCTCGATCCAAATCAATGTCGCCGCTGCTATTCTTCTTGGTTTAGGACATATCCTCATATCCTCGGATTACCTGTTCGATAATGTAATCATCTGCTCGTCTCCTCAATCTGCCTCAAATCTCATCCGATTCACCGCTCTTGTCTCCACAATCTCCCTTGCCTAAACTCGTATCATCCGTCTCGCAATATGTGTGAAAATCTCTCTGTAAGCCACTTCTTTAGTTCATATCCCGAAGATGGAAAGGATGGATATTAACCAATCTCATTTATGGCTACTCTTCTCTGGGAGTAACAGTTTGCCCCTCTCCCTTCAAGGTTTTTGGGGAAAAACAGCACCCGATGCCACCAAATCTCAACATAGTTGGGAAACACTCCACTCCAGGCGCGCCATGGTGTCGGTTTTATTACTCCTGTCTCAATTACTGTCTCCTTTCTTTTGACTCCCTACCGCCAAAGTCCGAGCAGATGTGTTTGACCGTTACATGTTTTTGACCTGTTCGGTCGATATCTACACTGATATTCTCCAAGAATATAGTCTGCATATGGACCTAGTCTGTTTATATAATACTATAAAGAATCTTATAAGTCACATTCAGCAGCGTAATTCGCGCAACAAGTCTTGTCCCCTTTCTTATGTACTGGTTGTATTATACCTAGGGTCCACTCTTCTGATATTATTTCCTGATTCCATATTAATTTATTAAGTTTGTTTATTTGCTTACGGATCTCAATTCTGTCATTTTTAAAGGTTCTACAGTTATTCAATCAATTCCTAGTGCTTCATAACTTTTTAGACAGTTCACCACCTTCTGTACTTCCTGTAGTGTAGGTTCTTGTATCTCTAGATAATAAAGTGGATGCTCTCTCCTCTCGTAGAATTCCCCTCCATGATTCCCTTGAAGTACTCTCTCCGTCTATCCATAACACCTTGTTTAAGTATCAGCATCCTTACATACTATTAGTTTTTGTCTGTATTCTTGAATTATTTCTTTAATTCTCTTATAAAATTTTCAGCGTTCATGTTCTTCCATTTCCTATAATATTTTCCCTTATGGTTTCTCTTTTTTTGTTCCTAGATACCCACGCTGCCTCTATTCTCTTTGCATTATATAGTGCCTGAATTGATCTCGTATTTTGCTGCATGAAATTTTAACACAGCTTCTGATTTCGTTATAAAACAAAAAAACGATCTTGTTCTTTTAATTTTGAAAATAATCCATATATTATACGTCCCGCACCCGCTGAAGTGCGACATCAACAGCCCGCACCAATTATGTTCCGCTGCGGCCCGTCCCGCTCAAGTGTGACGCAGTAGTAAAATGTCAGAATACACGTCGTCAGCAAAAAGAGAATTTCACCAAGTTGCAGGAGTTGTTTCATTGACACTTCAAAATGAAGATACAGTTACATTCATTTATGAAAGTCAGTAATGAACAACGTATATGATCAAAATAAAAATAGGACATATTATATATTTACAATCCCTCAGAACCAAGTAGTTCACGACAATCATGACTGTTAAATCAACATTAAAATAATTATTGATTAAAACACATTTTACAGTCAGTTTTGTGTTAATTAATTGTTAATGTAATGTTAAACTAGTTCAGGGAAATAATTTCATTTTATATGATTGTTATTTTCATTTATTTTCATTATTTCTGTATTTCATTACGCTTTCGAAGAAAACATTACATAATAATGCAATAATATGTATCACAAATAGTTATCTAATATATTATTTTGCCATCAAAATAGTATTCTTAGTTTAGCGAGTCTAAATAATTGAAGTATTATATTAATATTTCTTACAGGGGGGAATCAATAATTTCTTGCTATATTTAATAAAATCTTACACCAACTTTGAGTTAAACCTCAAAGTTGAAATTTATACTATAGTTTGTCACTATGAAAACCTATTAAATCTAGAACTTCAGACTTATATCTGCATGCCATACCGATATATTGTAACTCAAACTTTGAAAAAAAAATTAAAATCCCATTGTAAAAGGATTTAATTTGCAAATGTTACGCCACTTACCACTGATAATATATATAAAGTATCTACACCATTATGTGTAAAATCCCGAAAAATATTGAGGTTCGCTAAGTGACACTTTTTGAAGAAATAACCATACGAAAATTGAATTTTCTTCATTGGAATGGACAACTTTGTGTTACACAGAGTACATGAAAAAATATTGTTAGGCACGTAAATAGAGACTTTATTTGTAGGCTCAAATGTACTTAATACGATACAGTTTATTTGAAAATAATACAACACGGGTCTGAATAATTTAGAAAATCGTAAATACTTGTGAACGCGAAAAACGGCGACAGCAAAAGCGACGATCAGTTTTGAACCGGGCACAATATAAATGAAACATAATTAGTTTTCAACTGCAAAAACACGAGGTAATGCACCAACATAATATTAATTTTTTTCTGAGAAGACGACCAATCAATTTTCTTTTTCTTCTGGACCACTTGGCATCGATTGACACCTCTCAAAGAGACTGGAATGCTACTTTTAACTTAACTGCGGGTCGTGAAAACGCATTCGCCCCGCAACCGGCCAAGTGAAGCATGTGCTTTCTCACCTGCAGCGGCCTAAGAGAAACTTATTTTTAACGCTGCAATGTGAAAGAGCCCCAGGAAAATTAGTAGTGATTACCAAATATCGTCTAACTCATTCATAAATATATTAGAAACATGTTACCCATACATAAATGATAAAACGACGAAAAATAGAACTACAAGGCTCAAAAAATTGGTTAAAAGACGAAAGAAACAAACTTATCGTCCCGATAATTACTGTGGAACTACAAATGTTTTAACAGAAAATAATGGAACGAAATAATAAGTATAATTATCCAATGGAATATTAAAAAGAAAGACTATTAATTTTAAATAATGAATATAATCGTGATGTTATATGAATTTAAGAAACCAACTTCAAGAACAACTATGAAACTGTCACAAAAAATTATTGCTCCCATGGTAAAAATAGAGCAGGCAGAGGAGTTGTAACGTACGTGAAAAACGTCTACAAAACAGAAGACCTCCTACTTACTCAACACTTTCAATTTGAACACATCATCACCTACAGATCAACTAAGAAACAAAAAGCATTTAATATGTACGTTCCCAACTACTACAACTTCTCAAAACAAGAAATACGCACCCTGATCGATCCATTACCTAGCCCCATCCTGATAGTAAAGATTTCAACAGTCACAGCTACTCCTGGGCATAATAAAAACTTGATCCAAGAGGAAAACATAGAAGATGTATTGGATAACTCTGATTTAGCATCAATTAACAACGGCCATCCAACTCAATTAAATAACTGATACAACAGATTAGTGTCATCGACTTAACTCGATGCAATTCCTCTACAGCCTTCAACTTTAATTGGACAAAAACGTATGATCTTCATGGAAACGACTAATTCCCCATTTTAACCAGCCACCAATTCAATCTCAAAAACACCCATACATCTATTCCCCGAAAATGGAAATAATTCAAGGAAATTACATACCATATAAAAAACATACTGGAAATGAAGATCGAACCTCTAAGTAATGATCCGAACCAATGTGAGAAACCAATCAACGATAAATTCAGACCTTAAATTTTCTCCCCCAACTCTTCAATGTCCACCTCCTCTTCTTCTTCTATCACTGACTGATTTACGTTTCCACCATGATACAGCTCTACTAGATATTCCTACCATCTTTCTGCGTTTTCATCTTTATCCATAATTGGCTTCCCATCCGCTCGCCTGATGTTCTTGCTAATATTTTTCCTCTCGCCGAATGGCTCATTTGAATTTCCTATCTATCTGAATCTTCCAGAGTCCGTAATAGTCTTTACCATTTGCATCTCTCGCGTTTTTATATTACGACTTTGATCTATCATTTTTATTATTTCTTGTGTTATCCATACTTTCCTGTTGGTCTGAGCTATTCTTCCCATTTTTCTTCTGTTGCTCTAGTCATTTCTTCATTCAAGAGTGTCCATTTCTCTTCTATATTGTTTCTTTCTCCTTTCTCTTGATATCTTCTTTGAAACTCTGAAGCACCCCCTTTTTTGCAGATTTTCTAATTCCCATCATTTTGTTCTAATTCCTTTCTAGAGCTTCTTTATTTTCAGCCTGTATTTCATAATCAGCAGATTATGGTCGGAGTTTTTGTCCGCCCCAGGGTGCGTCTTGCAATTTAGCACCTGATTCCTATACCTCTGTCTAATCATTAATAATCTAATTGGAACCTGCCCGTGCCTCCGGCTACTTCCATGTGTATAGTCTTATTTCATGATTCCTGAACCAGGTATTCGTCAGGATTAATCTGTGCTCAATGTAAAATTCTACTAGCCTATCTCCCCTTTTATTCATTTCCCCAAATCCATAGTCGCCAACCACATCCCTTTTTTCCGTTTTCTATTCCTGCCTTCTAGTCACCCATTAGTATCAACTTCCCGTTTCCTTTGACATACTTCATTATTTCTTCAAATTTTTCGCAGAATTTTTTCAATTTCTTCTTCCTCTGCGGCACGTGTGGGGTGGGCATATATACTTCAATAATTGTCGTCGGCTTCGGTTTTTTATCTAATGTTATTGTAATTAACCTTTCATTATGTTGTTTATAATAACTTATGCATTGCCCCAGCTTTCTATTCGTTACAAAGAAATTGTAAAATTAGCATTATGAAATGTGTGGGTTAAGAACATGTGGTGATTCATGACCCTTACAGTCGGGTAAAGCAAAAATAATTTAGTTTTTGTTATTTACGTATACAGGACGGAAGACGAGAATGGCTTGGTGGGGCCGAGTAGGCGGGAAATGTCGGCGGGAAAACGTCACCGTCTGCAACATTGTTGGCTGCAACATTGTTGATGGCCTGGAGTAGATTAGATTGAACAGTTGTTGCAGAGAGGCTGCCGGAGAGAGACGCTAGGGAGAGACGAAGCAGTGGCAGAACAAGGCGACATGTATAAAATTTAGTTTCTGCACGTTTCGAGAAAAGAGATTCATTTGGTGGGAGTACAGAAAATAAAAAGACAACATTTGATCTGAAGGAGAGGCACTAGAGAATCTTAATATGAAGAAGACGTGACCCAGGAAAGGAACAACCGGCATACGAACAAAAACGAAGAACGACGTCATCAGGCGTTAACATCCGGTAACGGCAATTTACCTCGGTTTTTCCACACAAACCATTCTCGTCTGATTCGCGAATTTAATTTTCAACTATATCGTTCGTCACCCGCGTTCCCGGGAGCAGCCATTTAGAAGCTGCGTAGATTATTATTTTTGCTTTGACTGAGCTAATGATTAAATTGATATCGTAAATTTATATGTTTTCCACTATAACTTAATTTGAGTTATATTTCTATTCAAATTAAATACATTATTATTATTATTGTTCGTTTGATTGTACAACAATATTTTTGATGGTGTAACCAACGAACACCACAAACAGAAGAGGGAGGAATGCGTTAAGGACATTAGGGTGGATGTCGTTGTAATGCGGAAGTGAAAATACATGCGCAATATAGATTAGCATGTAGGGTTGCATTAGATCAGTCTAAGACTGAATACCACCACAACAACATTAAGGATTATTACATTTCTAGAGTTATGCTTTTGTGGGAAAAGAGTCGTTGTGAGATGAGGATCACGTTCCAGTTGCGAGGTGTTTGCTCCTGGACACGAGGTAATGACTCTCTGTAACCTCTCCGTGGCACGTGCTCTTGTCATGGCTGTTTTTGCCCGAAGCAATTCCGCCGTTGCTTGGTTTGCCACAAGAAGCCGTCTCTGGAACCAAAGCTTGTTGCAGCACGACTTGAGGGATCGTCCCACCCAGAGGGCGATGGCCCTACACCTTGCTCATCACTTAGCATCACTGAAACGAATTAGGCGTACTTTCACGACCTTTCTCCGCCCCTTTACCTGGTTGTGCACGAATTTTGTTTGGAGAAACCTTTTCTACAATGTTAGAACCTGATAGTGTTTTAAAGCTTTCTCTTCATCCGTTTATTTCTTGCACCGAGCTGCGAAACATATCAAAATTGCAAACTCTTGAACCTTTGGAACTTTTTCTTGCCATCCTCATTGCATTCTGTGGTTCTGTCCGCACCATGTCTCATCCGTATAAAAATGATTGTAGCTTTTATACCTCAACTGACGAATTTTCGCAAATAAGGGTGTCTTGAAGCTGTAACTGTCACTGACTCCATAACTATAGGTTCTTGTCATATTTTTTAAATTGGAAAGCAATTTTTCTCAAGTTGATAAACTTATTTCTGGAAGCAGCTCTCTTCCAATCCTTCTTTCAATTTTACCATTCTTGGCAAAGTTTTCTCCAAATAAAATTCTTAAACTTTTCTTCACATAATTCCAACTGTAAAATCGTCTATTTCAATATTATTCAATATTTGGACTCTGTTATACCCCGTCTTCTTTTTTTCAGGTGTTAATGTATAATTTACATTTTTATTATTCTCAGCCATTTTACTTACAGAAACTCATAAACACTCACTGACGTTGGAATAAACAGGATAGTGTTTGTCGCCACTACTTTCTACGGACGATCGAAAATAATTAACGGCAATAAAGATAATGTTTTTTCGTGATCACTAAGAACTTTATTTGCAGACATTTGCGAGAACTATCATAGACAACAGCACTATCCTTGCAACGCCGAGTACCCAACATAGTAACTACGTACATTTATGTTTATATTAAAGTATTGAAAATACTAACCTAACGAAAACAGCCCAATGGAAAAAGTCGACAGGCTTATTATAAATGTGTGTAAATGTAAGAGAAATGGGTTAAAAGTTGTGTTAAAGATGTTAATTATCGAGAAAAGTATTTTTGCAGCTTATGATGACACGTATAGATGAGACACAATCCTATAAATTTGAACTATTTAACAATAGTTTAAACACAAGTTAGTGTCAGGCAGGGTTGCGGCCCATCTTAATGACACAGCTGTCAGGGCAGCCAACATCTCCATGTGTCGCGCTGATGAGCCTTTAAGTGCGCTTCCACCGGAAACATGGCGCCACAGGGGGCCAGTAAACACTCCACTCAGCTACTGAAACTCTTCTTATGAATGTTTTACTCAGCGCTGCCCACTCTCATAACTAAATTAAAAGGCAATTTACTTGAGGAACTCCTCGCATGTCTAAATATAAAGGGCAGCAGAATCAACTCTTACTGTGATAATCAGTTGAGAGGAATGTGTTGCTTCGTGGAATCTGGAGTTTTCTTTCCTATAATTACCTTCTCTGACTTTGCCAAACACTTGCCATAAAACTTTTTTTTAATTCCTTGAATTATTTAATTTTATCACAGAGTTAATGCACTTACAAACCTTGCGTGTTTTCTCGATTTTCTGTATCGAGCCTCTTAATAGTGATAATTTCCATCTCTCTCCTATAAGAGCAGTTGTAGTGCTGGAAGATCAAGTTTTGCACCTTGAACATATTTATCTAAGTAACAACTTCGAATAAATTGTAACCATAATGTCGTGTTTTGCAGATATACCCTCATATATACAATATACTATTAATGAGTAAAAAATATTAATAATAAATATTAACTTGTAACGGTCAAAATCTGCTCGAACTTTTGGCGGTGCGGAGTCAAAGGAAAGGAGACAGTATTTGAGCCAGGGGCAATAAAACCAGACATCGCGGCTCGCCTGGGGTGTTTGGCAGCATTGGGTGTAATTTCCCAAAATGTCTTGATGGAGAGGGGCAAACGGTGACTCCCAGAGAAGAGTTACGATAAATGTTATTGGTGAATATCCTGCCACCTTGGTGATATGAACTAAATAAGTGGGGAGTAGATATTAAACAGGCTGGGGGAGGGAGACTTTTGACCCTGATTCCGAGACGGATTTTCGAGAGCGACAGATTTCGAGAGAGATTTCCAGTCAGATGATTGGAGTTTATGCAAGGAAGATAGTTGAGACGAGCACACAATCGGCATTATCGGACAGGTAGCCAAAGAGACGATGATAAACGAAAATTCTTCCTGAACCAGGAAGAATAGCGGCGGCGGAGACTGTGATCCAAATAGGAGGAAGGCGCTCAAAGGTCCGTTATTACGACACGGTAATTACTACAGTAACTTTTCCTAGACTGCCAGTTCAGAGTATATTTTTTGTGGTAATATTATGATCTATGAGAAGGCCATTAATAAACGACCCTGCGTTTGCAGATAGAGAATTATTAGTTTTAAGGAATTTATGTGTATAATCATTTTTTATATATGTATTGTTAATTAAGAAAGAATTGCCGGCTTAAAGTTGGAAAATATCAACAATGTGAATTTGTTTCGGATCAAGTAAATTGTTTTCATTTCTATTTTAAGAGAGCTATTATTAATATATTAATACTGCCCTAAAATGATAATAATACCATTTCAAACTTTTTAATTAGATAATTCAAAGATCGATCTTTGGGAATTAGTGAACAAATAAAGCTTAAAGCTTTTATCTAAAATCGTTGTTGCGCAGTAGGACCTCTCCCCAATTTTATTCGCATTTTTGGATTTTTAAAGGATATAAAAATTCAGCAAGAACATTCTAACCTGCGACAGCCAGGTAAGAATGGTTTTCCCGGTGTCAGACTGTGACGGACGGGACACATGCCTGTCTGCGATTTTTTTTAGCTTGTTTTTGCTGAAGGAGCAATCACTCTTCAAAATTACCGTAGGACACTTTTCCTTGTTTCATTGAAAATTTCCCGCACTGGACGAAGGACTCATGAGGATTGGTGGAACAAACATCACGTGGAATAGCGTTTTCCCTTTGAGAAGGCATTACGAGTTGAGCTGTGAGGTGAGGAGCCGAAAAATATTCAGAATGGTTCTAGACAATGAGAGGGCAAGGGGGTAGAGACAGAGCGGTTCAAGACGTTAAGAAGGCGACTTAGAAGGGAAGAGAGTTGATTAGGGCGTAGAAGGGAGGAGAAAGCTGAGTGTGGAGAAGAGTTGTAAGTGAGGTGTGAATTATTGCTCTTTAGTGAGAATGTGTCAAGAACAAGGAATAAGGAGGATTAACTGAGTTTTTCTCAATCACCTACAGTACCAGGTTCAACCCACTTTCCGCCGGCAGAGGGAAAATGCACAGTTCAACCCGAAGGAAGATCCGGTCGCATAGTAACCTGCATCAAGAAACGAATTAAGATAAAACAGGTTAGTCAGGTGAACGAAATCTCCGCTGTATGTGGTACCCCAATGAGTAATTAACCCTGATATTTAAAAATCATCCCCTTGAATTAATTAATTTATTTGTAATAGCGCACAGACTCCCTTTTGAAATGATTGTTTTTTATATAAATAAAATTATTATATCATACCCTTAAAGTGATTTCATTACATAATTTAAATAAAAACCCCATAAACATTTACATGTTAAAAGTAGGTAAAATAATTTTTTATTAGTAATGATGCAGACGGACGTTTGTTTATTATATGGATGAGTGTCGAATTTCTGGAGGTTTCCATTTTATTTTAATGGTGAAGTCTCGACAATTTCAGGTATTGAGCATCCAAAAAACATTTTGAAGATGTGGTTAGGTAGGAGAGATCTGATAGGTTTATTTATATATAATAACAGTTTTATCAATGTATCAGTATCAATCAATCCGTATCAATTGGAGAAATATAGGTCTCTGATTTTTACATTTAAGATGTACTTTAAGACAAATTTAATTTTGTTGTAAGTTGTTTGTGAAAATTTGTGGTTGTGAAAATCAAAACATAAATTTTTTGAAACCTTGTTAATAAACTGTAAATAATATGGAATTAAATCACAGTTTCGACAATTAATTAAGTATGCCAAATTTAGTCTAGTATTAACCAACTTTTCAAAAAGATTAAACCAACATGTCATTAGGTATCAGAAATTTTGTACATTGAAATGCAAGAATAAATAAGAAAAAAATATAAATTATACTAGTCACAAAGAAATTGTTATATACTAGCTATGCCATCGCTTCTCGGCAAACCTTATACCTTGCAGTTGGTTACGAACACATCCCGCGTTCACACGTTTGCAACAAAAGATGGAGCGAGAATGCGCGCCCTCCCTCCCTCTCATGCTGCCAAAATTACGCTTATAATAACACAGTAACTGGGATGAATGGGGTAGTAACGCCTAATAGGACTTTTAAATTGCAGTTGGTTTTTACGCCACATTATTTTACATAAATATCTACTGAGCTCTACAAGGTATCGAAATGAAACATACACGAAAATTTAAGTTAATATTCCTGTTTAAATCCCTGTAATTTCCATTTAAATCCGGTGTGCCGTTTCGAAATAACCTGCATTCACTTTTTGGAGATTCTATAGGTATGCCAAGAAACTTTCCCGTAGAATTAATACTTACATTATATTAATAACTTATCGAAATTAAATATTCACGAATATTTGAGTAAAATTTCCGGTTTTTAAACCTTTAAATTTTCATTGAAATCCGTTGAGCCGTTTCGGAGCCTATCTGAGACAATCATACGGACAGACAGACAGATACTTCAATTTTTTTATTGGTATAGATAACTTAAGATGATATAAGTATCTGGAAGAAAATATATCAGAAATGTGAACGTAAAGTTGAACAGTATTATTCATCTAAGATGCTGGAAGTTGAAGACAAGTTCGATATAAAATGATTTCCTCTTGATAAAAATGAAAATATTGAGGTCTGGAAAAAAGGGAAACAAAGATCACAGTAGCCTTTGCCATAAAATCATTGTCACAAAGTATATTGTTGAACGGAGCTATTATTGAATCCAGATGCAGATATTGAGGTGAAGTCTCGAAGATTTATAAGACGACTACAAAACATGATAAGATATGAAATTGATCTGTATTCCTATTGTTGATTTCAGATGTTGAAGAGAGGTTGAAAATTTTCTATTAAAAACCGATAATAAAGTAAATGAAAATCACGCAGTAATTCCAACATAATCATATCCAACAAAGAAAGTGTAAAGCAGCCAAAGAGGCTTGGCAAGCGGTTGAAGAAAATAGACGCAACGTATAGAAAAATCAAAGAAACATTCTGCGAGAAAAAAAATATTAGCAAGAAAATCAAGAAAGAATGTATAAATATCTAGAAGAGTTTTATCACGGTGGAAATATAGATGGGTCAGTAATAGAAGAAGAAGAGGATGAAGAGTTGGGGGACAAAATTTTAAGGTAAGAAAGTATGACAAGGCGCTGAGAGACCTCAGCAATTGTAAAACACCAGGAATTGATAACATTCCAGCGGAGTTGATAAGATCATAGGACGAAGAAGCAATATCACGGCTATTCAGTATAGTTTGCGAAATCTACGAAACATCAAGAATACCAAAACATAATTATATCCATACCGAAGTAGGTTGGGACAGCACAGGACAATTAGCTTAGTTTCCCAAGCATGCAAAATATTTACGGAAATAGTATATAGGAGAATGGAACGTGTTCAGTCAACCAGATTCCTGGTACGAGTGGGATAGAGATTGCCATAGCCCACAATTATACAGTTAATATTTTGTTTAAATTGACAATGAGCAGCTTTGACCAAAAAATAAGCCATCCTTATTCACCTTCGTTTTGTGGGATTTAATTCAACAGCACATAATTTCAGTTTGTCCGGTTGTCAACTGGAGGTCCACAGGAAAATTTTAGCGGCCACTTCAATCCAAATTATTTAAAATTTTGTGCGATAACATGGCTGGTGAACACTAAACATATTTATTACACACTGAAGTGAGATGCCTATCCAGAGGAAAACCACTAACATGACATTTTGAACTTTGAAATGAGTGGTTGGTCTCTTGAAGGCAAAAAATAATTCGGGACAACATTTTGTTGAAGTTTTATAAGATATTTCATGGTTGATGAAGCTCGCATACCTGGCTGATATTTTTACGAAGTGCAATGGACATATTGTTACCAGGAGAAAGTATTATAAATTTTTATACGTGAGATAAAATTGGATCTTTTGAAAAAAAGAACACAATATTAGATTTCATGAGTTGAATCTAATGATCTTAATTGGTTTCCTACCATTCACGAATGTTTGAATGAATTAAATTTTGAAGTAAATAAAGAAGTTTCCTTACATGATATTATAACATCTATATAACTTGAAATCAACTCTTTTCAAGGAAGAGCGGCGGAAAATGGTCGGAGGCAGGCCAGCGTTCAGGGCTGCCACCCTACTTTAATCTCCTGCTCCAATAAATGTTTCCTTTCTCCCAGCACTTTTCAAAAAATCGTACAAAATGTTTTGGGGTGCTACATCAACGAAGCTTATATTTTATCTTTTTGAGTTTCAACCACTACAAGATAAACTGTCTCATTTTTTTGCGATGCGCTGTTCAAGAGTTAGTAGAGGTCCACTAATTAACTAATTTAAAAAAACGTACTACACAGAGATAATTAAAACTTTCCGTATTAGTTTGGAATGGTCTGCACTGACTTTTGATACATTTTCAAGCCATTTGAAGCAACAGTTTGAAATATATTAGTTTTCAAAGTTCAGCTAAACAGTAAGTAATTTTTTAATTTACTTATCATGAAAATACATTAAATTCTGCTCAAAATGAGACCTTTCACAATAACGTAGGTCAATCCGAATGGGCACAGTCAGGCTTCAACCTCAGGGCTCTACTATTTTCACCACGACAGTAGGTGCAAGTGACTATTGAAATCTAAATGACTTAAAAAGTGAAATAAAAGTACAATTATCAGTTTTTATGTTATTACTGGGCTTGTTCAAAAGAGTAGCCCAATATTTCAAAACATGCTATTATTGCTTTACTTCTGGAAGAGAACTGAGAAAGGCAATCAGAATGATATGGGCTAACTTTCACTCGACAGGAAACCCAACCTACTGGCCCACTGACAGAAATAAGATCTCTGATCTATGACATTTTTTCATAACACGAATAGTATCACCGGACTTCCTAGATATCGAAGAAAATTACGATCTAAATTCCAACCATTCAGCTGTCATTCTAACACTATGGGAATGTATAATTAAGAAAGAAGCCAAACTACGCCTAACTACAGACTGGGGAAGCTTCAGAATAAATATACAATATGATGTTAATATAAATATAAATTTGAAAACAAAAGAACAACGGGACTACGAAATTGTTAAAATTACCAGAATTTTATAAACAGCAGCCCTTAATAACGCTTTTTTTGGGGTAACAGTCTGCATGAGGGTGATCCTGAAACAGGCAACTCCCCTTTAATAGCAGACGAAGGGAAATGAAAAGGGGGATGCGGAAGGTAGAGCAAGGTAGCCAAGGGTTAACTAGGGCCCCCGGGCTATGGTTTAAGAATCCTACCTGGTGTTTCACCTAAAGAGATGCAGGGAAAACCCTAGAAAACCTGCATCAGGTAGGTCGGGTATTGGGTATTATTCTCACGCCCTTCCGAATGACGGGAGATGAGTTTGCTGTGGGCTCGCAGCATTCCCTTCTCCATGTCTGCACCAGTTTCAGGAGGCAGTTGACCGACTGATCCAATGGGATCAACGGACAACTCTTGCCATATGCCCAAGGTCTTCGACCTCAGTACATTTACCTCCTAAAATAGGTGAAGGTGTCTCGGCATGTGAGAACTTCGATAAAAAAACAGAGAAGGTGCGAGGCATTCCCGACATAATCAGGTGAGCCCCGCAGTCACTCTGGGGTGAAGCGCCTGCGAGAAAACTCCCGCAGCGCCTTCCTCAACAACGCTCGTAACGTTACACATATTATAAAATCAGTCAATTATTCATCCGAGAGAGAAAAGGATAGCTCGGAGAAAATGGCAGCAAACTAGGCACCCAGACGATAATAATATCCTTAAGAACAAAACACAAAAACTGAAACGTGAAATTCGAAAGCTCAAAGAGGACTCAATCAGACAATTTATATCAAACCTAGCAACAGAAAAAGACTCAGACTATTCCCTATGGAAAGCCACAAAAGAATTAAGAGACCATAACAGCAATACCCTCTGTCAGGAAAGGACTGGAACATTGGGCGAGAGATAATAAACAAAATCAAACTTGTTTGCTGAACATCTTGCTGACACATTTACACCGAATAAAATCCAAACTGATAACGTTCTCGAAGAAGCTAATAACACTGCATGTGAAAAAGGAAGTAGCGGAAGAAATAAAATTTAACTTGAATTCAAAGAAGGCGCCAGGATTTGATCTGATAATAGGAAAAATATTAAAACAGCTACCAAAGAAAGGTATCCTCATACCTGTTCAATGCATCATTCAGATTGAAGCACGTACCTGATAGCTGGAAAGTAGCTCAAGTAATGATGTCACCAAAACCTGATAAGACACCACATGGTGTCAAATCATACAGACCGATATCACTCTTGCCAGTAATTTTTAAATTGTTGGAGAAACTTCCGCTCAAAAGATTAAAAACGATCATACAAGACAGGAAATTATTCCAGACCATCAATGAGGGTTCAGAGAAAAACAGTCAACAATTGACCACGTTGATAGGATTACTGATATAGTAGAAAAAACGTTAGAAGATAAATTAATCAGCTCACCGATATTTCTTGACGTTGCGTAAGCATTCCATAGAGTGTGGCATCAAGGATTAATATGCAAGTTGAACAGAATGCTGCCAAAAAAATATCTAATAGATTCTTCCGAATCAAACAAGATGAAACTCTGAGTTAAAGCAGGGGTACCACAAGGAAGAGTTCTTGGACTACTCCTGTATCTGCTTTTTACAAGTGACGTCCCAAAAATAGATGACGTGAAACTCGCCACGTACGCTGACGATACAGCGATATTAACAACGGGGCACAATCCAACAACATCCTCAGAAGTGCTACAAGTCACTACTGCTACTATATACAAATGGACCAGCCAATGGAAAATTAAAATGAATGAATTGAAATCCGTTCGTGTTAACTTTACGAATATAAGAATTATTGACCCTCCATCTCTGCACGTAAACGGAACCACAGTACCATACGAAAATAAAGCCAAATATCTTGGTATGACACTAGATACCTAGATAAGATGGTTCATGGAAAGATATTCCAACCTTCTTTGTGTAACAAAATTTTCGGTGTACAACCAAATTATGAAAGAAACCTGGTCGTATGGCATACAGCTATGCGGATGTGCAAATGAAAATAATATCATCCAAATACAGACATTCCATAAGTTTTACGTGTCATGGTGAATGCCCCATGGTACATTAAAACGCTGATATCCATAACGACCTTGGCATTACGAGTGTCAAATAAGAAATTTAAATATTTGCGGGCAAGCACGAAGAAAGGCATGAAAACAGAGAAGTTCTTCAGCTCTCTGACAATAAATACCCGTTCAGAAGACTCAAGCGAATGAAACCATTTGAATTAGTATGGGTGACAAAGTTCAAAATAAAGCACGCTGCGTGAGCGTGAAATAAAGTCGTAGGACAACAATTAAAACTGAAGTATGTCATTGATAATTGGGTAAAAGTAATGGTTGGTCTCTACAGACCAGTTTTAGTTACGGAAGAGGTTTTTAGTGGGTAAAAATCCACACACCGTGAAGTACGGGTAAGTTTAGGTGCAAGTGACTATGAAAATATAATTGATTTAATCAGTGAAAGAAAAATACAAAAAATCAGTTTTCTTTGATTTTTGGGCGAGTTTGTTTTCAGAGAAGCCAAATATTTCAAAACATGTTCCCATTGTTTTACTTCCGTGTCTTACAGCCTATTTATGCGAAGATGGGTTTTATTATTATGCTGCAATGAAGTCAAACTGCAGAAACAGGCGGATATTAGAATTCAATTTACAAATGTTGTGCCTGATATCAACAAGATATGCAATTCAAGGTCACCAAAGTCAGGAAGTACTTTATATATTTATATTATCGTAGAGGTCTATATTTAATAATAATTACTAAATTAAATCTTGTTTTACTTTCTCCGACTAGGAATCACTCATTCTAAACAGTAAGCCAAGTGTTCCGTAAGAATGTCCGATTTTGTCAAATGTTGCATTGAAAAATAAGTTTGGTCTAGCAGAATAATGGTCTCTGAAGAATGTTACATCTTCAATCTTGTATCAAGTTGCTATGCAATCTTTAGTTCTTTACATAATGTTCTGAGAAGAATTGTTATATTTTCCTCACCAGCAGTCATCGATATGTCTCAATAAACCGTCGGATGCCGTCTGTTCGGCATTTCTTGTTTCCGTTTCGCAAGTCATTGATCTCGATTTTAAATGAAGGACCAATGAGTCCGGCGTTTGTGATTGTTTGTGGAGGCAATAGAATTTCCGCGGTACGTGACCTAGAACCAGTTCCCGGGCCAAAACCAATTTACTTCCAAGACAGACGGTAATACGTATGATTTGCGAGCGATTTATCGTAGCGGGGGTGCTACCATCCGTAGACTCTATTAAATAAAAGTTGATTGACCATCGCATCGCATGGTAGGAGGGCTCGGCCTCAACAAAAGGCATGGCCGCAAGGCCAGACTCGCTGTCCCCATTCATTACGAGATCCGTGTTCGCGCTATTTGTTTCTCCACTCCTCAATCACGCGCACTTCTTTTTGGAATAGCTCCTTTATTTACTTTTCGTTTCTGTAATTTATAGACGAGCACGCAATGGCGTAGCACCTATTATCGGAGAGCGCACAAAACTTTATCTAATTAACCGCCATGAAAAAATGTAGAGAGAAGCTGAGGAGAAGGATATTGATGAAACAGGCAGAGTGAGCTTTGTTGGCTCCAACAATACGTTATTAACTATTTTATCCACGATCCATCTCGCAACGCAATGTCATTGTAATTGTAATGAGCCTCGAACACCGAGACGCGCTGCTGATCATTCCTCTCTCCTTCTTCGTTTTCTTCCTCCTCTCCGTTCCCCCTCCTCTCCCCCCTCGTCTGGTCGTTAATTCGGCACACACAGACAAACAGCGAGGTGTGATTTGCGGTGTAATTTGGACAGCGGTTGCAAAACGCGCCGCGTTCTGGTAATTATTAGGTTAGAGGCGACCGGCGGAGTGTTTGAACAAAGGGTGAGGGGCTTATTATTTTAAACCCATACTTGTTGTACGTGATCACATTTTTGGCCTGATGAATTGTGTACAGACCGAAAGGTATAATTTTGCTGCCACGCCGAGTTTGGCTGTGATGCGAGGTTGCACTTGGGATTGGACGAGATGCCTACTTTTCGAGATCGCCGATCCGTGTTCCGACGTCGTCGCTCCACGCTAATCACCACGAACAGCCATCCTCAAACCGTCGGCTTTCTACGCTAATTCGCTACGTTCATTGTACGAAAAGGGCAACCACACTGGAACTCTTTCCTCTATATAATAAACGATCATTTTAAGCAAATTGGATCCCTAGGCCGACCTTTTATCCTTTGTTAAACAAATCTACATTTTCTTTATCATCCCTTTCGGGAGATCCGATCGAGATCTGATTCAAAGAACTAGCTCATTCTGCGGAGTGAGTGATTAAAGAGCGGTAGATCTTTCGATTCTCTCCGCTCCTGCGATCCGAGAACAACCAGCTGTTTGAATCACGATCTCTGAGCCTGCAATCCCAGTGTTTGAATCACTCACTCACGAATCAGATCACCGGGTTTGCGATCCCAGTGTTTGCAATCACTCACTCTAGAAAGCAGATCACGGAAATCAAAATCTTTTTCTTTCTGGATACGTTATCGCGGGGCGATTGTTTCTGTAAAATTAAATTAAGTGGTATATGCATAAAATTCGTTAATATTATATTCTTTTATCTGATTGTGCAAATATAATACCTATTCCGGCTAAATATTTTCCTACACGTTTCACTATAGCCTCTCAACATCGCTTCAGACTATATTATGCATTTACTAACGCTATTGTAGTAGATCTGTAGACTTCTGTAATATATTTTATTCAGTGGCATAACAATTAAAATATAAGCATATCTATATGAATATTAACAGTAATTTCGTGCCTCTTTAAAATAAAAGTCCATTAGTGACCATACAAATACCCCAATTATTAAAATAAATTTCCTAGAGGCACTTATTTAATATATAAGAATGTATTTATTTATTAATAAATAAGGAAAAGTGCCACTACTGGGAACTCTCTAAATGAGTGCGGGGAAAATTTCAAAGCGATTATTCTCCAAAGCATTCAAAAATACGTTCCAGTTAAGCAATTGAAGCAAAATACTGACCCCGAATACTATAATCTCGAAATCAGATCACTCAAAAGAAAAGTTAGGAAATTAGATAGCATCAAAAGTAAAAATGAGGAAATTAATAATAGAATTAAGAAACTAAATAAAGAATTAAGAGCGATATTGCAAAAGAAAATTACTCAAAAAATCTTCTTCATATTAATATAAATGGTTGGGGAGCTTTCTATAAATACATTAGGAGACGAAAAGGGGAGGGGGAATCATCGCCACCGCTAAGGGTCGATAAAAACAATATTATTATACAAGATAAGGAAAAGGCAGCCAGTTGTGCAAAATAATTTGGATCAGTTTTCGGAAAAAGGCCTCCGCACCTACGTGTAGATACACAATCTCTAATAACACGTCCAGATTCAAAATTAAAACTAACATACTAAGACGGAATATTCTGAAAATTAAGCCTCATAGGACCAGATGGTATTTCTGGAGAAGCCATGGTTACGTACCTAAAACGACTATTTGAAATTTCGATCAACAATACCAATGGAAAATCGCGACAGTAGTGCCAATATACAAATCGGGATCGAGGGCGAAACTTGCAACTACAGGCCGGTGAGTCTTGCGTCGGTAATCTGCAAACAATTAGAACGCTTCATAGTTGAACATTTGAGGGAACATTGGGAAGAGAGGGGATGGATATATCCCGGACAACATGGATTTAGACCAGGATGTTCATGCGACAGTCAATTAGCAACGGTATGTCAGGATCTTGCGGACATTGTCGACGACGGGCGAAGAATAGACGCCAAGGCTTTCGATGTAGAGCCGCATAATATTTTGTTAGCTAAACTAAAGAAATCGGGATTAGATAATCGCTTAATTGAATGGATTATGAATAATCTCATCCGGGTAAACGAAGAAGTATCCGATCCTATATAAATTACATGTGGTGTACCGCAGGGCAGTGTAATCGGGCCAATAATGTTCTTGGCTTTTGTGAATGACCTGTCGACGAGAATAGATTCTAAAATTAAATTGTTAGCGGACGACTGCATAATTTACAAAATTATATAAAATATAGATGTTGAAATTTCTCTTCAAGCAGATTTAGATAAGATATATCAATGGACAGTAATTCATAAGATGAAAATAAATCCATCTAAGAGTAAAACAAATATTTTTACTAAAAAGATATTGGTCGTACCCGGGGAATATAAAATAGGAAACGAAAAAGTGCCGCTTGTTGAAACGTGTACATATCTAGGTGTAACTTTTAATAAGAAATTAAACTGGGGCCAACACGTGAAGGGATGGAGTGAGTTACACTTCACAAACCGGACATTGAAGAAAAGTTCAAAACAGGCCAAGCAAGGCAGCTGCTTACACTTCTCTAGTTAGACCTATGATAGAACACTGGGCAGCAAGTTGGATCCTTACAGAGCGGAGCACATCAATGCCCTGGATAAAATTCAGAAACGGGCTGGGGTTTTGTGTGGGGGCGAAACTAAATGGAAACCACTCGGTGATAGGAGGAAAAAGACAGGACTTAGCACACTCTACAAAGCCTACCGGCCTGGTCAGAAATAAGGGATTGGCTAAGTGTACCTATTTTTTTCTCTAAAAATTACCATAATAACAAAATAAAGGAAAGGGACCGAAAAACGGAAGTGGGCAAATATTCATTCGTAAACAGAGCGATAAGGGACTGAAATGCAAGGGTACTAGAGGCTTTCCCTAACAATACAAATGTTTTCAAAAACAAGGTTAGAAACAGTGAAAAGTTAGGAACTTATTTTGTAAAAGAAGGGACGTGAAATGCTTTATAATGTTTTTAAATTTTTTTTTCGGTAATTTATCTTTCTTATTTTAATTTATCAATTTAAATTTGTACTCTAACTTTATCAATACTGCCACCGGGCAAATGCCAGCCCACCTGTAGTAATATGAAATACAACATAAAATACTTTATAAAGTAAATTTTTTTAACGGAAACTTGCCACCGCTTTCATTCTAATTGTTTTACAATATCTGGATTCAAAGACTTAGATCAGAGTCTTCATTATAGTAGATATATGTTTATGTGTTAATATTGATCTGTAGGCCGTTTTATTTAATTTCTTGGATGGAAATAGTTATTCACATAAGTATGTACTCCCAAAATACCAAACAATTTATGAAGCAATTTTTTTAATGTCTCTGTATTTTTCAAAAAATTAAAATATTTGTAGGGAATTCCTTCTCTATACTTGTCTTTTAAAACCGAATCATTCTGAAAATGAATTAACGCCAGTTGTACTCAAGTGAGAGAATTTTAAACTTCAAGGGAAAAAGGCCCAGTAAGTGATTTTTTATAAATCATTTTAACCTTTATCGGATTTGTTTTTGATTTCTTCAATTTTTTGAAAATGAGCAACGTTGATTTTGTGCTTTTAACTGCTCGAACGAAGGAAATACGTCAAAAAGCTTATTTTGTAGATAATTTTTAAACGAAATCAATTTTTTGTACAAAAATTGCCATTGCATCGTATATATTTGTTATTAATTTATATTTGCCTTGAAATATTAAGATTATTCATATGACTTGTAATATCTGTTAAAAGTGACAATTTTTTTACGAACAAAGGATCTTTTATAATCGACATAGTTTCACTTTATTCATCTCTTATCTCAAGAAATTAAAGTATTTATTCCAAAAATTAATACAAAGTCTTCAGAGTTTAGTGACTTGACAACCAACGAACTGCTGTGTAATAAAGAAGGTCTGTGAATTCGGATTTTAAATCTTGAAGGAACGAAGTTAACTGTCGGTGTTTGTGATCTCTGTCTTTGTTACTGTTTTTAGTCATTTGTGCATTTCTAATATTTTTAAACGCAGAAATTGTTGGTGAAGATGGAAAGTCTTTATTTTGGATTATTTCAATATATATCATGTAATTTTTCGATTAGTGTTGACGCAAATCCCTTACTTTCACCCTTCATCGATTTAGTGCCGTCAGTTGTAACAGAAATTTGCCTATCAAGAGAAAGATTATAATTTATAAATATGTTCCATACGGCGTCAAATATGTTTTCACCCGATGTAGTTCCATAAAGAGGAATACTTTCCAATAATTCTTCAGTAATCTTCATTTACAATATGTCATAATAACACAGTAAGTGGGTTAGAATGGGTATGAACGTCTAATAGGATTTGTAACTCGCAGTTGGTTTTCACGCCGCTTCTCGCGTGGAAATTCAACGGATTTATAAACATTTATAATAATATCGTATAGACAGGCAGACACTTCAACTTTATTTATTGGCATTGGTAATCAGGGGCCAAAAAATTCTCTTCTCGGGTCGCCAGTTCGACACCCCTTACCTAGATCATCATAGGAGTTATTTTCGAATCTCAATTTTAATATCTCTGAAACCAGATTTTGTTTCCACATTATGAGTATCTTGAAAGTTCTTGATTGTTCTTATGGTGAATTTACGGGAACTCTGGTTAAATTTACTGTAGAACGTCGATCACCCGAACTAATTGGAATTTACTATGTTTCACATATTTGATTGTTTGTTTAACCGAATAATTGTTCATTCAAATGGAATTAATTTTTTGAAAACATTAAAAATTATGAGAAAGAATCGTAAAACTTTTTCCTGAATGTGTTTGGGCAGACTTACTGCAGGCAAAGGTTTCACGGTACAGTAACAAGTATCTTTCCTTGTAATTAGTAGTTTTAATTGAATATTGCAGTTACTGTGTTAATACTTTGGCTGTTAAAATTCTTTTAGAATATTAGATTTAAAAAAAATTCTCGTAAAGAACAGTTATTTAAACAGCAATGTCTTTATATTTAAAGCGGAGAAAATATGAGCTCGGATATAGAGGTTTCGGAAATATGACGTTCAGATAAACGTTGTTCTACGGTACATAACATTATATTTTTTCGATCTATTTTTAATAGTCAGTTATTTTTTACATTTAACAGGTGCAGTCTGCAGAGGGTATATGTGTACAGAAACGTTGTTATACTGTAAAATAAAAATATTATGATTAATAAAAAGAATTTCTTCATCACATTTTTCGGACTTAAACATTTACAATAAACAAAATTAACAAAAGAGACGGTTCATCTCCTCTTCCTGAGGAAGTCTCAAAATAGAGATGAAACGTCGCTTTTCTTTAATAAATAGTTATATATTTAATTCTAACTTTTTTGGTCGTCTTTTTATTTGTTGTAAAAAGAATTTCTGTTGAAAATTTTTTTTAGCCTAATTAATATATCTAGCTAAATTTACATATCATTTATCAAGGAATTTATCATCACGCATTAAAACGTAGGCTTCTAGTTTATTAATTTATATAATATTTTTTTAAAGTTATAAAATCCATTTAGGAATGAAATGAGAATAAATTTAGTGTGGTTAGACTACCGTGAAAGGTGAAATATGTCTGAATAGGAATAAGCTAAACATAAATTATTAAAGTTGATTGTTGGAATAATCACTGTCCTCTTCACAAAAAGTTGCAGAAAGTATACGTGTAAAATTAATCATGAAATACTGGTATATTGAAAAATATGATTAACTCTGTTGCTAAAGTGATTTAGAATCTTGGGATTATGTATGAATTATAGCCATTTATTAATATCAGTAGTATTCATAAGCACTGGTAATATCATAATGGGGGAAATAAATTACGAGGCCAGTGAAGGGTTCGTTCTAGTTTCCTGAATAACTTGTATTAAAACATATTTACCACGGTATCTCGACTGTCTATCTTAATTCCTATTTGAACAAAGTTACAAAAAGAGCACAATGAATATCTAAAGGAAATAAGTGCGCTGGTAGGGGTCGTTAACCAAACAGCTGAAAGTATTTTTGACAGGTGCTGCGGTGCCTAATTGCGTTGGCAAGGTGTAAAAGCGGTGTTGACACTCCGGGGCAAAGACGCCGCCAATTAGAGACGCGGATCTGGCAATCGCGTAATTGCGGCAAGCACCTGCCAGGGTTGCCAACACTCACGCGCGCGAAAAGGCCGCGCCCTAGTATACATCATTTATTATTTATTCCAGAAAATATTCAAAATTTTCTGTTCAATTCAATAATATTTTTAATTGAATGTCGAATACATTTCATTCAAAAAACCTATGGGGCAATAGTGGGTTTATATATGACGTAAGTATACGCCAACCTAATGTCGTGTCGATGCGATGGTAGCGCAGCTCAATCGGTAAATTGTGTAAGAAAAGTGGTGATTTTTTTGTTGCGAAAAATTTTTTCCGAAGGTAGTACAGTTTTTTTACATGTTATCTACATATTTATTCACTGAATAAATAATTGACATGATCGCTTGAAGAAATTGTAAAGTCCATTGACAATCAATTTGAAAGCGAGACAATCGACAGAGCTATAAATATAATATTGTTATTGTAGTTTATAATATTTGACTAACTTAGTGTTTAGGGTAGGAGGTGGAATCAGATGAAGAGAAGTAAAGGAATAATTGTTTGAAGAACGGAGAATGAGATGCCAGCTGACTGTTAGTTTATGCCGGAGTGAGAGAGTGGAAGGATGTAGTCAATTGGTAGTGATCTTTTGAATCTGCGGTTGTGTGATGGAGGAAGTAAGGAGGATATGCATGTTTTTATTGTGGTGGAGATGAGTGGAATTTGGATGTCATTGTGAATAACTGAGTTTAGAAGGAACCGGGGGAGTTGGAAATGATTCTAAGAATTCTATTTTGCTTGGTTTGGATTTTATTTGAATTGGAGTTGGCAGTAGATCCCCAAATGGAGCATACATATGACCATATGGGGTTGATTGGGCAGAGACAAAGGAGCCTTTGGTGGAGATTGACATTGGCGCGTTTCTGTTGAGGAGTGGATAGAGTAGTTTAATTTTGGATACAAAGTGGGTAAGATGAGGTTTACATGAAAGTTTTCAGTTCAGAACAAGTCCGGGGTAAGTGATGGAGTTTTTTATTGGGATTTGAGAACCAAAAAGATAGAATGAATGAGTAAGGGGATGTTTGATTTAGAGGGTGAATGGAAATATTGCCGATTTGGAAAGGCTTATGCTGACCCTACAGTATCTTTCCCATATTTCCAGGTCATTGAGAGCTACTTGGACGGTGAGAACACCCGAGGTGAAGGAAGAGTTTGGTGGAGTATCACAAAACTACAAGAATTTTCTAAAACGTATAACTGTTTTTTTAATTATATTGGCCCACCTAAAGTTTTTTCCCTTCCCTTTAGCGCCCTCTATAAAACGTTTGCCCATCACTGGTTTAGGCAATGGGGAGAGTTGTAGTGGTTCAATAAGTTGGTTATTTATTTTGTCATTGAGATGAAAGTTCGTGATTGGGTTAGGGGAGAATTGAGTATATTGGTAAATAGATTAGCTTTTTGAAAGAAGGAAATAAACCATTGGTTTCGTGTTTGAGTGGGGGTGAGGGATTTTGTTAGAGTTTTCGTTTTGCACCAAATGAAATTATCTTGGGAATTAAGTTGCTGTAGGTGAGTTATGTAGTTCATGTCTCTGATATCGCGTAGATGAAGATTTAACTGTCTGGATATAGAGTTGTAGACGGATTTTTCTCTTGGGTGTTTTGTGTATAACCATTTTTACTGACGTTCTTTTTTTCTTGGAGTAGGTCTTTAAGTGAGTGGGTAATTGGATAGGGCTGGTTTTTTTTGGGTGGGAGAGGAATTCGAGCAGCAGCTGAGGAGAGTATAGAGGCGTTAAGGTTGTCAATTGCTGTGTCTATGTCAGTAGGTGATTTTAGTGCGATGTTAAGGACTGTTCGTTCGTTAATGAGGGAGGTGTAGAGTTGCCAATTGGTAGCGTATTTGGTAGGAGGTGGTAAAGCTAAGGCAGGGTGAGAGGAGAGGTTTACATAAATTAGCTATGAGAGGTGGTCGGACAAAGGAGTTAGCGAAATAGTGGGATGTTTTATGCAGATGTAGTAGTCTAGTCAGTCTAGTAGTCAGGGGATTTAGCATTGTCGGGGTAACACGTGAGTTCTGAAGGGAAAATGATATGTACATGTTTGTTTACGATAGAGTTGTATAGATGGTTGCCTCTGGGGTTCGATAGTCTGGAGCCGAAATGGGGATGCTTAGCATTGAAGTTGCCTCCGATTATGAAGGGGGATTGACAGGATGTAAGGAGATTTTTCCAGAAGTCTGTTGGATGGTGATAAATAAAATGAGGAGATGTTAATGGTGGAATTGTTAGATAGACAGAGAGTTATTTGGGTTCGTTGGAATTCGTTGGATGTAATGGATGGAAGTTCATTGTGACTAATGGAATTTCTAAAGATGAGGGCGGGTGATCAGCCCGGTGCGATTTGTATCCTATGAAATTGAAACGTAGTGATAGAAATAGTTTTGTTTCAGATATTAATAGGATATCAATATTGTGGGTTTGAAGGAACAGCTCTAAATCGTGATTTTGTTGGATAAGCCACGGGCGTTCCATGTGCAAATGGTAAGTTGAGAATAGTGGAGTGGGTTCATTTTTTGTTTTCAAGGAGCTTGGGTATTAGGGTAGAGGGATGATGGATCAGTGAAGGGATATTAAACTGTCAATTTTGGAACAGAATGTATTGAGGAGATTATCTGTGTTGGGTGAGTTGGTTGACAGAGGCAATGCAGAGGGCTGCGAGATTGGGTGAGTGGGGGGGGGGGGTTAAAACGTGAGAATAGGAGAGCATCTGTTTAGGTTGTGGGTTGGGGAAGGGAGGGTTGGAGGAGGTAGAGGGTTGAGGTGGAAATTCTTTGGACTTAAATGTAGTGGAAGGTTTGTAGGGATTGGGTATAATATATGAATGTTGGATAGATTTATAATATGGGCAACAACCTTTATAACTCGCTGTGTGGGATCCTTTAAAGTTGGTGCATATGTCTGATGAGGGTTTACGGTTTGGGCATTCGGCAGAAAGATGGTTTGATTCACAACGTACGCGACGTAAGGGATTGTGGCAATAGTTTTTAGTGTGGCAAAAGTCCTGGCACTTCAAAAAATGGGGGATTTGTCATTTTGGTTTTGGTGGTTCGATTTTTATTTGTCAGTGGTATAATGATGTTAAATCGTAAATGGCATGGTTTTTGGGATCAGGTAGCAGGACGAGGAAGAAAAGAGGAAGAAGTACTTTTGTCATGGGGTAACGAACAGGGAGGATCTGAACAGTGGAGAAACCTAATTCTTAAAGTTCTGCTGAAATTATTGATATATCAGATTTCGGGTACAGCCCGCGTATGATACCTCGGAAGTTTCTCTCGCTTTTAACTTGAAAAGTGAAAATTCGGCATTGTTGGCTTGGAGGTAATTGACAACTTTACGGAAATCTTCAATTGCAAAAGTTTTTATTTTAAATTTATTATCTGTCATATTGTATATAAATTTCGATGAACATAAGGATTTTAAGGTATTTAACTTAATATTGACATCGTCGACATTATTTATAAATATAGGAGGAGGGTTGATTTGTTTGGGAGGGATCGGGGAAACTAAAAGTGGTGGTGGAATTGAAAACTTATATTGCGTTGAGTTTTATGACATGTTTTCTAAGTTTGTAAATAATCGAGTAATGATGATCAACTATTATTAAATTTGGGTTTCAAGAAGTAGATGTGAGTGTTTACAGGAAAAACCCCTTAAATAAGGAACGAAAAATGCTAGAAAGCTTTCACGGTAGCGATGTACTAGAAGAAACAAGGAATGATTTACGAATAATTACCTGCTCGGTGAAATGTGTTGACCTGGCTAAAACTTGAAGACCCAGATAAGCTGGATGTTCAAATTTTAAGTCTTATCCAAGAACGGAAGTTGATGAGACTGAAAGGAAGGTGGACTCAGGATATTTCCGTGGTCGTCTCTTCTTCAGCGACCGAATATAGGAGAACTTAAGGAAATTTAAGGAATTTAAGAGAATTTAAGGATTCAGGACGTAAGGTTCTTTTGCCAAGCCGTCCAAACCTGAACGGAATCAAAGACACTGGATTAGATTTTGAAGATGTAATGAAAAATGAAGACAGCTTTAGGGAGCCCAGGAGCCAGTTGCCAGCAGGAGAGATGAACAATGACTGACTTCTTTCTAGCTCAGAAAGGCTTCGGAAGCTTCCCCCCTTCCGTTCTAACACTATAATAAAGTGGGAGATCCACTAATTACAATCCAAGATTAAGTCACGTGGGGGCCTGAGGGGCTCCTCCCGTACTGGTTAGCTAGGTTAACAACGTAACTCAACCCTTGAGTTTTCTCGTCTACGTGGCCTAGCCACAGGAAACCAACGCTGTATTCCTATGTCCTGTTTATCGTCACTGGCGTCCAGTGATCAAATAGCACAGTGATGCTAGCAGTACGGAACGAATTTATTCTGGTTAATAAACCTTAAAAAATAGAAAATTATCCTCCACGCTTTTCTCCGATCGGTTTCCCACTGGAGATTCGGAAAGCTATATATATAATTTCAAATCTCGATTTTTTATTAAGTATGGGGCCGCTGAGGAACGCAGAAAATTTACACAAAACATTTTCTCAAAGATTTTCTCGTTTTTAATCATTAGTTTCTTTCAAAACGTCAAATGCAATGAATATTGCATATAATAACCAAAGTTAGTACTTCCCATTTACTAGGGCAATTCTCCGCCAGAGGTAGCACTAGTCGCCGTTGGTAAGGCGTAAACAGGTGAGAAAGATGCCTAACGTAATTTGGTTGTTCTCTACGTATGACGTCACGCGGGACGCAAGCAGCTCGCGATTGTTGCTGTGACGAATGCACCGATGAGTTTCCTTTGGAATTATTTGTTGTATTAGTCGTTTGTTGGTTGAAGGAAACTGCTTTACGTTGAATACAGTATTTAAAGAAGACAGACATTGCCATCGTGCTCTGTTTTTGGTTGCAACAGTAATTGCAACAGAAAACTAAAGGAACGTACATCAGCTACTTTTCATTTCCTAAAGATGCTAATTTATTTGCACGTAGAAAAGATACCGTAGAAAATATATGATTAAGGTAAAGAACGGTAAGCACAAACTTTTATCGTATATAAATATACTTTATATATTATTATTAAGTATATTCGAAATTCGCACGTTTCAGCCCGCATGTGTTTGGTGAACTTTTCCGAGAATAGTGTCGAAATGAGTGAATATGGCAATCGCCATTTTATTTCGCCACTCGGTGAAGAATTCCTCATATTGGAGATAGCAGTCAAAATAAACACCAAGGCGCCAGAGAGGCGATAAATCGGGTTTCGGAACGTGCCAAAAACACTGTTTAGGAACTTAAAAATCTGATACCTGTGTCCAGTTGATTGACCACGGAGATTTTAGAAGGCGAGAAATTAGGGGTAGAAACCGCGGGCCAAGCTGAATTTTGATTGGAGGCTGAGGGTCAAGTGATCCGCCAAGCATCTCATGGTAGAGTGAATGACCTGCAAGGATGTATGAGAGAAATTTGGTCAGTTGGGTATGGAGATTTGAAGAGAGAATATTTCTGGAGGGTACGTGGTGTTTGATCCACGCCACGGCTGTCGTGGAGAAGAACTTTGAGCAGTTGGGAATGGAGAATTGAACAAGTATGATTTCAGAAGAGTCTGTGTGATACGACCCTATAGAAATGAGTCAGTTAGAAACGCGCTTTGAAGTAATCAGGTGGATAGAAAACAAGGAATCTTGCTGGCGTAATATAAGGAAGAATGTCCCTACAACGAGGCGAACTGCAAGCAGCGGTGACATCTAATTGGAGGTCCTGCATCCTCTTCTATTAGTCGTAGTTGACCCCTCCTGCTGAATGTGGGAGAGGGCCCATTCACGAAAAAGGAGATCACCGTGAATAATTAGGTGGCTCCTTTCAGCCAAAACAGAAGTTCTATGAAAAATTTGGAATCTCACGGAGAAACGCTAGCAGTTGATTTGTAAAAGTACAGGCCAATAGTCGTTATTGAGAATTGCAGCTCATTGGTGGATTGGAATTATGTAGCTTTCCATCGAGCTTTCGTGAGAAGGGATTTTGGAGAAGATGAGAAGTTTTTGGGAGACGGAAGACAGTTGATTTAGAGAGGCCGGACAGAAGTTGTTGGGAGACGGTGGACAGTTGATATAGAGTGGCCGGAGAGAAGATGTTGGGAGACTTCAAGAAGTTGATCCAAAAGCTAACCACAGCCTTCGTAACAAGAGCAAGCTTCGCGTTCTTACACAATATACAGTCTTTGAATGGAGGAACGGTGTGCACTCTTCAAATCCTTGTTTTCCTTTTTGAGATCAGATTGAGTGCCATTATTAGAAAAAATGTTGTTTCCTCTTTCTTCATCATATTATCAGCTTTTGCCTGTAGATTATTGTAATAGGTGAACTTGTAATTATTTCCGACTCTTTCCTTCCTTCCTTCTTTGCTGCAGGTTCTTAATTCTTGTGAGTAATCTGATTTCTGCTGGGAAGACAGGCCTTGCTACATCAGGTTCATAATCCGAGTCGAAATATGAATAGATCTGATAAAGGAATGCCATACTGAGTGCCAGAAATAGATGGAACTGCATCTGAGGCTACTTAAATTAGCTGCCTGTTTCTGTAGGCAACTCTGTTTCCTTACCAAACGCTATATCAGTTGTCCGTAAACACGACAGGATCGACAGGAAAAATCCCACCTTTTAAAAGCACTGGCAGCCTTTTCCACTAAAGCAGTTCTACAGTAGACAGTAGACAGAATTTATTGCTACTTGAAATTGTGTGACGACCGTTCCCGGATTACTTACTAGACAGTTATTGACTACTTCTGCGAAATACGTCTTTGAAATGAATGAGGGGATATTAATTATTTAAGTGCTATATTTTTATATATTGTAATGTGCCTACTGAATTTGGTTCTATAGTGTCATTGTGAAGTGCAGTTGGACCTGCAACGAAGGAAGTTTTGTGCGGGATAATAAAGGCCAACAAAAATGTAGAATTGGCTGAAAGTGGGTAAAATCCCGAGGGGGTCCCCACGCGGGAATATCCCGCGGGGCGTGTATAAAAGAAAAACGATGGCGTGAAAGTCCCTCTGGCGTTGTGAAAATCCAAAGGGGAACCCCGGAATTTTCTGGAAAAAACCGATGGCGGGGAACCTCCGGGGCGAGAAGTTAAAAAGGAGCCGTTCGGAGGCTGAAACAAGAAGTTTCGGAGAGTAGGACGACGATTCAGTCAGTCCGGGAGAAGGGACGATGAAGTCAGTCGGACGAATCAGTTAGGGAGAGAGAGAGGAGAAGCACTCAGTCAGTGAACGCGCAGTTGGAGAGAGAGAGAGAGAAGAGACGAAATCAGTTGGAGCCAGAAGGGACGACGAGATCAGTAGAGGAAGAGAGAGCAAATGAGGAGTTGGACCTGGATCACACTACATTCATCGATGTAAAAAACCTGCAAGACGCACTAAGAGGGAGACGCGGAAACATTCGTGATTTTGAATGTAATTTTGGGTAAGTTCACCAAAGCTGTGAAACTTGCTCATTGTGCTGATTGTATAAATTTAAATGTTTTTTTTCTATTTTTCAGCAATTGCTTACTGCACAACTCGAGTAACCCAAAATCCCCTGAGATATTATTTCACGTAAGCATTGTAAAGTTGATAAGTATAAAATTTTCAAACCGTTTAAAATTTGTTCATTAATAAATTAATGTCCTATCCATAAAGCGGATATTACAATATATTTATAATAAGTTCGTTTACAATAAAAAATAAAACAATTTACTTGATCTAAAACAAATTGACGACAATTTTACAATGTTGTTATTTTCAAACCTTCAGCCTGCAAATGTATCTTAATTGACATTGCATATAAAATTATACAAATAAATTCCTCAAAACTAACAGTTCTTTATCTCAAACACCGGGCAGTGTAACATGGGCCTTCTTATAGATCAAAATATTACCACACAAAATCTACCCGGACCTGGCTCAAAGTAGCAGTAGCAATTACCGTATCAGCATAGTGGACCTTCCAGCGCTTCCGCCTATCACAACCGCCGCTATTATTCCTGGTTCAGGATGAATTTCCGTTTATTTTCCTCTCATTGGACTATCTGTCCAATAATGCCGATCATCTGCTCGAATTCTCACTTGCAAAATGTTAATTATCTGTCCAGCAATCTCTCACCAAATCTCCCGCTCTCGAAAATCTGTCCCGTCTCACCACTCTCGAAAAAATATTCCTCTAAAATCTGCTTGCACGCCTTTTTAAAATCTTCTCCTCACTTCTTTGGTTCGTTTCACCCAGGTGGCAGGGATGGATATTCACCAATAACATTTATGGTTACTCTTGGGGAAATACACCAGCCGATGCCGCCAAATCTCACCAAAATTGGGAAACTCCCCAGGCGTGCCGTGATTTCTGGGTTTTATTGCCCCTGGCTCAAATACTTTCCACTTTTGATTCCGCACCGCCAAAAGTCCGAGCAGATGTGTTTGACCGTTACATCTTGATTGCTTTAAAAAACGGTACAGTGGGTGAAGTTTGTGACATTCTGATGAAGATTCGATAGCATGTGATAATTTCTGAAGCAGCCGATACTAAAATATTATTTGGGTAAAAGTTAATATTTGTGGGTCAAACATGATGTGTGGACTTCTGCCCCATGAGGCACGTTTTCAGCTATCAGAAAATTAGCGAATAATTTTAAAATGTCTTATATATCACGCCACACAACTGAAACGAATTTAATAAAATGTCTTGAGAATTATTTAAGCAAGTTTATAAATAGTTATGAAATATAGTTTTCAAGAAATCAACATATTACATCATAAAGAGAAAAAATGAATGGCAGTGAAAGCCGTCGAAACGCCGCTGTTCTTCGATATGACTCCGGGTGGAAAAACTGAACTGTTAGCCGCTGGAATATACGGGAGCATCCGCCAGATTTGTCCACGACGGACGGAGATAAATAGAAGTTATCCCCTGATGCAGCCACCAGCCATCATCATCATCATCGACGCAGACCTGGACGCAGATGCAGATACTTTGCGGGTATCGTTGTTTTGAATTAGGAAGAGTTTGCATTTGCCAGGCCTATTGCCATCATAAATACAAATAGCTTCTTAATTCACCCCACTGAAACCTTGATTTAAATGTCTAATATAAATTAATTTCTTTTAATACTTTATATAAAACTTGTAAATACAATATATATGCTGTTGCAAAAATATTTTATTTATATTAAACTCAGAATTTTAAAGATAAATTAGTATTTTATTTTTTAATAATAAATCCCCATCAATATCACATTAATATTATTATAATTAAATATCATAAATTAAATTCACACCACACAAAAATTAACATTAGAAATCTGTTAATAATTTTGGTTGTTATAATGTTGTTCATAACATTTCTTGTAATAATTGCTCATATGGCGCTAAGCTTGTCTGGATGAACCCTGTACCGTAAGTTTGTTTGCGGCACTGCGCTATCATTTGACTTCTCATCAGTGAATTCAGCTCTGTCATTTATATGTTTGAATGAAATTTACACAGGCAATTTGCGTTCAGAATTGTCTGAATCGTTTTACAGACGATATAAGTTTCAGCACATGTGATAATTGACTTGGTAGTTTTGTATACCAGTTACCGAGAGCGAATAATGTATGAGTATCGTGATGCTGATTTAAATCCACGTTTTAATTTGCATGTTAATATGGAAGGTGTTGTGCGTGACAGGACGGCGTTGCTATCTCTATAGCGGCATGCAAACGAACCGAGAGAATCATCCTCAAATTTCGTGCAGCTCTCAACTATTTCCTTATCGTATCTTCAACGTCCGCTCATATTTCCCGCAACGGAACCGTCAGACATTAGGACAAAAATTTCAGAATTCCTTTCAGAGTTCTCAGTCTAGGGAAAATAGATACTGTTAATATTTAAAAATAAATTGAATAGAGAAAATACTATACAAATATCAGGTCGGATCAAGTCACAAATACTTATTGAATGGGGAACTATTTTCGTAGCGGATTAATGATTAAATTCCTCGTGACTACTATAAATCCTATTATCTTGCCGAAATCCTTTTTAATTACAGCATTATTACAACAGTGTTAAATTGAGTATTATTATTTCAGCACTCATGTATTGATAAAATTGTTAAATAATTTTAGTCTGTTTATTTAAAATTGATTTGGCTATAAGACTATATTTATTAGAAACACAAGAGGATTATTTCTTCCGGATCTTCGAAATAATTTTATTAGTATTTTTATATAGAAAGGCGTTGTAATTTACTATTAAGTAATGTCTTGGAATTCACATTTTACGAAAGATGACTCTATAACGGTCAAATAAATCTGATCGGAAGTTTGGCGGTGCGAAGTAAAAAGAAAGGAGACGGCATTTGAACCAGGGGCAGTAAAACCCAGACTTCACGTCGTGCCTGGGGTGTTTCTCAATTTTGGCGAGAGTTGGCGGCATGGAGTGGTGTGTTTTCCCAAGTGTAATGTTATTGGTCAATACTCATCCCTGCCACCTGAGTGATATAAACCAAAGATTAGGGGTAGATTTGGACACATTTTTCGAGAGCAGTGAGAGAAGGGCAGATTTGGTGAGAGATTCCGAGAGACATTGCTGGACAGGAGATTGGAAATGTGTCAAGGGATATTTCGAGCCGATGATCGGAAACGTTGGACAAGCAGTTGAAGGACAGGAGGATAGACTCAAATTCTTCCTGAACCAAGAAGAATAGCAGCGGCAGCGGCTGTGATATGGAAAGAGGAAGACTCATTTTGAAGAAAGGAGCTGGAATATTCATTAAGCCGGCACGGTAATTAACCCTGTGACCCTTTGCTGATTTTCTGTAATGCCAGGACGAGTAGATTTGTGTAAAATATTTTGTGCTATGGGAAGGCCCATAATACACTATCCTGAGGTTAGTGATAAAATTGTTTAGTTTTATGAAATTTATTTGTATATATTTTTTTGTAAATATATATAGTTTTAATTTAAGAAAGGATTTCTGGCATAAAGATCAAAAACAGCAACATTGTAAGACTAATGAAAATTTTTTCTGTACCCAGTAAATAGATTTCTTTTTTATAATAAAATTTTTATTTTTAATATAAAAATATGGAATTTAAATAGTTAATTTTCCCCCGTTTCATCTCAACTCTCTTCTTGAAATGAGTCTAATTGTTTAATATTTAAGAAAAATGAAAATTATGATTGCAGTATGTCCTAGAATAATATAGGCTATATACTACAAGGAAACAGAATACGCTGTGTTTGTATAACTTACTTATGAATTCTGTCAAATCATTAAATTTATTCATACTCATCAGGCAAATAATAGAGCGGCTTTGTAGTTACATTTATCTTTGTCATGTTACAGGAAGCCATACTAATTGCTCTCCTATAATAGCGACGTGTGATGAACGAAATTTTCTTCAGTGACGAATTTCGCATCAATCAACGCTAAGGCTAAATCTCACTAATAATTAACAAAGTTTTGTTAATTTTCAAATGCTACTTTTTCCTTGTCGTTAGGCAAGACGCTATTTTCTTGTCCTATAAAGTGTTTAGTACATCATTTTTGATCTTTTCTCTCTAATGGAGTTATAATTACAACTGTGTTCTACGTAATGAAGTTCTCAAGGTTGGCGTCTTAATAATTCTAATACTTTTACCTTGCATTAGCTGGTATAGCAGGAAATAATATTCACATTAGTGCTCAACTTTTTCTATGCAGAGGTTCCTTTTATGAAGTCTTTCCTATTTGCCGATCAGGTAGACGGTAGCCTTGATCATACTTCGAATTATTGTATTTAACTTTTCATTTTCAATTTTTTAATATATATGAATCTATTACAAGAAAAATAACAACAAACAATCTATAATATATTTTAGCGCAGCATGTCACCTACGTTTTATACAGAGATAACTTTTTTGACATATTACCTGTAAAAACATAGTATATTATAGTAAAGTCGTATTGGACATGCAAAAATCACTATTGTTAAATGCTGCAACATCAATCACAACGGAGAAAATGTATGTCATCTATTATGGCCACAGAATTATGCGTTGAATCAACAAACAACAATAACCTTCTATTGACGGACTCCATGGGCGCTGTCAACATAAACCAAACTAACAGAGTCAGGGATAACATTGTAAATGATTAGGGGGTATTATCTTAATTATTTAATGATATAATACGATACTTTTATTTATATAAAAAATACAATAACCTTAAATAGGGTCCTGTGCGCTAATTAAAATAAATGAATTAATTAAAGGGGACGATTTTTAAATCTCAGGATTAATTATTCTTTGGGTGATCACGTGCAACAGGGATTTCGTCCACTTTACGAATCTGTTTTGTTTTCATTTGCTTCTGGATGCAGGTTACCAGGTGACCGGAGCTTCCTTCTTCCTTCGGGTTGAACCCGGGCCTGCCGGTAGATAATGGAGTGAAATCGTTCTGCCGGTATTGAGGAAAACTCAGCTTTTCCTCCATCTTTCCTCTAGCCCTCCTAGTTCTTAACACCGTTTCACTATAGAGCAACAACTCATTTTCAGTTCTAGTTGCACCCTCCAGCTTATTCCTCCCTTTCAAAATCCGTTCGACTCTCTAGCTTTCTCCTCCCTTCCACATCCTGACGAATTCTGCATCTCTGCCTCCTCGCACCACACTACTCCTCTGCTTCCTCGACTTCAGCTTGTCTTCCGCCATACTGTCCATTTTTCGCTCATCACCTTTGCAGTCCGGCTCCGTATATCACTTCTCAAAGGGAAAACGCTATCCGTACGTGACGTTTTTCTGCCAATCGTCGAGAATCCTTCGTCCGGCGCGGGAAATTTGCTTGACATAGGGAACTATGTCCTTAGGAAATTTTGAATTGTTAATGCTATTTCAGCCAAAAACCACCTTAACGTTATCAATACGAATACAGGTATGTCTCCCGACCGCCAGCCTGACGCCGGGAAAACTCCTTCTTCCTTGTCTGTCGCCAGTTAGCATGTTCTTGCTGAAATTTTATATAATTCAAAATTTCCATAAATTCGAATAAAACTGTGCTACATCACCTATTTTAGAACTGGTATGTACTGGGGTCTACGACCTGGGACAAACGGTAAGAACTTCCCGCTGATTCCATTGGATAAGTTGGCCGACTGCGTCCTAAAACTAGAGAAACACGGAGAAGGGAATGCTGCGACCCCACATCAAACTCGTCTCCCGACGTTTGGAAAGGCGTGAGAATAGTACCCAATAGTCCGATCTACTTGATGCAGGTATTCAAGTGTTTTCTCTGCATCCCTTTGTATGAAACACGTTTAACGCCGTTTCGGGCACCGGTGGCCTGACTTAGACTTGAATTTTTGAGCCGTTGGCCGCGCGTTGCGTATAAATTTGTATTTAGCTTGGCCGACATAGTCCTCCTAAGAATTTCTTCTACTTGGTCTTAGATTATTTACAAAGAACCAAAATATTTGGTATTCTTGAAAATTTGTTGAAATAAAACTCATTTTCATAAAAATCACACTCTAAGTATTTATATTATAAAATAAAAATTAAACTATATACAATCAAAGATATACTGAAAAAATTCGACCTATTTTATGTTAACATCAGACGGTATGATGATAAGTTCTTCACATATTTCTTCAAAATTTTACTGCATGCCCAACAGAGATATTGCAACGCAAAAAAAGTTGAAAATCAAATTTTAAAAGGCTGTAATTCATAAATGGATCGTCACTTACCACTGACAGTATATATAAAGTTACTACGTCAGTACGTGAAAAAGCACGAAAAATGTTGTGGTTCGCAAACTTTTTCTTCTTGAAGAAATAAGCCTACAAAATCTGATTTTTCTTCATTGGAATGGTCAACTTCGTGTAACACACAGTACATGTAAAAGTATTATTAGGCAAGTAAATACAGATTTAATTTGTAAGCCTAAATGTACTCAACAAGATAGAGTTGATTCCTATGCTAAATTAGTGGGAATGCTCAATTTCATATAGTTAATTTAGAAGATAGACAAGAATGGAAAAATGTCAACCGGATGGATATCGCAAGGTCCTGGGTTCGATTCCCTGGCCCGGTTGACATTTTTCCATTCTTGTCTATCTTCTAGATAGAGTTGATTTGAAAAGAATACAACTACATAGTTCGGAATAATTTAGAAAATCGTGGATACTTAAGAAAGCTAAAAACGGCGCCAGTAAAAGCGTCGGTCATTTTTGAACCAGACACAATACAAATTAAACAAAATTACTTTTGAACTGCAAAAACACGAGGAAATGCACTATAGGGTCTTAAAGTTGTGTGTAATATAACCAGAAATTTTTTGGTTAGTTAAGAACACAGACATTCTATTATTCGAAATTCGTGGCAGAAACCTTATGTTTGCTGATGTAGTCTTGAATAGTTAAACCTTCTTGGGACTCGATGACAATTCCTTGATGGGGAACATTTCTGTTGAAGTTGAATTAGCGTAAGGCTTCCTTGCCACATTTTCCGTAGGATTGTAGGTTACGGTTGCAATGTTTACTCTTGACATGGCGATAATTACGCTTGCTGACTTAAGTCACACACTTTAATTCACTTGTGTTTAACTACTTTCAAATTTAACAAGCGATACAGCTTTTTAACGATAACAAGGCGGAAACTAGATAACGATGTGTACGAATCGAGACTCGACAATTCTTTCATTTGGTAACTTTTTACGCATTCATCCAACATATAAATAAGAAACCTATTTACAATATTTCTGTCACTTCATATATGATCCAAAAATTAATAAAATATAATTAACAATATTTATACATTGACTTGCTCTGGCTAGCCGCATGGACTAGGAAGATTGCACCAAATACACATTGAAAATAAAAATTATACCGCGCCGTTAAATTAAAAATCCATTTGAAATACAAAAAGGAAATTATTTACTACGGAATTCAAAAGTATTTCAAAACGGACGAAATTACCGCGTCAACGTGAGATTATTTGGTGAATTGGGTGGCTGTTTCTTACTGTGTTTCAAGCGGACGTGGCTTGGCGGTCGCGTTTCTACCGGACCTCTCCCCCCCCCCCCCCATTCGTAAATAAAACATCCCCGTGTGACGTTAGAAGTGATCTTTTCCTAATGTTTTTGTAAATGTAGACGGAAATGAAGGAAAATCCTCTGCTAACTAAACTAAACGGCGAAATAGTTAGAAATTACGTTAAGGGCAAAAATGGACATCCAGAAAAACATACAAGAATTAAAGTAAACTTTAATTAAAATACTACAATTACCGGTCTATAATAATTTGCTTTGTCCTGTTGTTAGATTATATGACTGTTGATGGTCCACATCAGAACCGATATTTGTTGTATATTAATTAATTTACTTAAATGCTTGTATGTTTTTCTGGATAACCAGTTTTGCACCTTAACATAATTGTAATTTTTTCGCCGTTTAGGCTAGTTAGTAGAGAATTTTCCTTTAAGCAAGCCTATATTAACATTAACGTAGTGCGGAGTTTTAGGTTACGAAGTTTCCAATTACCTGATCCATGAAGGGGAAAAGGTTAAGATGAAACTCGCCTGTAAGACCCACGTCCACTATAAACACGAAGCCCTACCACCACTACGAAGCAGCCAACAAGTCGTTTTTCTTGCGGACGTGCTTTTCGCGGACACAAAACTTTTGACACCCTTTACATAGCCCCTTCCCCCTTTCGCCTCACAAATGTGCTCTTTGCAAACACACCCTGGGCGCAAATCCCGAATCATAATAATGTAAATATTGTTCAAATAAACTGTCCTGTTTAACATTAAGCATATGTGCATGGCATAACATTGCAATAACTTGTGTGGTGATTCATGACCCTTACAGTCGGGTAAAGCAAAAATAATTTAGTTTTTGTTATTTACGTATACAGAACGGAAGACGAGAATGCTTTGGTGGGGCCGAGTAGGCGGGAAATGTCGGCGGGAAAACGTCACCGTCTGCAACATTGTTGATGGCCTGGAAGAGATTAGATTGCAGATTTGTTGCAGAGAGGCTGCCTGAGAGAGACGCTAGGGAGAGACGAAGCTGTGGCAGAACAAGGCGACATGTATAAAATTTAGTTTCTGCACATTTAAGAAAGGAGATTCATTTGGTGGGAGTACAGAAAATAAAAAGACAACATTTGATCTGAAGGAGAGGCACTAGAGAATCTTAATATGAAGAAGACGTGACCCAGCAAAGGAACAACCGGCATACGAACAAAAACGAAGAACGACGTCATCAGGCGTTAACATCCGGTAACGGCAATTTACCTCGGTTTTTCCACACAAACCATTCTCGTCTGATTCGCGAATTTAATTTTCAACTATATCGTTCGTCACCCGCGTTCCCGGGAGCAGCCATTTAAGAAGCTGCGTAGATTATTATTTTTGCTTTTACCGACTGAGCTAATGATTAAATTGATATCGTAAATTTATATGTTTTCCACTATAACTTAATTTGAGTTATATTTCTATTCAAAATAAATACATTATTATTATTATTGTTCGTTTGATTGTACAACAATATTTTGATGGTGTAACCAACGAACACCACACTTGTCTGGATTTGTTAATTATAAAAATAATTTAACTATTATTTTGCCTTACGGCTACAATGCTAAGTGAGTTATGTAATCAATTTTATAATATTCCGCTCCATTTTATATTAATCTTGTTACCATTAAATATTAATATTAAATTTTTATCCTAGGTATTGGAGTTGATAGTTAAGCGTTGTAAAATTATTAAGATTTAAAATGTACAATTTTCCCTCACACTTTTCTCCCAGAGGAAGGACTACATTACGACTTGGTTTCTTTTGTCATTCATGTTACCAAGTGTTTTTGTACAATGTAACGCTATTTTCTGTTTTCTGTCGTTTACAAGTAAATATTTGCATTCAACACACAATTTCGCTAACTACGGAACAAAATAATTTATGCCACGGGTAGTCACAAATTATCAGATTTTTTCAATAAAATAGTGATAATAATTGATTATTTACAAGGTGAGAGTAGAAGTCGTTGAAATGTTGGATACTGAAACTTTCTCCTTAACTATTAAACGTGATAACAATGATTTGCTTGAAATGATAAAATAGCAGGCATGACAATATTCATTACTGTATAAAAAAAGAACGAATTGCAAAAGAAATAATTCCTTGTATTTGTAAAGTATTAATACATTTTAGTTAGGTTACAATTTTTCTGTTAGGTAACTCAGTGAAGAAAATAGAAGGTATACACCAGAAAAAGTGTTTAATATCTTCGAAAATAAGCAATTAGGAACCCGAATTTATTTGACATATTAAGGTAGTCAGCCTTTATATTATTGTCAAATTACATAAATAAGAGTAAAATTTGTGTATTTTAGGAGAATTTCTACAACTACATACATTATAAAATTAATCAAGAATTCTAAAGTATCGATAAAAAGGAACATAGGTAGAGTGTAATATTAATACATTCTTGGTCAACAATTTAACTTTCAATTATAAAAGAATGATGCATGATTATTGCTTTATTGATTACATTTTTTCCGTCAAGACGTCATTAATAATTTTGAAGAACATTTTAAAAAGGAGTAAAATAAAATTTTAATAAAAACCATTAGAAAACATTTAAAAGTTCATATTTTGTAAATTATTCTAATAAAACATGTAATGATATCTCATAAAAATAATTTAGACCATAGCCGGGGTAATAAAAGACTTAAAAATACGAAAATATTAATGTTTTTTCCCTGCGCACCTTCTGGCTGGGACATTGGAATTTTATAGTATCTTGCAAAAATTATTTTCTATAACTTTCTAGAAAACATGAAACTCTTACTTTCTAACAATTTTATAGTGACATTTATGGAGAATATTAAGATTATCGAACAAATGTAACAACTTACTGGATATGAGGTGTAAAAATAGTTCTACATTCCAAAGACAAAAAAATCTAAATAACCAACCTTTACTTTTGAATACAATATTGAGGATAAAAATTAATAATAATAGTAATGATAATATTAACATTAAAAGGAAACGCCATATTATGAAATTCAGCACATAGCGTAGTCAATACACGTTGTACGTGACGATAAGACAAAATAATATGTAAAATTATTTATTTACAAAACATAAAAGTAATTATAAATTCAGGTTATTTTCTGAGTTGTTATACATTGTACATTCACTTAACATTAAAACCAGGACAGTTTCTTTACCCAATATTGACAGTCTTATAATCCAGGATATTTTCTTAATCATCCCTCTAATGTTTAAAATTAAGATACCAGCAAAAGTGTTGAATGTGTTGCCTTGTACAATAACACACCACATAGCTTTATACTTTCTGTACAGTTTTTTCTGCTCTTGTTTGTTTGATGTATTGCTGAAGCTACTATAGAGGGAAGGACAGTTTCCTGGTCGCGCAGCTCCAAGTAGTGAAAAGTCAATTGCGTGTGTTTGTGTTTCTCAGTGTGTGTTTGTCCTCTCTTGTGTACATGTGGGATTTTTAATGACTTTACACTATATACTTTTTGTTGAAATGATTCTTGGGTTTCCAGCCGGGTGGCGTTGTAAATACACGACGTTTCGTCGACAATCACCGTCGACATCTTCCTGGTGGAAATTTATATACTTTTTATTTTATTTACTTATTTTAAGATTATTTGTAATTAATTATGTACTTTATGTAGTTTTAAAAATAATTTGTTATTTGTCATGTATAACATACCCTATTTCTTCAATCGAGAACAAATAGAAAGAACAATAAATCTAAATCGAATCCTTTTCACCGCTCGAAGTAGCTGTTTTGTAAAATCACGTTTATCAACGCAGCATGATCTTTTATTTTTGACTTAGTACTGAAATTAATAGGGGGATATTAATTATTTTAGTGCGATATTAGTATATTAATAATAAACTTTTGTAATATAAAAAGAAAACAATTTACTTGATTCAAGAAAATTTACATCTATAATTACAATTTTGGTATTTTCAATCTTCATGCTGTTAATTCTTTCTTAATTAAAACTAAAAATATATTTGCGTGAAAATTATACGAATTAAATTCTTAAATACAACAATATTTTAACTCTAATATCAGGGTCTTCCCATAGATCATACAAAATATACTCGGATCTGGCAGTATAGAAAATCAGCAAAAAGGGTTGCAGGTGTAATTAACCGTGTCAGCTTGGTTAATATTCGAGATCCTTCCTCGTAGCAATTTCCTCTTCAGAGCCGCCGCCGTTCTTTGTCCCTGGTTCAGAACAATTTCCGGTTATCCTCCTTCTCTTGGACTACCTGTCCAATAATGTCCATGATCTGTCCAGTAATCTCTCACCAAATCTCTCCTGCCTCTCCGCTCCTGAAAAATCTCTCAATCCCCCAAAGATCTCTGTGAACGCCTTTTTAAAATCTCATCACCATTTCTGTAGTTTATATCACCGACGTGGCAGGGGTGGATATTGGCCAATAACATTTATGGTTACACTTGGGAAAACACACCACCTGATGCCTTCAAGTCGCAGCAAAACTTGGGAAACACCCGTGAAGTCTGAGTTTTATTGCCCCTGGCTCAAATGTTGTCTCCTTTCATTTGACTCCGCACCGCCAAAAATCTCAGCAGATTTGTTTGACCGTTACTGTACACTAAAAACGACACTAGTATTAGCTGTTAATTTTTTCACGAGTTCCTAAAACAGCTGTTCAATAGACCGATTTTTAAATTTACAACAGAAATCCTTGATGTGAGGTTGACATTTCATAGAGTCTCGAATTCAAGTCCTTTATACAGGTGTCTTATTTTAAACTCTTCAGAATTGTAAAACGTTCCCTTATTGACACGATATAGTATATATTTTCAGCCCATTCATTTTCTAAAGTTGTGTGTAAGTTTTGTCACGTTGTTTTTGCTGCGTCGCTGAAGGGTTCTGATAGCGTAGTTTTCCCGGGGCCAGTTCAGACCTTGGCCCACGAAGCGGGAGAGATAATGACAGGCCTACAGTTTTGTAAACAGCAATCAGCGGCGTCTCATGGGAATACAAACACCGATCCGACCTAAACTCCTAACTGTACCATCAGCTATATTGCTTCAGATCAGGAAACTTCATCAAAATATAGTCATTCCTTATACAATGGAGTTGTTAGGAAAACAGAGGAATATATACAAAATTTAATATACGACGAAATTTTCCGGATCAATTTAGGACCAGGGAACAACCCTTCACTGCACTGCTTTTTATATCTGCATTATCTCCACTATCCCTGAGAATTTAACACCGACAAGTGCTTTGCGTATCTGTAGAAGTGTTTATTTTAAGATGTAAAAAAATAAGTCACCAGCAAAGATTATAGTGTTTTGTGTAGTTTGGAGCCGAATGATACTTTTGTTAAGGTTAATATTTGCTGTGCTGAACTAAATATCTAAATAAGAAATTATGTTCCAGTTCTAGTGCATTTAGTGTACGAAACGGCATAGTTGTTACACAATGCCTGTGTAAAACACATGAGTAAAACATATAAATTAACATTGCACATATGGCATAGCACACTATTGTTATTGTTTACTCAATCCTATGCTAAATATTTATTTTTAATTTACTTCTAGTTTCTGTTTCTGCTCTTTGTATGTATATGTCCCGTAATGGAAACTCTAATTTATATAGACAAAGGAAAAGGTAAAGTGAAGGCAATTGATGATTTTATGGCATTGGATTTACCATCTGATAGTGATGATGGGCTGGATTTCGACGATTTTACGGATCTTGATCCTGGAATCTTCTGATAGTGGCAGTGAGCGTGAAACTAATAAGAAAAAGGTAACCAATTCAAAAGCTACAATTAACAATGAGGTGCATCCACCTATTGTTGAAGAAAATCAACCCGAAACATTGAACAAAAACTAATTCCTAGTAAATGTCAGGTCTTGTGGAAAAAGCAAAGTGCTAATTTTTCTGGTGAATCATTTCTATTCACAGGTCACAATTCACGACCACAATCAGTATTATAATTGTATTCACCGTAACAGTTATGAATGAATGAAAATAGTCTATGTTGTCCCATTCAGGGCAAAGGCCTCCTACAAGCAGGGGTAGCTTTTAGTAGTCTCACACGGTTAGCTAATACACTACACTACACTGTCACTTAGTTGTAGTTCTATTCTGATCCATTGTCCTCCTGCTTGTTCTTTGAATAGGTCCGTCCACTTGCGTGGGAGTCTCTTGCCTATGTAGCGGTCCCATGTGGTAGCTTGTAACGTCCATCTTTCGTCTTGTAGCCTCACAACGTGTCCCTTCCATTTCCATTTGGTCTTTGTAGCCTGTTGAGCAACGTCTATTGTTGCTGACATCCTATGTATCAAGATGTTTGATACTCTGTCGTTCAAAGAAATGCCAAGGATCTTCCTCAGCATTTTCCTCTGGCATACTTGTAGAGTGTTTCTCTCTTTTACTCTGAGAGCCTATGTTTGACACCCATACAATAATACTGGGAAAATCGCAGATTTCTAGTGTCTCCCTTTTGATATATATTGTGATGTATACAGTAGCTCTGTTCCTTCAAGATATATTGGAGTTTGTACTCCGTTTGTGGTCACTTGTGTTTTAGATTTATTCATTGATTCTCCTGCCAACTTGCTGTGTGAGTTTAACTTTTGAAGAATTGATTGTAACTTTCTTGGAGTTTTGGCGAATAAGACTATGTCGTCTGCAAAACTCCAGTTTGCCATTAAGGCCTATTCCATGTTTCTTATTCCATTTTAATTTTCTGAATATGTCTTCCAGCATAAAGGTAAATTAGCTTGTCTGACTCCTCTTTCCACACGGAAATGTTGGCCTGTTTTTTTCAGATTTTACTTTAGGTTTCTCTTAGTTACTGAATGTATTTTACTTCTACTCCTTGGTTGGTCAGTGCTTGAAGTATGTTTGGGTGTTCGATTGTATCAAAGGCTTTGCTGTCATCTACAAAAGCTAGGTAAGTTTATAAGTGATTTTCTTGTGACTTTTGTATTATTTGACTGATGGTGTTGGATATGGTCCACTGTGCTGTAACCTGCCTGTTCTGAGGGTTGATTCTTGTCAAGTGTTTCTGTTATTCGCCTTGTTAGTATTTTTGTGAACAGTTTATATAAGTTTGACATCAGGCTTATAGGTCTATAGTTGTTCAAGTCATCCTTCGTACCTTTTTTGTGAAGGAGTATAATCGTGTTTATTTTCCATTGGTCAGGTATGATCTCCGTTTGTATGATTTTGTTGAAAACTTCAGTGATGATTGGTGTTAAGAGATTTGCATCTTCTTTTAAGAGCTCATTGTATATATTATCTTCACCCAGAGTCTTTCCATTCTGAAGTTCATTAATTGCTGTTCTAACCTCACTGTATATTATAGCGAGTATGTCTTCGGTGGTAACCTGATCTAGATCGCCAGGGTCGCTATTTGTGATTTTGTTTTGTAGGGATCTTGTATGTATTGTTTTGTAGAATTCCGTTGCTGTTTCGATTATGTCTTTTCTAGTGGTTAAGGGGACCCGTGACTGATTCTTTGTTCATATATCCATCGTTTTCCCCCATGGACTTTCCCCTTCGCCTTTCTTATCGATTTACTTGTTTCCAGTATTTGTCTCGTTGTTGTTGTAACAGTTATATTATTTTTTCACTGATGAAACTTTATCCAAAATTGCAGATGAAACTAATTTATATAGTACCCAGAAACATCCTAGCCAACCTTTACGTTGCAAAGTTCCGCTTTCCAGCAGTAGTGACTGTTTACAATTCTCGTATTGGGAACGTAGACTTGTTAGACAGTATATAAAAGTTAGATCCAAACGTTGGTATATGCGTTTGTTTCTTCATCTTGTTGACACAGTTGTATTAAAAGCCTGGATACTGTACCGAAGGATATTGAAAGAGACAAATCAATCACACTCATTCATGACTCAAAACAAGTTCAGAGCTAATTTAGCGGAAGCACTCTGCAGAATTAAAAAAGTGCGGCAGACGAAGCACCCTAGACCCGACAGAGACCAAGAAGATCAAATACAAAGGATCTTCACTGGCTACAATAATGTGAGATTAGATCCCGTCAACCACTGGCCAGTTTATAATAGGAAGAGAAAAACGTGCAAGGCTATAACTTTGTCACATGTGCTAAATGTAAAGTAAACTTGTGTTTAAATAAAGACAATAATTGCTTTCGTTCATTCCACAAAGAACTGAAATACACTAATTACGTCTTTCAATATTCAGACATTTTGTTTATTTCATCTTTAGTGTGTATTTTTGTAAAGTTGTTTCTAATTTTCAAAGATTTCATTTGTATACATTTATATGAGGGTTTCAGTAAAATTGTAACTTCATCACTAAGTTTTGCAGATATGCAAAGATATCAAATTTGGTTTTTCCACCCACAAAAAATGTAAGTGATTTTTTCCATTTTTCCTATAATCCACGACCATTTCTTCATTACAAAAAAAATATTATTGTTGTAATTAAAAAAGTGCGGGGTGAAGGGATAACGAAATTGTGTCGGATGAATTTCGGTTCTCCAGGCGGATTGCGTCTTGCTAACAATTTGCAGAATATTTCAAGTACTAGTTAGGAGGATCTCGAGTTTCTTAGCCTTGCATTTCCTATGCCTATTCAGACAAGAGAAATCAAACTGTCACCTTACTTTCAAATTACTTTCAAACTTTCTGGGTGCCTGACGTTGACTGGATATTAATTTATTTTAGCAAAGAAAAGGAATGAACTCAATACTGTTAGCAAATTTGGAATGAAAATCAGTTGATTAACAGAACTTTCAAATTAGTTAATAACATAAGGTGGACTCCAAACACTTAAATAATTATGTTTCTATTTTCGTAAAAAATAACAGAGTTGTAATTCACTAAATCACTTACCAGCATGCAATCTTATATTAAAAGCAGTAACCTCCAATTTTCAGTTTTTGTTCAAAAACAATTTTATTTTATCATGGTAAAACTGTGTTGCTATAATATTATCTTGTCTTTGTAGTTGTTGTATTCACTCCTACTACTGGAATTATTTTTGAGCACGTCTTTTCATTTCCGCATAATCTGTTTATCGTATTCATCCTTGCCCTCCCTCTTCTATTCTTACTCCACATTCAACCCCCTAATGCTAATTTTACAAAACCCTCATGTAACATAACATGGCTTATTAATGTATCCCTTCTCTTGGTCAACATCTTCCCATATTCTGCTTAGAACCTCCTCGTTAGTGATTCTCATTCTCCTATAGCACCCCATTTCGGAGGCTTCTATTTTTTCCCTTTCTGCAACTCCTATCGTCCACGTTTCGCACCACTCATTACCAACATTTTTAGCAATGATTTGCTAATATTCACACTTATATTACCAGTAAGTAAATTCCTATTATTCGTGAAAGCCTTCCTTGCCTGGGCTATCCTACTTTTTATGTCTATTATACTTCTACCATCCCTAGTTATTACGCTTCCCAAGTAAAAATGTCCTATTTTTGGAGTTTTTGCAAAAACCGTCAATTTTAGACTCAATTTGTTATGTACTGGAGAGCAGCAGGTAAATAAAATTTTAAAGTCAGAAAAATTATGTCACGTTATTAAGTACAAAGTTCCACAATTTTCATACCGTTACTTCCAGAGATATAAAAAGCCAAACTTGTAATTTTCTTTCACACCCTAATTTTTTCATCTTCAATTTGCTTGAAATTATGTATGTCAATTTTTCTCATACATTTTTTTGTTCTTTGGGGTTCAAAGAGCACAAAATGTACAAGAAAGCCACGTCTCATGTGTCTTAATAAAATATTGTCAGAGTTATTACATCTCAAAATGATGACATTTCCGAGTCGTATGCTAAAAAATAACAATCTGTAAGTACTCCAATATAGAACGTAAAACTTTACCAATGTTTATTGGTGACATTCCTTAACATTCACACAAAATATTATTGAAATTGGAGTTGGTCGATTAAATAATGCGGGATTTCGAACTAGTATTTTCATAAGCTGCATTCGTTTCTTTGTGCGTAAGTCAGGGGCCAGTATCGTTGCACGTACAGAGTTTTGAATCTGCAGGAGTTATGAGACTAACAACCCGAAATACCCGTTATACATTTGAAAGAAATTTCCTCCTGGTAAGTTTCAGTGTCAGACAAATTCGAGAAAACGAACGATAATTTCTATTCCCAGATTAGTTCAGATTAGATCAGTATTAAATATCATTGACTAGTATTATCCATATTGTAATCTTCGGCTATTTCAGTCACTTCCAATTTCGGAGTTATTACGGTTGAATATTGCCAAGAAGGAATTTTTATGTCAGAAGAGGAAGTATAAGGTACAAAGCAGTTATTAATTATACAATGTTTACTCTACTTAATACAAAAACAAACATGACAAGCTTAAAGCATCTACAATTTTCGAAGGGCTAAACGATAAACGAATTTTAAATGAATAACTGTACAGATACAGAATTTCTCTGTTCGCGAATTTCAACAAATTCACCAAAACTCTACAACAGTAAAAAAATACGTATGTCGATTCCACGCTTGGCCCGCCTTTCCACACGTCGCTCGTAAAACATAAATTTCACTTAATGTTAAAAATATTAATTTTAGTTTATTTCACATAATTGTTATAAGTAATACGTAATTAATTCTCCTTCTTTCACAACTTTGTTTGAAAACATATGTACAAGGACAATATATTTATATTATCCGTTGCCCTTAAATAATCACGCAACAGCTTGTTAATAAACACACTAAAGAACACAAAAATAAAATATTGGTTTATCAAGAGCGTCTTTACACATTCAATCCAGGTATTTTCTGAAGTCAAATTTAGTTTCATAAGAACAACATCTTAATTTTCCACGTTAAGAATCTAATTTTGCACACTTTGATTCCACAGTATCTTGGTGTTTAGATAATGAAAACTATAATAAATGTACGACTTCTTATCTATACAAGTGCGTCAGAGAAGTCGGTTCGACGAAAGCGCGCTGCTCGGCGGTGGCAGAAACAACACTCAGCGGCAAGGGAAGACTCCCGATGTCTACCACGATTCCCCCAGAGGATTCGCCGGCAAGGTCAGAACAAAGGGATGGTCCTGCAGGAGTCACTATTCGTCGGTCCACACTTCATGTAGTGAATATTGATTATGGGTCGTCTCGTTGTAATATTGAAACATTTTCAATAAAATATCGATGGACTAATGTAATTTCACGGACAACTAATGCAGTTGCGTGACTGAATGTTTGAAATCACTCATATAATTTCCAAGTCCTGAATCACTGTAACTTTTCTCTTGTCGTGAAATTTTCGAAGTCCCAATTTCTGGTAATCTTTCTGTCTGGAGCAAAATTAAAAATATACGTCCGCTCACCTCCAGTAGCAGGGACAAAGTCTTCGAATTTTGCTTGTATAGTGACTTCTCCAAGAGTGTCAAGGGAAGTGATGAATGTAGTCAAACGTACAACAGTGCTGCGATATATACTGGTGTAAGGAAAAATGCTTATTTTTAAAAGTATAAAACGTGTATGAACAATTGTAGATGGTTGTTCACGGTAAAAGTTACATCTGAAATTATTTGCGTTTTTAGATTGTGTATTTATGCTAAAATTTAGACTATAGATTCTAAGCTTTTAGATGGTTTGGATTGTCACTGTTGACAACAGCTGTGAAGGATCAATATCAGGCAATAATAGTGTCTGACATGCATGCTTGCATCTTGCTCATCCCATTGTTCCGACAATGGGTATTGTAAAAAAGTCTGACTACAAAGTAATGCGGAGAGTTTAGAAACTGTGAAAGATGTCAAAAGAAAACGTGAATTGTTATCTACATTTAGGTTTAAACCAAATATTAATGATTATATTTTCGTCAAAAGTTATATGAGTTTTAAGTTTTAATGTAGACTTAATGAAATATTGATTAAAATTTATCTTTAAAAGGTTAGAATAATGTTTCTTGTTTATTTTATTTTATTTAGAAATGATATTATTATGACAATAATTGAAATAATTAAAAATAATATTTAATTTAGTAATTATTATTAGATTCTGATTTAACCATATTATTTTATTAAACTGACTAAGTAGTTAAATGGAAAACACAAAAATTATTAATAAATTCGGTAAAGGAATATGGAAATCCATCCAGATATGGAACGTGCGGTTACAATATTTTGTCAGTATGTCTTTATTTGATATGCTGATTATATGCATGATTTGTTCTGTGATACTTAATTTTATTTTCCCTTTGTCCGATCTTGTCCGCTTATGTATGCTACAAACTGTATTGTAAGGAAGTGGAAAGACTTCAAATGAAACTCACTAAAATTACTGTATTATTGTGAATATATTTCATTTATTAATTTAATGTTTTTATGAAATGTAATTCGTATATAACTTTTGTAATTCAGAGTTGTTTTGGTTTTATAGATCGCTGAAACTGTTGAACGTTCTCATGACCGAGCGCTGACAGCAATCGTAAATTTTGGAAGTTATTGCAAAAACGCATAATTGAGAAACACAGAAGCCGCTCCAAGTTCTGAAGTATTTTAATAAATTAGGAATGAATTGCCTTGAAATGTTGGAGGTCATCTGGGGACCGAGACCGCGGGTTTTTTATACTGCTTGTACGACGGTCATATTTATGAAAGGACGGTTCTTTTCTTCCATAATCTTTCCCGCGTAACGCATAGCAATCTCTCGGTTTCGCTTTTAGCATATTACACCAGTGCCGTAAAGCCTGGGCTATAAATTATAGCACGCCTACTCCGGCTTTTACAAACTTCAAAGGGCTTAGCGTCGATGTGCAAGTCAAATATGTATATTAGTATGAGATATACGATGTCGCGTGAAGGGCATCGCGATAGTCGAACTCGGCCCCTGTAATCCGGCCCCCGAGCAAACAGAGCAATAAATAAATACCAGACTCACGATATCGGCCAATATCATTCCCACGCCGGCAATCATCAACAAAATACCGCCTCGAGTCATTAGGCACTTTGGTTGCTTAATGTATAAAGTACAATTCCTTTCTTACAATTTGAGGGTGGATTAAAGTATCATTATGACCACTGTCATGCCATTAACGCCGTTATTATTCAATGGAACCTGTCATCAAGCTCATGGTTGTTAATTTTCAGACGGTTACATCTACTTAAATAGCATTTTAAAATTAAAACCATTTTAGGCATATTTGACAACAATCAGTCTTTGAACGATTATTTATTTTCATTAAATACCAGCTGGGGACTTGGTTTGCCCGGATATTTATTTATATTAACCCGGTACATTAGTTAATTCATGGTCAACACGTGATTCAACCGCATCGAAAACGTCACAATATGAACCTCAAATGTACTCCCAGTATGTCGAGAGGTTCAAAACTACCCCCGGCACAATACAGGGCTAAAACATTTTCAGTACTCCAATAGAATATAAATGCTCCCCCAATTAAGGGATGAATTTTTACTTAAATCGCATGTTAAAAGTCATAATGTAAGACAGCGACTCGCATTCCACCAAACTTCATATGAGTGATTTCCACCCTCACCCCTCACATGCTGCAAGGGGTTCAAATTATACACTAATATTGTCGGGGAAACACTAAAATGTTATTGACCTCAAGAATTTTTTTCGACTCAAATATGAACCTTCATTACATATAAAAGTTCCACCCCCTCCCCCTAGGGGTGGCAGCCGTGTCTTATCTCCAAAGTATTTGGGTTTAGGTTGCGGGGAATATGGAAACAAAATTTAATCAAAATTGTTTTTTCCTTTAAATGTATTAAGTAGTAGTGTATTTTAGCTCGTCGAATCCCCTTGTTAGGAAACGAACCGCAATTTAATTCGCATTTAAAATGTCAGACACCAAACTTCAGCTTTTTTATTTTCATATGACTGCCCCTACACCCCACGATGAATGGGTTTGTTATTTTACGCAACCAAATTAGCCGAAAACGCTACCAAATTAAGGAAATAACGGCAGTTTATGGATTTTCAAAATTTACACCTCTCCGCCCCCGCCCCAAGTGGTTGAAACTATTAAATAAAGTCGTTTGTCTTCTGTTATTGTGAACTGTACTGGATTACATATTTCATGTCAATTAAACATTTTTGTTTATTATATTCTTTGTGAACAAAACTGTACAGCCCTAGGACAAAATAAATTAATAACAGTAATAAATTCATAAAGATTTATTTCAGTCTTCACAGACATGTGAGTTTCTATACTGCTTTAGAGAACGTGTAATTACGAACCGTATATAATTACTTATAGAACAGCCCTTTTTATTACAAAGGTCCTATTGACTATAGGGTCATTAGCGACCACAGTGTTAATTATTTACATATTGTTTCACAGTTTTGTTCAATACCACTGTATTTTAGTTCTAATGAACATAATAAATTGAAATTTTTTTAACATATTTTTTTTCAGCTTAAACTTAGGTTGTTTCAAGCCAAATTTTTGAAATGATGTTGTGAAGTGTCATACATTTTGTTTATTCCTATAAAATAATTTTACAATATTAAACATTTTTGTACATTAATTCTGTAGAGAACATTGCTGAGGTATTTGCAAGGCACCCTTCCCGGGCAAACCCGGCTAGACAAACACAGCAATAAAACTTCAAGCTTGTCAGTCGCAGTCTTTGTCTGAAAGTTACTTGCCCAGGTCTACCCAGGTTAGCAAGGACGTTGACCGAAAAGATTGCTAGGGCGGCCCCTCCCAAATTTTGAATTTTGGAGAGGCAGGGTAGGGACGTCAACCCCATTGGAGGACCTGTGAAGATAGAAAAATCGGGGAAACCAATCACGTTTAGGAGAGGTGAGTTCGAGGTGGAGAGGACCTGGGAAAGAGCATTCGGAAAGGAGAGTTCAATGTAAGAGTTCAGCACGAAGAAACGGAAAGTCGGACTGGCTGGCTTCGTATCTCAGAGGAGAGGCGATCTGGCTGCAAGTATCACAAGGAAACTGCACCAAAATAGAGGCATGCCGCTTTTATGCTGACCCATAAGTTGCCTTTGCGTTAAACTCTGTACTGACCGCCAACAGGGAAACCAGGGGAGGATAAACGTAAAGTAAGGAGCCAAAAGAAAATAATCTCTCTCTCTGCTATGCGTATAAACACATCATACAGCCCTGAGTAAAAGTAAATTAAATTTACTAAAGTCTCTTACAATACTATTTATGGTTAGGGCTCAGCTAGGCAAATTTTTTCCTACTTCCCTCTAGCCTAATTCGTTCTTAACATCTACTCACTAAAGAGCTCCTACTCACTTTCAATTCTTGTTGCACCCTCCACCTTATTCCTCCCTTTCAAAATCCGACTCTAGCTTTCTCCTCCCTTCCTCATCCTGACGAATTCTCCATCTCTACCTCTTTGCCCACTCGCCGTCTAGCGCCACACTGCTCCTCTGCTTCCTAGGCTTCTCAATGCCTTCCACCACACAGAGTATTTTACGGCTTCTTATCTCAACTCTATATATCCCTCCTCCAAGGGAAAACGTTATCCCACGTGACGTTTTTCTGCCAGTCCTCGTGAGTTCTCCGTCTGGCGCGGGAAATTTTCCATGACACCGGGAACAGTGTCCTTCAGAAATTTTGAAGGTGAATGTTCTTTCAGCCAAAAATAAGCTTAACGTTATAAATCCGCAGACAGACATGTGTCGGGCCGAATCGACCGCCAAACTGGCGCCGGGTAAATCCCCTTACCTGGCTGTCGCCTGTTAGCATGTTCTTGCTGAAATTTTATATCATTTAAAATTCCATAAATTTGAATTAAAATTTGAGTAGGGTGCTACTGCGCTATTGTATCAAGCTGAGAGCCGTAAGCTAATCACCTACGTTCATGAGGAATTTTAGAGTAAAATTAGTGCTAATGACATGAGGGATGGTGTATTTGAAATTAACTCATCAAGACGAAAAAGTTTCATGGGGGTAAAAAATATGGATGCCATTTAAAAAAAGGAGTTTGTGTTTGCAACTTGCAGGGATGAGCTAAATAGCTAGAAGTAATACACGCATCGAACGTCACCATCGAAACCCTTCAACTTCTGTGTTGAACTTGTTTCGTCGTCTGCCCCCCGCTTTGGAGATATTTGACTGTACTTTTTCAGAAGGGACTCCATGTATGTACGGGTACGGAAGTGATTTTGTGAATTTTTAAGAAAACATACACTTAGAGTTCGCGTAAATGTACCAACTACAGTGGCGGATGGTGCATATGTACAAAGAACTTACAAAACATGAATTAATTTAGGAGGAATTATTTGTTTTTTAATTTTAAGAAACTCTAAAATAATAGTATTTTAAGAGTGTGAATTTATGCTTTCATTTCGAAGACTTTATACTATCCGCCATCGAGCGCGCTCCCTTCCGTACATATCTTGGCTACATTCTCATAGCACGGGAATCTTGTCTGTAATATAAATGCGCATGCGCAGTATTACCGTTTCACCCCCTGTTCGTCTAAAATGCAGCAGCAATATGAGCTACCAAACGCACAGCGCATTCAGAGAGATAAATTTATATGCTGACTTTTTGGCAGTCTTTTTATTTATTGTAAACTTTATAGTCAGAAAACTATGTTGTAATTATCTGCTCTTCATTCACTTTAAACTTCCAAATTTTTAAAATGTAAATTTTTTTGTGTATCGTTACAAACTCAAACTACATTACGTAATCATCAAATTCACTATTAGCCCCATTTTCATTGCTGCAGCTTGATTGATTGCCATATCTGTGGAACGAATTAATTTTTAAAGAAGATTTATTTATGGTAATGTCATTGGTTGGAACATTTGTTCACATTTAAGAAAGAAGCATGAAATTATTTATTTTTAGGAAGTTGTTACAGTCAAAATGAGGAATTATAAGGATATTTCATAATTATAATGTTAATTATTTAAATATGTTCTTTAATTATATGATGAAAACGTTTACAGTACGTAGTAACATAGTATATCGTGGTACATATAAACACTCAGAGATGGAAGCGAGACAAGTTTACTCAGTATCAGTTTCACTTCATAATAGATTTTATAGTTAAGTCACATCAACAACAGGAACGTGTTACATCAAATAGCAAATAAAGTCAACAAATAAATAACATTCCTCAACAACGTATAGTTCCGTCCTCACAACTTCATAATACTATTCAGATTATGGAACATAAACCATTGACCCTATTTAATAGTTAAACATTATTTAAATGTTATTTCACTATAATATCTGTAACATATTATTTAAAATCACTGATAATAGTAGTTATCTAACAGGGTTCACATTTTTTATTGCACAGATTTCGTTTCTGAAAATACATGTCCATTACTTCTTATGTTAAATAAATATATGCAAATCATACAGTAAAAATAAGTAGAATAACTGAACTGCTAAAAGCAGTGTGAATAATTTATAAAATGTCACTTAATATTTAGTATCTTACGCGGATATGGTTTTGAAAATGAATTGAATATTAATATGCACTAAAATCCTATTGAACAAAGAATTATTATACGCAAATAATTATAAGTTAAAAGTAAAAGTATTTATTATAATACGGTTTTCTTATTTTTGTGAATGAATACTTGCATTTGAAATGCAATAATCAATTCTTTGTACAAAGTAATACTTGATGAAAAATACTAGTCCACTAACACACCCACTAAAATTACTTTCTTTCTTCCATTTCACTGTATTCCTCACGCCCTTCTTTTTCTGAATCACTTATAGACTTATTCCGGATGGCAGTAGAATTATGTACGGAAATTTCTGAGTTATTAACATGGATCCATGATGGTATCAGTTATTTCCGAAAATGATCTGCAACAAAGAAATGTATTCTTCAGTATAAGGTTTAAAAAAGAATAATGAACATTACAATGATTGACTTAAAGAATAAATTTAATTTTAACATTTTGTTTCATCATCATAGATAAAATAATTCATAATGATAATATTAAAAATAATTATTTGAGCACATTAAATAACTTTTAATTAGTTTCAGACATCTATTCCATAGATAGTGTTTAATTGCATTCATAAATGCTTGAAATACCTAAAATGAAGGTCCAGAATAAATAAAATCAATACATTGGTATAAGTGATTTCGCCCTTCTGGCGTTTTGTGACTTTTCGTCACTTATATGTGTCTGTAGCAATCCGCGGGTAAGGGCGGTGATCCTTGGTATTGTGTCATATTTAAAATATTTTTTTTCACGTCACATAATTCAATTATTAAACTTTTGATGGAAATTGCCATCAATTTGATACTAAATTTAACCGTTTTCCAGCTCGACAAAAAACATACCAAAAAATTAAAGGAGGTTTAAACGTGAAACCAATTAAATACTTCCGATATGTTTACGACATTTTTTTCATTATTAATAAGAACCAAATCCATTATTGAGGTTTTAACAGCTATCACGAAAAATTACAATCTATGTTTGAACTGGAAAATTACAAGAAATTAGTTTTCTGGATGTTTGTGTCATCAATAACAATGGCACCATTGAAACTGACTGGTTCCAAAAACCAACCTATTCGGGACGAATCTTTAACTTCCGTTCAAATCATCATACTTTTATGAAAAAAGCTGTAGTTTGCAATCATATAGACAAAGCCATACTTTTAGGTAATTCAAAATTCCGCAGCAAAAATATTAGTTTGGTTAAAGATATCTTAATTAGTATTTCGTACCCTTTGAAATTAATTAATAAACATTCTTTAAAAGAATTCTAATTAATCCACAATTGATAATGTTAGGAGTAAAGATACGGAGAAACTGTGTGTGGTGCTTCCTTATTATGGAAATTTCAGCGAGAAATTAATAAATTATTCATTACTTTTGGCTTTTCGGTTACTTTTACTATGACTAATAAACCTAATAAATTTATAAAAAAGGGGAAATACGATTTGGTAAATTATTCGCATCATTACGTGATTTACAAAATTAATTGCGTCCAACTGCATAAAATGTTATATAGGTCAAGACTTCAAAAATGACACGAGTAATTTAAGTTATACTTATAACAAGTTATTATCTTAATTTTTATTTCATTGTTTTAGCTTAACTGGTTCATTTACTACTAGTTTTATCTATAATTCATTTTTCTCTTGTACTTAAATATACTATAACTCTTTGTTACTCCAATGCCACTGGCCAACATTCAATCTGGCAATAAGTACGTGTGGGAAAGTAGTTGAAGTGTTACTTGTTGCCTCGGATCTCTACCATATTGTTGGACTTATGATGTAATTTTTTGTTATGTTTTGACATTTTTGTAGTACGTTTTATGACCGTATATTTTTTTTAATTATCGGTCTCAATTTCACCGCCCTAGGGTTAATTTTCTGTACAATTTGCTCTACAGAGAGGAAAACCCCTGAAGAAGGCATAAAAACATGCCGAAACGTTGTTACGAGTAAATTTATATAATAAAGGCTGTACAAGGTCATCAATTTGTTTAATTATATACAACAGACGTTAAAGCTAAACCTTTATAATTCAATTATATTACATCAATCATATTAGTTTCAAAATCAGTTTATCATTAATTTTTAAAATGTTCATTTATTCCCGAATTTGTCACCAATTAAACCATAAGTATTACAAATGCCAGGCTAATTCAAGTCTCAAAGAATTATAAACAAAATTAAGACCCCATAAATTTATAAAATTTATAATTTATATTCAAAAAACGTTTAATTTCTATCTTTAGGTTGTATAAATTTTAAACAAGTAATAATGTAAATAACAGAAAGAAAGTTGACAGGTTTCACAATTCATTTCGATCCTGGAAGGTGTGGAAACAGTCTAGATTTGTTTAAATTAATATCACATTTTATTATTTATCCGTGATGAGGGATGAAACGGTTTGTTTTTTACAAATAAAATTTTGGACTTTTATCCTTTATACTTTAATATTATGTAATATAAGTCAGATTCACTTTGATACGTCATTACATGGAATTACAAATATTATAAGAGACAACATTACGCAAAAATATAATTAATATTATTAAGAAATATATGGATAGTATTAATATAGGATATTGATCCGATAGTCTCAACGGCAACACACACATACTTCTGAATTTATGAGCATTATTTGTTCAAAGCTTTCAGTTTTATTAGCACCATTTTCTGCAATTAAAATTTTATAATAGTGCAGTGTTTATGACTAAATAATTTTCAATATTTTTATTAAAATGATATCTACAATTTTTAGCACTCTAGGGATGGATTCCTTGAAACGAAAAAATTAGCATATTGAATGATGAATGGAAGGGGAAATGTTTATTCACTACAAATAATAATATGGCTGTTTGTCTTACTTGCAATTCATAAGTAGCCATTTTTAAACAACACAACTTCAGAAGATATTTTGAAACGAATCATGCAAGTTAGGCACAAAATTTAAATGAAGACAGGAGAATAAACAAGCCGCAATTCTCGTAGTAAACTGGACTTGGTAATAAAATGTTTTTAAACACAAAAATAAATTACAGGAGTCTGGTACTGAAGAAATTTTTGTAGTAACAAAACGGATCGCTCAACGTATATTTTCTTTTCCCGGAGGAGTATTTTTAAAATTGTATATAATGGATAGTTGTGATGTAATAAAATTGAATAAAATGCAATAAATAGAATGTTAATTAAAATGATCTGTAACTAAATCATTTAGAATCGGTCCATTTCTAAGCAATAGCTCTTGACGAAAATTGGAATATAAAGGGTACGTGTTAGTTATTAATTATTATCACTGAACATTTCCCAAATTCTCTATGAAAGAAACAATAAATGGAGAAAATCTTTTCCGAATAAATTAAATCCTTTTTTATTGCAATGTTACACGGAAAAAATTGTTGACAGGTCTCAAAATATGATTGGAAAAAACACTGGGCTCCTAACAGAAATTGAAGAGAAAATTCGTGTTATAAATGTAGTTATAAAATTACTGAATATCCTTGGATTAAAAATATTAAAATACAAAAATATTAGAATTGTTGAGGAACTAAATCCCAGTCATATAGATTTGCTATATCACAATAATACCGTTGTTTATGCTCGGGTAAAGTTCTAAGACGTGTATGTGTGTGTGGAAAATTAAAGAGGAAGTAAAAATATTTTTAATACTTAAAGAAAATGAAGATTTTTCTGAATTAACAGAGCCATATTAAATTTGTGATAAAACATTTTCTTCGGATATTCTCACACATCTTAATGGATTATGCATTTCCCAGAGTTAGAGTCAGCATCTTTAAATATTTGAATAATTTTTAAATAATATTCTTTGCTTCAAGATACTTGAATCCGAAATACATCTTCTGTAGACATAGATGACGTTCGTCTTAATATTGATTTCGTCCTGAGTACATTGAAAAATATTACCCGTTTACATCTTATGATATAAATTATATATGTTATGTTGTAAGATCTTGCGTCGTTTGTAGATTGATGACATTCGTCTTTATATGTGATTAGATGTAATTAATTTACAGTGTAATGAATTATGAAATGAGAAATACGTAGAAGAGCACGAAAATTTGTGTAACTTATTTAATCAACTGAATAATGGAAAACATTATAATTAAAGAAAAATTCCAAGTAATATTAAATGACCTTCAGCTCAAATTACATTTATGTAAAATTTGTTTCTTTAATGTACCTAAATAAGAGTATAACAAGATGAACATTGAATGATTTACATTTGGAGGCTGAGCTAAGAATAACTACTACAAGAGTAAAGTCAGATATTTAAAAAGTAATTACTGCATAGTTTTCTGACTTCAAAATTTACAATGAATAAAAAGATGGCCTAATGATGACTTTTTGGCCGTCTTTTTATTTATTAAAAAAATTGGCAATGAAAATCACCTCCGCACCTTCCATTAGTTTTTTAAGTTTATGTACTAAATTTATTCATAAAAATTGGTTTACTTAAACCAATCACTTTTGTATTTAATATTTTTAATTTGGATGTTTCTTCCATCCACAGGGACAAAAACTGTTGGCCGTGACTGTCATATACCATGACATCACATTGCTCGCGTTTCGTACGTTCACATGATTTCAAATAATTACCATATTACAATTAAGATAGTATGACGTATCTCGGATGCATGCCCGTCATCGATATTGTTGGTATCGTGAATGTTGCGGGAAGTACGAGTAGTTAATGAGGAACGTGTCCACACCCTTTCACCGTGTGACCCGGTTTTGCCCGCGTGGGACGGCGAAGAGTTGCTGAAATGAGGCAGGTGGGAAGAGTTTAGCCCCGGGGGCACGGTGCCCCATAAATCAGCGGCGTACCCCCTCCGCTTCCTTCACACTGACAGCGAGGGAATTTGTTGGAAGAGGGAGAGTGTCCGAACAAAGGTGGCCGCTCGCCACGGGGGTTTCCCCCTCACACCGCGCTCGGGACAATATAGCGCCGCCGCCAAGTTTCCAGTAATGGAGGCAATTTGTGCTCGTTAAAAAAAGGGGGGATGGGGAGGGGGGGGAGAACAACAGCGAGAAACACACCGCAACACTCCAAGGTGTTGTTGCACCGTATTAACATTTTAACAAGCTGCCTGTTTTGAGGCGACCCGCCTGGCCATCCGGTTACCCCGGAGGATTATCTCGGTCGCGGTTCGACGGACCCTAAATTGAAAAATGTACTCTCAGGCTAAATTTAAAAGCAGTCTAATTTGTTCCAATGCAATCGAGTCACAGATACGATTTCGTCGATTAAGCAAGGAAATTTGACTTAGTTCATTACGGCTCCATTATTGCTCCGTGCACGGCATGAAGTTTCTAATTTACGTGATGTTTATTAGCGACCAGTTTGTTGGGTATCGTCAAAGTCGTAACTGTAATATAAACTTACTTACGTGTCGGAACTAACTTTGTTACACGTTAGTCTACTGCCGGGTTTCCCGAACTGTGTTCCGCAAAACGTTTCGAGTAATTATATCCACACTATGGAATATAATGTCCACCTTACTTCATAACACGGAAATTTCCTTTGCATCTACAGGGAGAAAATGGAATAATTTCTCACACCTTCCTTTGTTTCTAGCTTGTTTCAGAATCGTTTCAACAGCGTTACGAAACAATGAAACCCTATTGCTCGTTTCCCGCTACAATACGAAACGTGGGTAACAATAATAAGTGTGGACGTGTTCTGTCAACTAGAATCCCTGCACGAGGAACGTAAACGATTGCCACAGCACTGAATTATACAAATATTTTATTTTTAGGTTAAAACCGAGAAATTAATTTTGAAAATTTTATTTAATTTGAAAATGAGCAGCTATGGCCAACTAGTAAAGTAACTTTTGTTTGTGGAATGTAATTGATCATCCAATACAGCCTGTTCTCAAACAGAGCTCCGAAGGGAAATTTTAGTGGTCCGTTGAAGATAATTTATATTTTTCTTGCTAACAAAAAACATATAGCCACATAAGTATCTATAAATTTTCATATTTCAGAGGCTTTCGAAATATTATCATAATGATAGATAAAAAAATTTCTTCTTATTTAAGTAAGAATTTCATTTTTTTAAGACATGTTAATTATGCCTTGTTAGGTAAGCTCACAAAGCAAGTGGAGCGAATGATGTTGTGAAATGGTTTTTAGAAATACGTAACTGGCAAAATATTTCCACAAAATTGAAAAATATTATGAATGAAGCCGTGAAAGTGATAAATTAGGAAACATTAAAACCACTATAAATCCTGATTAAATAAAATATTGTGCGTTGAAGTGGGTAGAACACAAAACACTTTTCTTACAATACTGAAGTGAGATGGCTATCAGAGGAAAAGCACTATTGTGACTTTTTGAACTTCGAAGTGAGTTGCTAGTCTTCCTGAAAACACAAAATAATTCAGGAGAATAATTTGTTGAAGTTTGAACAAATCCTTCATGGTTGATAAAACTGACATATCTGGCAGATACAATGCGCCATTAACTTATCATTACAAGGAAAAGGTATTACAATTTTTAATACTAGAGCTAATATACAATTATTACATCTTTTTCGGATTTTATCAGTTATATCTAATGATTTTATTTTCATTCAAATTTTAAAGTAGATGATGAAGTTTCCAAAACATTATACACTACTTGAAATCGACTCTTTTGCAATATTTTCCCAAAAATAATGACGATTCCTGGGTTCAGAAACCATTTTCCGTGACAGCTAAACCAGTAGTTTAATTGCAAGTGACTATGAAAACTATGATTTAATCAGTGACTTTAATTAGAAACAAATATTTAAATATTTCTGGGCGAGTTTCTCAGAAGAGTGCTCCAATTTTTCAAAACCAGCTATTTTTGTTTTACTTCGAGTTTCATTAACATATTTATTTGAAGCGGGATTTTCTTATTATGCTGCAATAAAATAACAGTGCAGAAACAGGCTCGACGCCAACCAGATATTAGAATTACAAATATTTTGCCTGAGATCAAGAAATGCGATTCAAGGATCCAAAATCTTCAAAGTCATTAAGAACTTTATTTTGTTTATATTTTTTATTACAGTTTTATATTTAAAAATAATTACTAAGTAATATGTTTTTTAAAATTTTTATAAGCAGGAATTACCCAACCTAAAAAAATAAGCCAAGGGTTCCGTTAAAAAGTCCGATTTTGGGAAGTGTTCCTTTGCAGATAGTTACTGAAGAAGCAACATTAACAGTGCTAGTAAAACAAACAAAAGAAGTTCGAAGAGCATTTTATAGAAAATATATCTATTTATTTTAATATTACACAAAAAATATTAGGAGAGTTCTTTTAACTGTTAAGAGTAAAACCTGCACACATTTTATTTTAATACTTCGTACACACATAATTTCAAGCTAATGAGACCGAAGAGATGGTTCCAGTATCTTCTCCCTAAAAAATATAATTGTACACTTGCAAACCAAATTTTGTAGACGTGGCCGTTGCGGCACGGAAACAAGCAAGGGTTGTAGGGATGAGACATTACTACCACCTCAGGGTTGAGGATACGTACATAAATGAAGATAGATATATACATGCAAATAAATAATTTTCATGGATAGTGAGTATGATAGTCTGTCTTGGTATTTTACATTTTTTCAGACTGTGCTTATTTAAGGTACAGGGATATTTCTTGACTGGATTAAAATGCTGAGTCATCGTTGTTGTTCTCACAAAATTCATAAAGTAGGGAGTGTCAAACTGTAAACATTAATAAAATTTACGCTTTCGCTGTAATCACGAGTTGAAAAAGAGTTTACTGACGAATTGAACACTATAGTGGTCTAACATAAATTAATTTCCGGCATCGCCGGGGAGCCAGGTAGTAAGGCAATATAAGGAGACAGAACCCATAAGGAGGCCGGAAATATTGTGATAAATAGTGTTATTTAACGCACGGAAAGTGAAATTGAAGTTTAATTTGACAGCGAACTAGAAATCTTTCTTAAGTAGTTAAATTGTTATAGGGGATAACTATCTGGATTTTAAACTATTGATCGAAAGAAATACTGCCAGATAAAAAAAACCACAACGAGACGTAAAATAATATCGACCGTTTGAATACATAAATTCAATACATTTCTTATGGGGAAAATGACATTCTTATTTATAGCACATACGAAAAATTCTTTGTAAAATAAACGGAAAATTATATAAATAATTGTCCAATGAGTAGACAATAATTGTACAAAGAATGGAATCTGTATTGTGATGGACCAGTCATCGCCACTGCGTCACATGTTTTTTTTAGTAATTTTTCGTTAACTTAAGATATTTCTATTTCTTGAATCTCTATTTTTATTATATATATTAGATATATTATCATACTTTGCTGCCACCCTACGCTTGCTATCAATTTAAGTTAAATTAATGATTGATTTTTTCTTTGCTTTTAATCTAATTTTTTTGATCAGCCCTGTATTGAGTTGTAAAATTACACGAGTTGTGTTGGAACACTTCCAAAATTTATGAGTATACATAAGTATAAAAATAGTTTGTAACAATTTTATTTAGAGTGATATCAACAAGAGTATAACAGTTTTCTTTTCAGAAAAAAAAATTATTACGCAAGTGTTATGGTTTTATTAATTGAAATTATAGTCGTGTCAACAGTGGACGTTCTTGGTGACTACAAATGTATTTACAAAAAGCAACAATAAATTACATACAAATTGCTAATAATTCAATACAAGGACTTGTGTACTTAGTTGAAATTAAAATTACGCGAGACTGACACATGTTTACGTGATCAGTGCAATATCAAGAATAGTTGAACTCCTGATTGAGTACTGCCAGAAATCTGATGAAGGGAGGAAGGAAAAACTTACAAATAACAACATTAAAGAAATATGCGGGCGATCGAAGCCCAAGAAAATACATAAGCAAGTTCCATGAAATGTAAATTAAAATTTCGTACTATTAGATTGTTTATATTTTAACCAATACTGAAAATAAACCACTTAGAAACAGTCTCTCAAATTTATTATTTAACAAGTTCACGCTTGTCATATTCATTCTGTTGTATAGTAACATGAAATAAAATTCGTATGTCATTAATTTTTTTGAGTACAAAAATTATATGTTACACACCTTTTTCAAAAACTGAATACTGGAAGTTACTGGGAACAGTCAATTAGTAAAAACATTTAATTAAAAGTTATCTTTTCTTGCCTGAATTTACAATCGTCGTTTTCTGTGTAATTTTCCCGCCAACTGACAGTTTAAGTGTTTTCTTAAACACGTTACACAAGTCAATCGATTAGTCGACTATGATCGATAATTTATTATATTATCCTCATAATATACTACTTGTCTAGGTTTTGCAATAATATTGTCTTAGCGTTTCTATTAAGCATAATTAAGTATAATTCATTAAATTATTTTATTTATATTAATATATGGTGCTTCAGTCATCACAATCGATCCTATAAATCAGAATGTAGTTGTGGAAGGTATTAATTTTGTTCTTTAACTATTTGTGAGTAGATTTTTAGTGTGATTAGTCGGTTTCATACAAAATTTGTATTAATTAATATTGAATTGTAAAATGTTTTAATAATTTTATAATAAGCCCAATAATGAAGTTAATGCAGAAAAATTAATTTTGAATGATGTTAGAGTTATTTTGGGGGATATTGTTGAAAGTGTTTATAGTATCATCATGAGTTTCGGAGGAATGGTTAATAGTTTTAAAGAAATGTAAGTGATATTCCTTTAGAAAGAGGCTTGGGCATAATATTTTCTTTATTTTTAGATTTGATTAAATGATAATTGATGGGGAATGTCCACAAATTGCCTATATGCACATTTGTATTTTTGTTTGGTTTAGAAACACTAACTGCCAAGAGTTTGTGAATTAGTGTTTTAGGAAAAAGGTTATAGTTTAACGTTGATTAAACATTAGTTTTAGTATCTCTAAGGAATAATAGCTTAAGGTTGTTTCTGTAGCGATTGTCTTAGTAAGCCAGTTGGTGTAAAGTTGGTTGTACTTGATCGTACTAAATTCACCTATTCGCCCAATTTTATCTTGTTATTGCATAAGAATACACATCAAGGTGTAACATAAAAAAACGGAATAATGTCTAGTTACAGCTTCATTCTCATTACACTTTTTCCTAAAGCAGCTGTTTCTGTAACGATAGAGTCAGTGATGCTGTAGTAGTGGAATACAATACTGTCTATAATTTAAGATAGAATAATTTTTAAATTCTGATGTCACTTAAATAACTGTCGATGACAGAAAAGTCATACATAATACAAATAACTTGAATCTGTTATATTTCACTCTCACATTGTTCTTTGCTAAACTCACAAAATGCACTTACATTCTTGATAATGGAAACAAATTGGAACATATTCAAAATGTGAATTTTGTAAATACTAGTTTTTCCAACTTGGTGTCTAGAGTGGACGAATAATGGGGAACAGATCTTAGTTTACAAACAACCGGATGGATCCTCCCTGGATAACTAAGAGATACTTTATACGGAAAAATGGAAATTGGAAAATATTGTGGTACAAAACCCTTGTGACCGTTGATTAGCAACAGAAAATTCAATGTGGGGAGCGAAGAAACTTCACAGAAAACAGTAATTTCCGAGAAGAAAAGTGCAATTGGTATGCAAGAAAGTTTAAGTCAATTGGAACCGTTATTGAGGTAATTTTCAGCCTGTTATTTATCGGGTCAGATGATGTCAAACAGCAACAGGTTTCGCCTGAGTCTAAGCTGAAGCTCTTGTAACGTTTCAAACAGAGGGAAGAAGCCCGAAATCAAAAGTTCGCTATGTTCTGTGTAAATATTTCACAAGTTTCTGTACCACGAGCACAAAAGAATTAGTGTTATAGGAAAAAAGCTATTGTTTATTATTGAGTTAACTAGTTTTAGTATTTCTAAGGAATATTTTATCTGTTGACGAATTTACATTTGGAAAAAAATTGAGACAAGTACTTAATAGCCTGACCTTTCTAGGGTTTGCCCTGAATGTCTTTTAGGTGAATGATAGGGTAGGATCCCGAGGGCCCTAGTCAACCCTTGGCTGCCTTCCCCTACACGTTCTCCCTTTTTTAATTTCCTTCCTATTATATTAAAGGGAGTTGCCTGTTTCAGGATCATCCTCATGTAGCCTGTTATCCCCCCTCCCCGCTAATAATGTCTACAATATTATATAATCCTCCAGCCTAATCGTAATTACTAACCTTATAAAGAAAAAAAGGTATATTTGCATTGTGATGGTTAGAGACAGCCACGTGAGACGACCCGAGGCGTTGACGTTATTGCTCTACGTCGAAAGGGAATAAGTAATGAGTTGGTGTGGAATTAATGGCGGCGTCCCGTGGTGGACAATGCCATGGCGAGGCAAGGCGAGGCCTCGTTGACCCACGACCAGAGTAAACAAGTCAGCGTGACCGACGAGCGGCAAACCAGTCCCATTGTGAGCGTAATTGCGGCTGTCAGCTGGAACGCCATGTCTCACGACAATTGTAATTGCTTGCGTCTTACCCAGTTCTCGCTTTGTTTACAGTGTTCTGCGCAACTTCATTTACCTTTCGTGATTCTGCTTTCACCCAACGTGCTGTACGATCATCAAGGGCATCAAATCCTAATTTTTGGAATATAATGGAGTCGTCGGTCTGCTATGATGTGCTGGTCAACGTCATACACGTTCCGGGTTCAAACCATTCCAAGCGAATGGATGCCTGTATGCGTCTATTTCATTTTCGGCATTTTTAGCAGAGCTTTCGCTTTAACCGGCCCACGGCTTCCATCGTCAACCGGTCGAAGGCAATAATTTCTCTAGAATAGAATTTTCCTCAAAACCCAGTCTCAGAACTAATGTCTTAATAATTAATAGATACATCCAATGCTATGGTGAACTGCTGAATGTTATTATTAGATTAAAAGCGCACAAGTTGTGCATAGGTTACTTAGATTACATAAACATTGGAATCGCACCTTGTATTTTAGTGTTCACACTGATTACTATCCACCACTGAGTATACCAGTTTTTTTACAGCTGATCACATGGTAACGGTCACAGAGTTGATTACACAAGTCACACACACAATTGCTGTGAAGATCGTGGAAACTCTTGCATATTTTGTTATGGTATCCGTGCACTGCTATTGAGTTCGACAGGTGTCGGAATTCTTGATTCATGTTGGTCCAAGATGTTTGTCAGCTTCTGTTACGCAGAAGTCCGGCCAAATTTCCCTTCTCTTCTTCTCTTTTTCGTGTAGTAGTTTGTTCGAGTTGTCAGTGTATGGGAGGCTCATGCGAAGTTCCTCTATAAAGGAATGTTATGGGACATGGATCTTTCAATAACTGTAGTTCCATGTGAAGTGGCTCGACCATATCCAATTTAAATGAAATTTTGTGCTAATGTTTAGAAATATCGGCAATAAACATTGGTAAAGTTTTACGATCTCTATTGGAGCGCTTACAGAAAAATATTTTTATGACTCGGTACAGTAAAATTTTACATACGACTCGGAAATTTCAACAATTTTGAGCTGTAATATCTCTGGCAATATTTTATTATAAGACATGAGACGTGTCTGTCTTGTTCAACATTTTGTGCTATTTGACCCCCAAACAATAAAATGAACGCACGAACAAATTTAGCATACACAATTAAAAGCAAAATCGGCCGAAAAAATTAGGGTGTGTAAATAAATTTTAAGTTTGGCTTTTCATATCTCTATAACTACGAAAATTGTCAAACTTTGTAATTAATAACATCACAATGTTTTTGACTGTAAAATTTAATTTACCTGCTACTCTCCAACACTTTATAAATTGAGTGTAAAGGTGATGGTTTTTGCAAAAACGCCAAAAATACGGCTTTTTTACCCATCTCTTGTAAAAAATATCTTACATAATTTCTTTTCAATTATTTTAGTTAAAAGGAGCATGTTTTAAACACTTTTACAAAGTGAACAGTTTCTTTCATCGTGGGCATTTAAGGCCTTAATATTGAAGACAAAGTGCGACATTTCTGTGGCAATACATTGAATTGACAGGTTTTGCTAGTTTGTCTAATATTCTTAGCTGCTACTCCAGCAGACAGTGCTTTTTTTACAGCCACCACTTTCTGCACTCGTTCAGTTTTTTTGTTTAATGTAGTCAGTTTTATGGCTACTGCTCAACCTTTGAAATATTTAGGGGGAACTCCCTAAGTCAGTCCGAAATGTCCACAGAAATCTCTGATGATAAAGACTCTGATGAGCCTTCGACCATAGAAATGAATTCAGTTTTACACTTGGAACAAATTTTTTGACCTGGTTTAACATTTGTTTTTCTCAATTTGTTTTTAAATTAACAGATTGACTTTCACCAGCCCATGATTAGCTGTGTGCTTTGTTTTATTAAATGCGATGAATTTTGCCTAATTTCATATAGTTCCAAAAAATTATTTTGTCATGGAAGTCATTGTCTGTGAGTTCAACCACTGATCGTGGAGTGAGAAGTATTTTTTCACTGGCTGACAAACTGTGCACATAACGCAGCACAATGCAATTTGGCAAAGTAGAAATAACACTAATTGGCTTAATGCAATCCATTTCACGTATTAAAGTTACTGAAAAATTGGAGAAAAAGAGGTTTCGATTGTATAATACACAATACGATAATTTAAAAAGATGTATGGTTATGCCATTAGTGCAGAAGCACATTCCTAAAGCTAGTAAAAAGTGAATCAGAAGAAATTAAACTCCAACAGAAATAAAAGCAAAATAATATGCGAAGGTGAAATTAAGTATATCATGCAATCAAAAATTAACAATTTGTCTTATTTCCGAGATCCTATATACCTTCGGTGAAACATGAAACCTATTTTCTTTAGTAATTTAAAACAAAAATTAAAAAACTACCTAAATGCACATTGAAGTATACAACATTGTAATGCAGATATATAAAATTTGACACCAATTTGAAGCCCTTATACGCCTGCGATGAAAGATCATGTCTATTTCAAACATGCTCTTACAAATAAAATTAATTCAAAATAGCTTCTATAAAATAGATTTTCGTAAACGTAGGTTGTAAGTACCTTATTTGGCAACTTGACTCTCAATTTGTAAAGCACTGGACAGCAGCAGATAAATGAAATTTTACATTGGAAGACCTTGTGATGCTAATTTATTGAGTGCAACGTTTCACATTTTTCGTACCTTTACTTCCAGAGATATCAAAAGCAAAACTTTTATTTGTTTTCACTCTTGTATTTTTTTGGCCGGCTTTGCTTCAATTATTTAAGCAAAATTACTCAAAGTATTTTTGATATTTACCTTTAAAGGTGCACATAATGTTGTGCAAGATAGTTAAGTTTCGTTTTTATGATAATATACTGGCAGAGATCTTACATCTCAAAGTTGCTGTAATTTCAGAGTCGTTGAGTAAAACGTTCCTACATAGAGTTAAACAAAGGACAATATCTCCACAAATATTAAATTTTAGAATGTGAAAGTTTACCGATGTTCATAGGAGAGATAGATGTATGAATGCTCACACAAAATTTCATCAAAATCTATTATGGTGAAGCGGGGCACTTGCCTGAAATCAGACCACTTCACATGGAATGTTATATATATACATATGCGCATACTATTTTTTCCTCTAAATTATTTTACTGCCAAATTTCTAATTTATTGATAGTTGTTTCGTGAAGCTATCCCCTTACGTTAAGCTTTGCACCCGGTCATTAGTATAGAGATTTGATACAGAGCAACGCTATAACTGATTCTACACTTCGAAAACGTGACAGATAGTAAACTTTTACCGCTTCACAATAGCTAAGGTTTGTTGAAGGTATTTCACCTGTTCTTGAATTAGGCCTATGATAAATCTTCACGGTATATCCTTGTATAACTGGCCAGGATGAATTGAACCGGTAAATTGTCGGTAAGCCTGTATGCGGAATTCAGTCCTAAGACTCATCTCATGCAACCCTCCATGCTAATCTAACTTGAGAAGGCACTTTCATTTCTTTATAACTAGCACAACCTACATCATCCTAAACTCCTTAGCGTATTCAATCCTCTGCCCCCTCTTCAGTTCTTACCCCACACACTTCCCTCTAATGCTAATTTTACAAGACCCTCGTGCTTTAAAACGTGGTCTATTAATCTATTCCTTCTAATAGTCAACGTATTGTTCCCTTTTCCCTTATTGTTTATAACTTCCTCGTTAGTGATTCTATCCCCCATCTGATTTTCAGCATTCGCCTATAGCACCACATTTCAAAGGATTCTATTATTTTCCTTTCCCCAGCTCCTATCATCCACGTTTCGCACCCATATAGCGCCACGCTCCGTTACAAACACTTTTAGCAACGGTTTCCTAATATTGACACATTCTCCATAAGTAAATTTCTCATTTTAGCGAAATCCTTCCTTACCTGTGCTATTCTACTGTTTTTATCTACTATACTTCTACCATCCCTAGTTATTACGCTTCCCAAGTAGCACTTCTGCCAAAATATCCCTTCCAAATCTAATACCCTTTGTTCTTTCTCTGTTTCCCATACTACATTCCATTACATCGGTTTTCCCTCTATTAATCCTCATATAAAACTCTTTCCCCAGAATCTCGTTTACGCCATTTATTGTGGTTTCCAACTCTTCTTCTGATTCCCCTAATACTACAATATCGTCGGCAAAGCGTAAGGTTTTTATTTCTTCTCGTTTTCTATATTTCGTTTTAACTTGCTTCATTGCTTGTTCAAAATACAAGTTAATCAGCATGGGCGACAGACTGCATCCCTGTCTTACTCCTTTCTTGAATACGGCTTTCTTTTCTTGATTTACTATTCTAATTACTGCTGTCTGTCTTTTGCACACGTTATGAATAAGCCCCCTTTCTCAATATTTCATTAGAGTGCTCTTCAAAATCCTTAATAGTGTGTTCCAGTTCACATTACCAATCTATTTTTCTAAATCTACAAATGCCATAAAAGTAGGACGGTTTTTTCGTTTCGGATCTTCTAAAATTAGTCGCAGAGTTAATATTGCTTCACTTGTCCCTGCATTCTTCCTAAAACCGAACTAATCTATTTCTCCATTCTCCTATACACTATTTTCGTTAATATTTTGCATGTATAGGATACTAAACTAATTGTCCTTTACTGTTATCATTTATCAGCACCAATCTTCTTAGGTATGGGTATAATTATATTTTTACTAAATATTTCTGGTATTCTTCCTGTTTCGTAGATTTCACAAACTATCCAGAACAGCCATGATATTGCTTCTTCGCCCGATGATATTTTCAACTCCGCTGGAATGTTATCGATTCCTGCTGCTTTACAATTGCCCAGGTCAGTCAAACTGACCTCAAAATTTTGTTCCCCAACTCTTCATCATCCATCTCTTCTTCTTCTATTACTGATTGATCTAGATTTCCACCGTGATACAGCTCTTCTAGATATTCCTTCCACCTTTCTGCTGTTTCTTCTTTATACATTAATGGTTTCCCATCCGCTCTCCTGATTTTCTTGCTAATATTTTTCCTCTCGCCGCATGTTTCTTCGATTTTCCTGTAAGCTGCGTCTATTTTCCCTTGCACCATGAACTTTTCAACCACTTTGCATTTCTGTTGTAGCCAAGCCTCTTTGGCTGATTTTTACTTTTTATGTATCTCATTCTTCAAGCACCTATACCGTTCATTTGCATCTCTCCCGTTTTTTTATTTACGCCTTTCATCAATAATTTTTACTATTTCTTGTGTTATATGCTTTCTCATTGGTCTGAGCTATTCTTCCTATTTTTTTCTTCTTCTGCTCTAGTCATTTCTTCCTTCAAGAGTGACCACTTCTCTTCTATAGTGTTTCTTTATCCTTTCTGTATTAATATACTCTTGTTATCTTAATTTATACATAAACAGGTTTATAAACTTACAAATTTAGCAATACATCATTTATATATAAATTAAAAATCTGTAACATAGAACTGATATTTAATTTATTGTAATATTAATAATAATATGTTTGTAGTAAGCCTGAGTAAGTCTCAAAATGTAAATGAAACGTCATTCTTGCAAATTTTAATGTCAGAAAACTATGTTGTAATAAAATTAAATGTTTTGATAATAACGTGAAACATTTTATTCGTTTAATTAATTTATAGCCTTAGATGTAATCAAGGATCTTCACCATATTTAATATGTATTTTATTATTTAATATTGAGTTTAAAATTTCAGCGATGTTGTTTCGTAAATCGGGCAATGTGAAATAACCGCAATTATATAGTTGTTACATGTCAATTTCACATTGAAAACTAAATTGATATGTACTCGAAATTTGGGAACACTTTATTCGGTCAGGAACATAAATATAATATCAACTAAGTCATCGTTGTATGAAACGAGTCTGCACAACGAAATCAAGAAAATGAAAATTAGGCACAGCGAAAACGAATTCACCTTCCAAGATATAAATTACTGGGCAGCTTTTTTTGAAATTATGAAATTGTAATACAAATTTACTGCGTTACGAAGTGCCTGAATATTGCAAGGCAGTCCTTGAAATAATTCATAGAATAATATTATATTTTATACAATACTTTTGACACGAATATACTTTTTTAATTTACAAAAGGTGGAAAGTGACAACACATATTCCGAGAACTGAAGGTGGATAAGATTCATACAGAAGCAGCAATAGAAGGACTGATCGGAAGTTATGATTTTAAGAATGACGTCATTCCAGCTCATCTCAGCTTGGAATGAAATTCCAAATGATCACAGTTTAGTATCATCAGAAGCAGTTTCCTGATTTAATTATTTAACCTATGAGTTAATTATACAAAGTTTAAAATAAAAATGACGATTTTGTAAAGAACTACGTGGGAGGCCAAGAGGATGCAGCCTAATCTTTGCCTCACAAAAAAACTTCTGTTCTTGAATGACAATTTTATCTCGTTTTCTTCCATGATTATTTTTTTAAAAGTTTCTTTATAACGGTTGCACCGACTGCCTGCTCATTAGCGACCACATTGACAACATATTATTATACAATAATAAACATATTATTTACAATTATGAATTTACAAAAAAAATACCGGTGTTGTCCATTTTTCTGTCCATTAACCATTAATCTTCTTTACATTTGATTTTTAAACGTTTCTTTTGTTAATTCTTATTTTCACTTCAAAAATAATGAAATTATGTTCCTTTAGTATTTTTACCTCTTCTAGTTTTACGAAACGCAAAATAAGGTTCCAGCTCATTTTTAAAATAGAGCAGAGCATATTTCAGATGGAATTAAGGACCAAAAAAGTATATTCGGCTCAATATAAGAAACCGTCAAATGAAACTTTGGCTGACTCTTTGAACAACACAAGGGATGCACCAGTTGTCATAGTTTTACAAGGAAACTTAGCCATTTTAAACGTATAAAGCCAAAATTCCAAGAAACCTGTTGCCGGAATTAATTCCATTTTACCGCTTCCTAAACTCAATGAAAATGAAGATAAAAGGAAAAGACTTTCAAAGAAGGCAGAAAAAATCTTTTCGCCGTTTCAGAATGGATTAGAAGAAAAAGAAGAAATGGAAAAGGGAAAAGCGAAGGTAAAGACTGGAAGGATATCAAATAAAGCGATTAAACGATACATAAAAGAAGGTGACAGGAGAAACCATCAATAAAAGGATAATGTGAAGGTCAGAAAGGGTTTAACATTTGACCCACAACCCAGCAGATGTACCTCTGATGATGATGACAAGATGTGGACAATAGTTTTCCGATAGATGTATGAGTGAGGTGTTTGCTAGGCAGTGTTAGTGGCCATGGCTAATGGTTACCATGCGTACTCTTACCCCCATAGGAGAGCAACAGTACGCAAATGACATTTTTTCTTAAAATATTTTTAATGGCAAGCTTGTTTATTGTAATCTTATCAAACGTTTTGTGATTAACAACTAAATATTAAATAACATTTTGATAAATTTTGGTGTTTATATATTTATTACCTCCATAGATATATCAAATCAACCACAAAGTGCGTACTCTTACCCGTTTTCTGAAAACCTTATGTTAATCAATTTAATTTTGAATTATACTTATTTCTTATTCAATATTTTGTATTAATATCATATTACTTTTTATTTGAAGGGAGACGGTAGCAGGCTACACTAGAAACTCGTAACTACCCTTTAATAGCACAGGAAGGGAATGTGAAAGGGAGGGATGCGGATCCTCTACCAGACCTCTCCATCTCTTTTATTCCCGAAACCCAGGCTCAGCTTCAGTTGTAGGTTATAAGGCTATACTAATTTAATTTTACTTAGCTGAACATATATATTTGAATAAAGAATTATTTTGTGAGAAATTTTCAAACTAGTTGACGTTAAAGAATTAATTTTTGAATGATTGTTGAAAAACTGTTATAGTCTTATCAACTATGTAAGCAATTATTCTGAAATACAGCAAAATTAAACGCAATCTTTTTAAGATCTGTGTAAAAGAGTTACAAAACATAAATAAATATTGCATTTTTTTCGGTTTAGTACATATCATTGAAGGCAGCAAACCATGTAGAGCAGGGTTTCCCAAGCTATTTCTGCAATGGAACACTTCGCAAAATCAGTACCGGAACCCTTGGCTCTTTTCTAGGTTGCGTAATTCCTACCATTAACTTTAAAAAAAATTATTATTTTGTAATTATTTTTAAATATAAAACTGTAATACAATATAAGCAAAAATATTAATAAATACAGTACTCAATGACTTTGATGTATATGGGCCAGGAATTGCATATCTTATTTGTTTCAATTGAGAGATTAGAATTAAATAAATTAGATTATCATTGTTACATGAATTAAAGATACTGGAAAATGGATTCTGAACCCAGGAATCGTCCTTACTATTTTTGATAAAAAATTGCAAACGAACTGATTTCAAGTCATGTACGTGTTATAAAAACATTTTGGAGACCTCATGACCTTCTTTAAAATTTTATTCATTCAAACATTCATGTACGGTACGAAAACAATTAAAATCATTACATTCAAATGATGAAATCTAAAATTGAATTTTTTATCACAAGATGCAATTTTATCTATTGTATTTGTAATACTTGTTCCTTCCAAAATATCGTACATAACTTGAAATCAACTGTTGCCATATTTTCCGAAAAATAGTAAGGGCGATACCTGGGTTCAGAATCCGTTTTCTGTGACAGCTAAACCAGTAGTTTTATTGCAAGGGACTATGAAAATCTCATTGATTTAATCAATGATTCTAATTATATATATTATGCTGCAATGAAGCCACAGTGCAGAAACAGGCAGATAATAGAATTCAACATACAATTATTTTGCCTGATATCAACAACGCATGCGATTAAAGAAACCAAAATCATCAGTCATTAAGTGCTTTATTTATTCATATTTTTATGTTTATATTATATTAGTTTGATATTTAAATATAACTACTAAATTATATATATTAGAATTATGAACTACCTAACCTAAAAAATAAGTCAAGAGTTCCGTTTAATGACTGATTTTTCAGTGTGTTCCATTCCAGAAAAAGTTTGGGAAACCTGGTTACCCATGTTTCTTATTGTAGCGGAAAACAAGGAATAGGGTTCTTTGTTTCGCAACGTTGTTGAATCGGTTCCGAAACAAGCTAGAAACAAAGAAAGGTGTGAGAAATGATTGCACTTAGATGCAACGGAGTTTTCATCTTATGAACTGATTAAGTTGTATCATAAGAGGATATTATAATCCATAGTATAGGCAGAACCATTCACGGCCCGCGGAACACAGTTTGGGAAACCCGGATGTAGTCGAATCGTTAGCTTAGTTCCGAAAAAAAAACGTAATGGTTCCACTGGGTAATTGATCATTCATTCACATCCAATCAGAAACGTAGAAACTAAGCTGAAAACATAATTACAGTGTTGAAATAGCTCATTACAAGCGAGTTTACGTAAGAGGCGTATTTCGAGACAGTCTCTTCCCCTGCTTCCCTTTCCACTAAATTAAATTTTATTTTCGACTCAAACGCAAAGAAATTCTTAATAACACCATCGGAACGTTAATTATAAAGATAATTGTGGCATTAGCTAGTGGAATATATAAAGAGGGATAGATGGTTAATTGAATAGTTCCCGCGGAGCGGATAATGACAGAAGCCTAACTGTTTTGTCACACTGCCTCCAGCAGTTTGCTTTATCGTGACTTATAAATAAATAAATTTACGCACGCAGTGTGTGGAAGACTACTTGTGTGTAATTACCTAGGGAGCTGTTTGAGTATTCGGCTGGTGCCCCTTCGTGTCCAGGACACGCCTCCTGCGGGAACATCTAAAGAACCCCCTGCCCTCCCCCTCACCCCCCTCCACCACAACATCGCACCCCTTCCCCGAAAAGAGTCACCTATCCACCATCTGGCTTTGCACACGCAAAACAGCCTCAAAGTCTACGTTCAAAATTGCCAAGTGGACAGCTGAAGTCATGTCAGACAAAACACTAAACAGGAAATTGCATAATCGTCTTCATTTAATTATTTCAAATCATATATGAGACCTCAGCTCAAAACTATTACTTTTATTACACTAAAATTTCTCTAATGGGCACATAATTACTTGAAAGGAAATTAAACGCATGTTGCATACGGCGATTTTATTGCGACAAACTAGAAAAATTCCGTCAACTAACATAAAAGTAACGACACGAAAATTTTTATAAATTCAATATGCCAGTAACTTTGCGGTGTTTGAAATTACAACCGCTGAACTGTTTTGATATATACCCAACATATTTTTATTATAAACGGAAATCATTATACTTGCGTTAATTTCTGAAATGAAATCATTGGTTTACAAAACAACTTGAATAATGAATTTTTGAAATGTATCGCACGATACGAAATATGAATCTCTTGCTTCAAGAATAGTTTTCAAATATATATATATATATATATATATACATACATACATTTAATTAGTAAGTCTAGTAATGTTCTATAGCATTATAATAAATTACTTTGTAATATATAGAGACTTTTACAATAAATAAAAAGACAACGACCAATAAGTCAGCATATAAATTTATCACTGTTTATTCAAAAACGACGTTTCGTCTCAATTTTGAGACTTCCTCAGGCGTACTACAAACAATATTACAATAAATTGAATATGGGTTCTATGTTATAATTTTTAAATTTATATGTAAAAAATTGGTTCAAAGCTTCCAAATTTAGGAATTCATCATATTTACTCGTTGACTCTCTCAAGCGAAAATATTATTGAATGTAACTTACATATGAATCAGCACAATGCCCGACCTACCTGATGCAGGTTTTCTAGGGTTTTCCCTCCATCTCTTTAGGTGAAACACCGGGTAGGATCCTTAAACCATAGCCCGGGGGCCCTAGTTAACCCTGGGCTACCTTGCTCTACCTTCCGCATCCCCCCTTTTTAAATTCCCTTCCTATGCTATTAAAGGGGAGTTGCCTGTTTCAGGATCACCCTCATGTAGCCTGTTACCCCCCAAAAAAAACTCTCCCCTTCCCCCCTCGATAAGAGGTGTGGTGGCTGTGAGAGTGACTGCGGGGCTCACCTGATTATGTTGGAAATGCCTCATACTCTCTCTTGTTTTTTTAATCAAAGTTCTCACCTATTTTAGGAGGTATATGTACTGCGGTCAAAGACCTTTGGTATATGGCAAGAGTTGTCGGCTGTTCCTATTGGATCAGTCTGCCAACTGCCTCCTAAAACTGGTAGAGGCACGGAGAAGGGAATGCTGCGACCCCACAGCAAACCTTTGTCCCGTCATTCGGAAGGCCGTGAGAATAGTACCCAATGCCCGACCTACCTGATGCAGGTTTTCTAGGGTTTTCCCTACATCTTTTTAAGTGAAACACAGGGTAGGATACTTAAACCATAGCCCGGGGGGCCCTAGTTAACCCTTGGCTACCTGGCTCTACCTTCCAAAATTCCCTTTAATAGCACAGAAAGGGAATGGGAATTGAAAAGAGGGGATATGGAAGGTAGGGCAAAGATAGGTAAGGGTTACCTATGGCCCCCAAGCTAAAACAAATGCAGCGAAACCCTAAGCACTGATTAGGTCGGGCTATTGGATACTGTTCTCTTGCCCGTCCGAATGACGGGAGACGAGAATGCTGTGGAATCGCAGCATTCCCATGTCCGTGTCTGCGCCGGCGGATCCACTGAGATAACAGGACAACTCTCACCCTATTCCCAAGGTCTTCGAGCCCAGTACATGCACCTCTCAAATAAAAGAGCGTTCCTTGGCATGAGAGATAGTACGAGGTATCCCGGCAGGTAAGCTCCGCTACCACTCTGTGGAGAAAAACTAGGAGAGAAGGACCCACAGGGTAATACCTAAATATTGAGCTTAGGCTGACCTCATTTTTATTTATTTATTATATTAATGAAGCAGATAAATTCATACGTGATCGGCCTTAAAAAGACCCTGACAATTTCTTTGTGACAAACATCACATTTAACGCAAAAATGGAAATTTCTTACAATTATGAAGCAAAATAAACGCACAAGGAAAACACACTTAAAGAAGCAATGGAAAATAATAGAGAACAGTCACGAATAAATTCACAATACTAAATAGTAAACATCAATATACATTTTAAACACTAAGCTAAGAAAAAAATAACAGCGAAAGCAAAATGACAACCTATAATTTATTAAATGTGCTAAAATTATCATTTCAAACTATTTTCTACGCAAAATTAATTACAGGATTGTAAAATATGAAAAAAATTTGGAGCGTTGTTACATCAATGAAGCTTATATTTTATATTTACGACTTTCAACCACTATAAGAAAAGCTTTCTAACATTCTTCTGCGGTGCGCTGTCCAACAGTTAGTAGAGGTACACTAAGAAATTAATTTTAAGTAAAGTAAGAAACACAGATGATTCAAACTTTGCTGTAAGGTTTGGAAGGGTTTACACTGCGATTTATTAAATTTTCAGATCATTTGAAGCATTAGTTAGAATTCTATGAGCTGTCAAATTCGAGATATATGAAAAAAAAGGTGCCTCGTTGTGTTCCTTTGCCAATACGCGTGTATAAAATGCTTTTAAAAGTGTTTCATACCTAACGTATAATGACAAATTCTGCGTTCAGAATGGGCAGAGTGAAGCTTCAAAGTCTGGGCTCTACTATTTTGACGATATTCCGTGGGTTGATTTAGACCTATATGGTTTGAATTGATTTGTTGGCGGGAGGAAAGGGGAAAGTAAAGGCATGCGGTGATATGCTTAGTATTGTCGTGACTGTAGCCTGCGAGGTGTGAAGCTGCATTGCTCTTGGCGTGACTGTACGGCTTTTCAAAGCCTGCCGCTATCTCTGGGGCAACAGGTCCGCCGGCTCCATTACCGACAAAGCAGCTATCATTAAAGAGTGTACGAGGCTGTGTTATGCTAATCAGCCCCTCCGCCCCTCCGCCCCTCCACCCCTGTACCACTACCCGCGGGTCGTGCGCACTCCGCCATCGACCGCGAACCCGACTTTTATTTAACTTGTGTTTATTAGCTTTCAACTGCCCCGAGCCGAAGCTCATAAATAAAAATAGACTAATTAAGCACGAATTCTCCGGAGGTCAGTGCGGTTCAAACCGATTGTATGTACAAGCCGTTAATGCGGATCAGCGGACATCGCTACCGAGGACTCATTGTTCTGTGTAATTGCCCCTGCTCTAATTTATGCTCGGTATTTAAAGTGCCGCCCCGTTACCTAGCATGGCGCCCGAATAAGATGCCTATCTCAATAAAGAGCCTGCCATCAGCTTGTATTCCAAAATCTCTGTTGTGCACGTAGCTGACGTTGACATGGGAAAGGTGATGAGGAACGTGTGTAATTGGAGTAAACAGAAACGTTGCCTGCCACATGCAACTCACTTAACTTCTATCTTATATTTAACGACAAATATTCCCTAGTACTTACTGAAAATTATTCTATAATTGATTTCACATTGACATGATGATATACTGAGTGCAAAATGCATACAAATAACAAAGATAAACAATTTGCTGAGGTAAGACAACACGCTCAACAGTAAAATACAAAAAAAACTACATTTTGTTATATGTATTTTATTAATGTTAATTATCGTAAAAAAGTGTGAAAGATAGTTTTAAAATATTGTAATTCAGGCCTGCTATAGGAAACAAGGAAGCAGGTTAAAAATAGTGCAATAAACTCAAAATATTTGATTTCACATGTTCCCTTATTTATTATCAGTCATAATCGATGTGTGATCATTGTCTTCAATTTTGTCTATTTCAATATGTCAATATAATCATTATACTGAAATCTACACGTTGTCATGCGTGACTGGTTGCAGGAATCAACCAGACACAAATAAAAGACCGACATACATTGGCATTGGCTCTTCATCAGAAGATGGTAGCAATGACAGCTGCCGAAACGTCGTGGAATTACTGTGTTTTTACCCGGTTGAAACCCCGAGAAGTAGATATTTTATTGTAGGAACTGTGTGTCCTATAATAATACCAGAGAAAGGAGATTTAGACTTAAAAAGCATATAAATATTTAGTATTCTTAAACAAATCAGACAGTTTTTTTAGATAGTGCACCACAGGAAGGTAAAACAACTGCCATATTCCTACGACATTACAATTGTTGTTATATGAATTAATTTCAGACAATCTACGGTTCATATGCTCCAAAAGAAATTCGATACGGTAGAGGTTGACCAGTAAAATATTTTTAACAAAATTAATATTATGAGGATGATGTACAAGATCGGATAATAAAACAGACTGGTCGGTCAACTTGTAAACTATAGCTGTTTTTGTGTTTAGTAGGATGATCAGAAAGGAAAATCAACACACGACCATGATACGTGGGTTAACTATTTAACATGAGTAACATACCATTAACACAATCAAAAGGATTACTGCAGGAGATGTCATGAGATATCCGTGGTAAGGACAAGGCTGATGGCGGAGTTAAGTTTAGTCCAATCAATAGGATTAATATTCTCAAAATAAGACTATTTGGTCTTTAAGATTTTCATAACCTAGTCGAATGGAATACTAGTAAACAACAAAAAAATGTGCAAATACAGGGAGTATATGATTATCACAAAAAGGAAGATTTTTAATTTGGAAAGAAATTCCAAGGATTTCTTGACGCAAAAAATGTATCCTTTTTGTGTATTTTTAGATGAGCGTATGCTCGAGCTCTATAAGAGAAAAGAGAATTGAATGTTATATTGCCAATGATACTTTTTTCTTACCATCTCTTTGGAAACGGTCAATACTGTTAGTAAGAAATTTTGAAACGCAAGTAGAGTAAATGACATCGTTATCCAATAATTGGTAACTTTTGTATTTATTGTTAGTCAACAGCAAGGCCCGTGGCAAATACGAAACGAAATTTCTTAAACATAAATACTCCTAATCTAAAAAATAATAATCTCAGTCCTTTATAATTTCTATAGCCCTGAACGAAAAAAGAGTAATACTACAAGAATTATATTATCTTAACACTTCACTTCGACTGTAATATTTAAATTAGAATAAGCATTTTTATTATTCAAAATAACCACTTCACACGTTTTTTGAGATTTGTCCTGAATTTATTTTCCTGAAGAGGATTTCCTCCAAACACTCCTACAGGTAAGTTATTCCAGTCGTTGATGGTCGTATTTAGGAATGAGAATTTGTCAACATCTGTTTTTTGCTTTCTACATTTTACTTTGACTTGATGATCCCATCTATATATATAACTGGATCTAATTCCAATCCATAGTTTTTGCCTCGTATAAGCTTTGAATAGCAAATTCAGACTTGCTTTCTCCTTCCTTTGTGACAATATCTCCCAACCTAGTTGTTCTACTTTTTCGTTCCTATGACCCTGTGACCCTACTCGCACAAAATTATCTGCCCTTTTCTCAACTTTCTCTAATGATTCTATTTGATTTTTTCTATAGGGATTCTAAAAATTGGTCTACCTAAGGATAAATTTGCCACCTACTTTGATTTTGAAATTCCCTTTTTTTAAGTTCCTCATTATGAAATCTAAGGAATTCCAGGCTGTTCCTCCCACTTAAGTCTGTTGTTGAAATATCTCCAAATATTTGCAGCTCGTTACCCTTGGAATTAGTTACCCACCTATTCTATATTCTATCTCATTTAACAAGGTGCGTTTTGTAAACGTGATTGAGCTGCTTTCCTTTCCATTAATTTTCATTTTCTTTTCCTGAGCCCAGCTATTGACTTCTTGTAATAATATCGCGTCTTGCTCGTTGCTTATCGTTCAGTATATGATGCAGTCGTCAGCGAAAAGCCTTCACTGATTTTAACCAATTTGGTAAGTCATTAATAAATATTAAAAACAGTAATGGCCCTGAGCAACTCCCAATGCCTCAACCCGAAAATTGTTCTCCGATTTTGACTTTTTGCGATCTGTCGCTAAAAAAATTAAGTATATAGTACCACTCTTTTATTTATACCTGCTTTATTTAATTTATCCAATGAAGCACTACATCAAGGGCTTTGGCGAAGTGTATAATGACCCCATCTATTCTACCCCCATTATCTATTTCATTTGCTAACTCCTGAAATAGATTTATCATTTGACTTTTGCACGAGAACCCTTCTGACCATTAAAAAACCACCCTTTTCTATCAATGAATGTTAAAAATCACGAGTAAGTAAAATAGCAACTGCACCGTTATCAGCGTAGGTAAATAACAAGTCAGAAACTTTTTCTTAATATCTCTAGTGATGTTAGCATTCTTCACGAGTCTAGAGCAGATATAATTCTTGTTTTTGAAATTAGTACCGTCTAGACTGCAGCAGTAACTAATTATTTCCTGAAAGACTGATGTTCAGAAGAAGGTAACTTATACATAGCACTTTCAACACTTGACCAATTCAAAGACAACCGTTTCTTTAAGGCTATGCAGAGGAAGGGAAAATTTGTGACCAAGGCTCACAAATTCAAAAAAACTCTTGAGGAACAGGAACATCAGTGAAATTTACAAAGATACGCATATTTATTATTGAACAAATTCTGAAATGTTAAGGATTTCCTGAAATGTAGATTTAATTCTGTTTAATGTAAATTGTTAAATTGAAACTTGAAAACGTATAATACAAGTAAATAATGGAAAAGTTGAGCAATGTCCCACTCGATTGACTTCAAAAGATTTCAATTATAATATATTTTATAATGTAGGATCCTAAACTTCAGAGTTTATACGAAGAATTATTGATCCATTGTACTCATGCTTAACATGATGATTAATAAATTTAAAATGTTATAAACTGAAGCTTAAATTTAGAATATATTTACGTAGCACATCGTGTGGGTGTGACAAATAATTAAAAATGTAATGTGAGTACACATGAACAAGTTGAGACATGTTGTTGATTCAATCCATGACTAGCTTAATATTAAAATAGTTTCATTTTATGAGCATGAAAAAATTCACAATCATTTGTAAAGTATATTGTCAAAGATAAAGAAACTGAAAAATTGAAAATAAAAATTTATCAAACAAAGAAAAACGGCAATTTAATGGAAAAACTAATTGTAAAAGAATAGATTAATGAATAAATCATAGACAAAATACCCTTGATGTGACTGATTAAGTGTAGTTGGTTGACGCACTGCAAAGTGGAAGATTAAGAAACTAATTGATATGCAATAATGTGTAATAAAAATTGGAAAAATTACATTGATAGAGATTTATGAAATAACTTATATGCTTAAGGAACTAAGACTGCGTTCATGAAAGAAAAAGAGAGATCACATACCCTGCTGTTCTGTGATCCATTTCCCAATGGAGTAATTCGAAACTGCGAAGTATATCAAGAAATCATAAAGCATAACACAAAGCTTGATAAAAAACAACATTGAGAATGAAAGTCGTAAAGTTGCACAAATGAACAATGGAACAATGTGAATTTTAAATATTAACAGACAAACTTGTTCGTATAGTAATTGTTGTTGTTGTAGTATACATTCCTAAGACTGCTCTGAATCCACCCTCCATTCTAACCTAATTTGTGTAAGTCTTTCCATTTCCGCGTAACTACAAATTTCCACATAATCCCTAATGTACTTAGCGTATTTCATCCTTTACCTCCCTCTTCTGTTCTTACCCCACATATTTCCCTCTAATGCTAAATTGTAAGACCCTTAAAAAGTGGCCTATTATTCTATCCTTCTCTTGCTCAACGTCCTCATATTGTTCGCTCTTCGCCTATTCTGCTTAGAACTTCCTCGTTAGTGATTCTACCCACCCATCTAATTTCAGCATTCTCCTATTGCACCACATTTCAAATGCTTTTCATGTCTGCTACTGCTATCATCCCCATATAACGCCACACTCAATACCAACATTTTTAGCCATGATTTGTTAATATTCACACTTTCATTACCAGTAAGTATATTATTATCTCTTATTTGCGAAAGCTTTACTTGCCTGTGCTATCCTACACTTTATGTCTACTACACTTCTATCGTCCTTATTACGCTCCATTACCTAGATTTTCCCTTCATTAATCCTCATATTGTAATCTTTCTCCACGACTATGTTCATGCCATTTATTATGTTTTCCAAGTCTTCTTCTGACTCCCCTAATACGACACACATCATCGGCAAACCGATGCTTACTTTTCGATATTCCGTTTTAACTTTCTTCATCGCCTGTTCTATATATAAGTTAAAGAGGATGTGTGAGACACTGCATCCTTGATGGAAATCTTAATAGAATTTAAATAGTTTTCGGTTAATTTTAATTTTAAAAAGATCTTCTTCATTGGATGGGAATAAGATGACAGAAGTAGTTTTTAATATGTTAAATGCATTGGGTTTGTATTATCTGAAGTGTTGTTGCTTCGGCAGCATTGTGGTATAGTTGAATGAAATTAACAAGACTGTTTTTTCTACGACTATTGAAATAAGATTAGAAAAGCCGGTCCCTTAGGCTTGCTTCAGAATTTACAACAGACTTCGTTAATACTTCACACCTAGGCCTTTATAGCTGGCCTCCGGTTGGATCCCTTACTTCCCCATAGTTGTTCTTTAAAAATAGGGTTCTTAAGCTATAAATTACATATTCCAGTTTCATACACGTTCGTTCTGTACGTATTTAAGCATGAAATCATAAAAAGCTGTAATTTATATTATAATTAATAGGATTTCTTGAATTTATCGATCAATTACTTTAATGAGTTATTTGTATGTCAACATTATATTATTATTTAGTCTTTACGAAATTGGAGTGATCAAGTAAATACAAATGCTTAATACACAATTTAAAGGATACTTTTCAAATTATGGACAATGTTAACAATATTAGGCAATTAAGGGTAAGTTAAGTAAGCAAAGTCTGTTGTAAATTCTTAACTAACTTCAGGTGAAGGTCCTTTAAAAACATTTTATTCGTTTTTGTTGTTTTAAGAGTCGTCAAAACTACATACGTACGAAATCTATAAACGGGTAATGTTATAATCATGAAACTATATTATAGTAATTATATTTATGATAAATATTTAAATTAATGGCAAATTCACGGACAAATCAGGCTTTTATTTAATTCATTAAACCATACGTCCTCACATTTCGGAGTTTATCCCGTAAATTTCTTCGTAAGTAGATGAATCTCACAACAAAAAGTTCACATAATTTCACCTTCATATTTTTGGTAAAAATGAATGTGGAATTACATAATACAAAATATAATATTATGAATAAATTTACCTGATTAAAGGCCAAATTTGAGGTCGAAACGTTGTATAATTTGTACATCAAGTTGGTTTGTCTGTGAATTGGTCGTTAATTTAATCGTACATAATTATTTTGAAAATTAGATGTTAAATATTACCTGACGCATAATATATATAAATGAACCGCCGTAATGTAAGCGCACAACTGGCGAACGAATTCACCAATTTGGATAATTCTTTGTTTTTCGTGTTTGTTTTTGTTAGGAAAAGTTTTGTATACCAGAAATGTTTAAAATGATCGTTCGGAAAATCTTAAAAATCTCATAATATGAAAATAATTCGACGGAAACATCCACGTGTTTGAATCTCCAAGTGGATGCGGCTTTCCTATACTCGATCTGTTATGCTCCCAAACGGCTCCACGGATTTCAATGAAAATTTCTGGGACTGAAACAGGAATTTTGCGTATGTTTCATTTCAATATCTAGCATATCTAGCATTGAATTGCTGCGCGAAACGCGACGTAAAACTCAACAGCGAACTATTATGAGTTCCTATACCATTAATTTCACTTATTATAAGCACAATTTTTGCAGCATGAGAGAGACAGGGCTAACAATATCTCTCCATCTATTGTTGTAAACATGAGAAAGCGGAACCTGTTGAAAAGGAACTGCGACTTTAAGGGTTTCCCGTGCAGCGATCATAAGCTCAACCACTGGATTGGGCGAACGCCATGATAGATTGACAATCATTACCGTTTCTTTCGCAACAGCAAAACTTAGTGTGTTTAGGTGTGTTCGTCGTGTAATTTATTGTTAGTGATAAAAATATACCACCAGTGAGGCGTCAAAAATTTGATTGGCGTACATGTAACGAACGTCGAGTTCATAATCTTCGAGACAATGAGACTGAAGAAGAGCGTAGGCAGCGTTTGGAGGCAAACAGAATGGGAATTTCTCAAGCGAGATCTACCACGGCTCCGGAACAATCCCTTACTATCGAGTTCAGGCGACGGTCAAACGTAACAATTACCTATGAACGTTGGGCGTATAGCTTCCGAATGACTCCCCTAGTGGCAGGGGTGAAATTGGTTGTATTTTTGTACGTAATAAAGTTTCATATTTGAGTCGAAAAAGAATTCTTGTGGTCACTTACTTTTATAGTGTTTTCCCCTACCATATTTGTGTATAATTTGAACCTCTTACAGCATGTGAGGGGTGCAAATGATTCATATGTAAATGACAATGAAACTATCAACTTTGGAGTCGAAACCGGTGTAAAAAGGATCGCCGAGTTACATTATGATCTTTAATATGCGATTTAAATAAAAATTCATCCTTTAAGTGGGGAAGAAATTTTATTCCATTAAATTACTGAAAATGTTTTTAGTCCTGTTATTGTACCGGGAGTATTTTTTTGCCTGTCGGGATACTGGGAGTATATTTCAGGTTCATATTGTGACGTTTCCGATGCTGGTTGTCATGTATTGACTTAAATAATGTACCGGGATAATATAAATAAATAACTGGGCAACGGCGGGTCTCCAGCTAGTTATTTTATAGAATGTTTCATCTGAATTTGGACTCAACACTTCAATTTTCACCAGTAGCAATTTTCTCGGCCGTTGTGTAATATTTTTTTCTGTTAACAGTTTTTCTTAAATAAAGTCGTAGAAATCACAATATTTTGTTTTAATCATTATATCCTCTGCGTAAAGGCTACTACTACGAAGCGAAAATCCTGGCTAATTTAGCAGGAAATTTTTGAAAACCTGCAGCCATTTTTTTTAAAAAACTACAGTTAATGAAATTTGTGAACAGCAACGTGGCAATGTTGAGTCAACACAACAGGCTTCCCGGCTGTCAGAGCTGTCGCTTTCCCCGGCGCCATTGTTGTGGTCAAGTCCCCTTGTAACATGGATATTGTTTATGACGGACAATAAAGGCGAGCCGGCACTCATTATGGCCGCAGCCAACACGTCCCACGGCACTAAAGACTCTCTTACAACACGCTAGTGTTTGGCTAATTAGCACCCGGCATCGTCGGCGCATCACGCGCTGGACCACGTTGCTGCCTGCTGCCTGCCTGCCAATATTAACAATTCACTTTATCAATTATTTAACGCATTCATTTACTACATGGAAATGTTCACGGTTCAAAGCTCTAATAATGGTCTAATAACGTATTGCATACCATAGCAGCTAAATAGTGGTGTGGGAACCAGTGTATTTTTTCAAAAATTATTACATTTTGTAGGACAATGGATATTATTATTGAAAGTAATCTTTTCATTTATTGTAAACTTCAGGCCAAAAAATCACGATTAACTTTCGTGATTCTGTGAGAAATATTTTTTTTATTATTTATCATAACTAATCTTTAAATCATTAAGAGTAAGATGCAAATCCAGCATCGAAACATCGCTATAATTTAATTTGGAAATTGGTTCTGTTTTGTTACGTTTGTTAAAATAAGATACAATCTATTATTATCCATAGATATTCATATGGAAATGATGAAAATTGAGCTATTAAAGTAAGTATTTCAATTATTTATATATAATATTTATATTTTTTATATATAATATAATATAATAGATAAGAAAAATCCTGCTAACATTCAGGGCAATTTGTAAATTTAGAAAAAGCGTTAGATAATGTGAACTGGAACACACTATTAAGGATTTTGAAGAGCTCTGGAATAAGGTATCGAGAAAGGGGGCTTATACAAAACTGTACAGAAGATAGGCAGCAGTAATTAGAAGAGAAGAAGAAGAAAAAAAGCCGTAATCAAGAAAGGAGTAAGACAATCTGACGCCCATGCTGTTTAACATATATATAGAACAGGCGATGAAGAAAGCTAAAATGGAATATGGGAAAGGAATTATACGGCAAGTAGAAGATATTGTAGTACAGGGGGTCAGAAGAAGATCTGGAAACCATAATAAATGGCATGACGTGGTCCTAGAGAATATTTGAGGATTAATAGAGGGAAAACCAAGGTAATGGATTGTAGTATGGGAAACAGGAATAACAAAGGCTGTTAGATTGGGAAGGGAAAATTTGACGTAAGTTAAGGAATTCTGCTACTTGGGAAGCGTAATAACTAGGGATGGTAGAAGTATAGTAGACATAGAGAGTAGGATAGCACAGGCAAGGAAGAGGAATTTACTTACGGGTAATATAAGTGTGAATATTAGGAAATCGTTGCTAAAAATGATCGTACCGGGTGTGACGTTATATGGGTGCGAAACGTGGACGATAGGAGTTGTGGAAAGGAAAAGTAATAGAAGCCTTTGAAATGGGATGCTATAGGAGATTGAGATGGGTGGATAGAATCACTAACGAGGATGTTGCAAACAGAATAGGCAAAGAGCTAACAATATGGACGATGTCGAAGAGGAGGGATAGGTTAATAGGTCACTTTTGAGACACGAGGGTCTTGTAAAATTAGCATTAGAGGGAAGTGTGTGGGTTAAGATCAGGAGGATGAGGCCAAGGATGGAATAAGGTAAGGGGAATAGGGATGATGTGGGATGTTATCGTTATGAGGATATGAAAAAAAGGCTTGCTCAAGATATTTTAGCACGGAGGGTTACATGATTATTGTTAAAAAATATTTTTATTTTTATTAAATTTTATATCTATTAAATATAAATTCAAAGAAACACATAAAATAAAATAGACAGAAATGATTTAGAGTTGGATTTATTAACCGTTATACTAATAAAACTTAAATTTTTATGAAACTGTTCACACCGCCCCAAAATTCTTATCTGTATAAGCTGATAGAATCAGTATTGTAATAATATTGTAGCAGTGCCTGTCATAAATACTTATTATATAGGATTTTTATTTGGTTGGATTTCGTTAGATTTTGAAATTTATGGAGTCAATAAGTTATAGATAATTAAATTAAAAGCTATTGATGCATTGCATACAAGAATTATCATAGTTGTAACTACAGTGAAGGAAAGATGTAGCAAACGAAACTAATGCTACAAAAAACAATTTGAAAGTAAATGTAGAAAAAATAATTTAAATCATCCAATGTAAAGTTAACAAAAAGGAGTGGAATAATTTACAAACACTACGCCTGAGAAAGACTCAAAAAGGAGATGAAACTTCGTTTTTGAATAAATAGTGATAAGTTTATATGTTGACTTATTGGCCATATTCTTTTTATTTGTATAAATTTTAAAGTCAGATATCTATGTTATAAGTAGAATAATTATTTAATGCCATAATAGACCCAACAAAAAGTTCGAGACATTTAAATAAATCAAAGGGGCGATGTTACAGAAATTTTAACAAATCAAGCGGGTGACATAATAAGTGGATTAGTGGTGTTCCAAGTCATACATTTCGTTGTCGTTAGAGTCCTGAACGTTCTGTAAATTTCGCAGTCCGAAGAACAAGAAGTTTGTAAATCGGGGACTGAAGTTCGTGTAACGTTGGTTGAAACATTAACTAACGGAGCATTAAGAAAATTAAGTCGTTTACAGTGACTGAGACGATCTAACGACTCAATTATAAACGAAGTGTTTGGTTAAACCAGGTTTTCCCAAACTTTTTCTTTAATGGAACACTTGGTCAAATTGGACATTCCAACGGAAAACGTTCCTTATTTTTTACGATGGGTGATTCCTAGTCGTAAAAAGTAAAACAAGGTTTAATTTAATAATTATTTTTAATATAGACCTGTAATATAATATAAATAAAGTACTTTGTGACTTTGGGTCCTTGAATTGCATACCTTATTGACATCAGGCACAATATTTGTAAATTGAATTCTAAAATCTGGTGTGGCGTCGGGAGTGTTTCTGAACTTCGACTTCATTGCAGCATGGCATAGATAAGTTGTAGGAAACGGACGTAAGACAGTAATAGTATGTTTTGAAATAATGGGCTACTCTTTTGAACTAGCCCAGTAATCACATAAGACTGGTCATTGTATTTTATTTCAATGAGTAAGTCAATTAGATTTTCATAGTCCCTTGCACCTAAACCTACAGGTTTGGATGTCACAGAAAAAGGATTCTGAGCCCAGGAATCGTCCATTCAAGTTATCGGAAAATATTGCTAAAGAGTTCATTTCATGTTATGTAGATGTTCTAATAACATTTTGGAAACTTTATTTTAAACTTTAATTCATTCAAACATCCATGAATGGCAGGAAACGAATTAGGATCAACTCATGAAATTCAATATTGTCTTTTGTTTTATTAATAGATACAATTTTATCTCTTGTATTAAAATTTATAATACTTTTTCCTTGCAATGATAAGTTCATTGCTCTTTGCACAAATATCTGCCAGATATACGATTTTAATCAACCATGAAGGATTTTGAAAACCTTCAACAAAATGTTGTCCTGAATTATTTTGTGTCTAGAAAAAGGCCAAGAACTCATTTTGAAGGTGAAAACGTCATAATAGTGCTTTCCCTCTGGGTACCCATCTCTCTTCAGTATGTAATAAAAGTGTTTAGTGTTGACTAGCCATGTTATCGCACAAAATTTTAAATAATTTGGATATGAGTGGCCACGAAAATTTTCCTGTGGACCTCCGGTTGAGAACCGCTGCTCTGAATGGTCCTGACGGACTGCAATCATCTGCCATTGAATTAAATTCCACGAACGAAGTTGTATAAGATTGGCTTATTTTTTCGTCAAAGCTGCTCATTATCAAGTTAACTAAAATATTGACTGTATAATTGTGGGCTAAGGCAATCTCTATCTCACTCCCCACAGGATTCACGTCCACACTTTTTCATTGTAACTCATGTTTCTTATTATAGCAGGAAACAAGGAATATGGTTTCTTTGTTTCGGTTCGGTGCGGAGTTTTCGTCATAACATGATATTATAATCCACAGTATAGAGGGAATCACTCCAAATGTTTGAGGAACACAATTTGGGAAACCATTGATTACAGCATCAATTGACATCGCTCCAAAAAACGTTGTCAGTTTTCGGAGAATCATCCGTTAGTCCAGACGAGAACCCAAACACGGCGGCGGTGAAATCATCTGATGAATTTAACAAGAGAAGAATTGCAGACCAGTTCGTTTCTCGTATTTTAATGCATGACAAATATAACGCCTGCTCTGAGCTCCATAAAATGATTGCAGAGGGTCCAAACTTCTTGTCTAAGGTTTTCAAGTGAAGTTTGTTGGTGTTCCAGTAGGAAACCAAGTAGGGATAATTACAGTGGTTGACACCAAACTCTGAATGTCCGAAACCTTGCATAGACGCCGGGCACCCACTTAGTGTAAAAATTATTTGCCTTGGTTATGATATCTGAAATGTTTCAATTACTTTTGCTGTCATTTCATTATGTACGTAATTTAATTTTAGAACACACCTTAAAATTATAATAAGCGAAAATACGACCTTTAACAGACAACCATTAATTTGAGAACAATAATGATGACACACACAGTAAGATGGTAAACTCGCATCGAAACGTACGACCCGTCAAATTATTTCCAATATTGTTCCCAATTTAATTGTTGCGGGTGGCTACATCGATGTTTTCAATAGTGAGTACAAGAAACTTTGATATTAATGAAAACACTTGAATAGGTATTTTTACAGAATAATGGGGGTTAGTTAGTAACTAATTACATGGCCGAGTACGTTAGTGGCGATTCTGTCTCATGGTAATATTCGGTTTCCTTTAGTTTTATTTTTTTTGCGTTTTTCACGACAAAGAATTAACAATTTTTCAGCAAGCACGACAAAGTGGGTAGAATATGGAATACTTTTTCTAATTTTAGGATGCAAAAAAGTACTGTGTGAAATTTTAATTAAATTTTATAATAATAATGTACATTTGTTAGTATTTCTGTTTAAGAAATAACCATCAAAAACCAATTCTTGGGCTTCCATCCGGGTCGTGGTTTATGTCTTTTATGATTCACCGGGAAAACCTACCATCTTCAAAGCCATCAAACAACAATTATCGGTTTAATCTTGATCGAAAAAGCAATAAAAACGATTAAATCATAATATAGTATCAAATATCATCAAACAAATAAAATATTTCGGTTTACACAATAAATATAATATGATAATAATTTCATATAAACGTAATGCAGTGATGAGTGACTCAGCACTCCATGAACTAATACATATAACTTTAGTTCATTTCAAAGTTATTCAGTAATAGCTTGTTTTATTCCGTTTATTCCCCTATATATTTTCTTGCATGTAGTCTGTTTCACATTTCAGCTTATGAGAGTCTCTAAGTTCCTGGCTGGATTCATATACGTTAGAAAGCTTATAGTACTTCTTACTATAATAAGAATTTAGTAACTTTATTCAGATTTTCAATTTGTTATTTGTGGCCTACCTGACAACTTGACAGACTCATTTACCACGTTTTAAACCAAACTTTTCTTTTGGATAATTGAATGAATTCCCAGATAATTGAGAAATTTTAACTTTGGTGATACTTATTAAAAGTACTGACTGAAACTAACTTAGTTTTTGGATGATTAAAAAATAATCAACATATCTGTAGTATTTTATTTCATTACAATCTAATAATGAAATACATAACGATTAAAAATTACAATACCTGCAAAAGAACGGATAAAGAATTTGACATTATTAAATATTGAATTTCTAATGCTCGGAAAGTATAAACCTCATTCTACTCACATACTCACTAGGATGCATCAAACAATTAGAGGGAGTTTTATGCAATTATAATGGCAGATAAAAAATATTGAAACGCCATCAAGACAACATCTAAGTGTTCAATTAAGAATAAAAATAAGAACATAATTTAAGAGAAATTCGACCTTCATACAGAAAACCTTAAATTTAGAAGCAATCACAGTAAAATTTGGAACTACCGCGATTTAAAAGTTACAGTAAACTTGAATGGTAGTTCCCAATTATACTATAATTTTTTCTCGATTGAATGTTGCATGGATTAGGAGAAAATTATTGGTAACTTCAAAATTACTGAAAACAGCGATCATTTAATTAATTTAAGTAGTTGAAGATTGTAAATCCATTTGTGATCGCTTCTTAATGTATCTAAAAATGAGGTAATATTTTCCAATGACCAAATTTGTTTTTAAATGAATACTATTGTAATGTATCCGATGCATATTATTTAACGCATTATAAAAACCGTAAGTATATAAAATTCTATTAACTAAATTGGGGTTCGTAGTTTTAATATTTAGGAATTATGTAAAAAGTCGATATATTTCTCATGTAAATTACTTGTTTGGTCGTATATATTAAAATTTTATGCGTAAAGTAACTTAATTTTAAGGGACGCGGGGGCTGAAATTTTTGTCAAAATCTAAAAAAATCGATTTTATAATTTTTTTCATATTAACATATGTATAAATTCACTAAACTGAAACAAGAAGCTGTCAAACAAAATAAGGAAGGTGTTACGTATGCTGCAGGACCATTTTAATTAATAAGTTTGATTCTAAATCAATAAATTGTTACTTTTTTCAGAAAAATGTGTTTTTCTCAGCTTCATGATTTCTGGTACCAAAAACCTATGTGTCACAAATATTAAGATATTGTCTTCATCCGTTTTGTACATAATCTACGTGCTAATATCTTCAAATACAAGCATTAGTTTTCTAATTGTACAAGTAGTTTAGATGAAAAGATGAAAATTACCAATTTTTAAGTAACCGTATGAAGATCTTAGTAAAGAGTTATTTTCTCCCCACAGGTTTATTTAGATTAAAAAATAATGCTTGCATTTGATAAAAAAATATCAGCCCTGCATATTAATGTAAAAGAAGGTAAAATATATTCAACTACGTAACGCAAGGAACATGTTGGAAATTGCCTAATTTTGACAGTATTTTCAGAATATTTAAACAAAAAACAAGTTTACAAAAGCAAGATTTTGTACAATGTTAAATGTTTAGATCAGTAGCAATTGTTTCATAGGAATTTTAAATTTCAGTCCCCGAGTCCCTTAAATGTATCACAGCATTTTTGGGGATCTACAGAATGTCGTGTACAGATTTCGACACAACGTTTCGTTGAAAATAGCAATCCTGTGGCTTAGGGCGTTTTTAAAAGTATATTAATGGAAATTAACTTTGAGGGCTCGAGAGACTTGTAGTTGAATCTCACTACCTGTGTTGTCTGGACCTCACGATTTGCATTCATTTACGAAGCCTGCGTGCCGGCCCTGGTGTTTGTTTTATGGTTTCCATTAATCAACACAGAGCCGTAGAAAGCGGGGACCCCATTTACGTGCGCGGACCATTTGCATAATCCGGCGATATTTCAATTCGCGTTGCTAATCCACATTGCCAGGTCCGAGTTCTTTGCGTGCGACAAAAGCCCGACCGCCTTCGCACAACAAACTAATCTCGACACGGAATATTCCATCAAGATACGGCCTCCACCTTAATGTTGTTTTTACATTTGACGATGGCGTCACCTCGGCTCGGCTCGGTTCGGCTCGATCGACCCTGTGCATGATGAATCTCCCCTCATTACCTGGATCCAAATCCGAAGACTGGTGGGAGCAACTGTGCACACAACTTAGCGGCACATATGAATGATGAAGGATAAATCAAGTGGCAATGCAGTGCCTTGGTTGCCAACTACAGACGTAAATTCTTAAGAGAGCGACAGACATTACCGACGGAATGACTGAAGCCTGGGATTTATTCTCATCCCCTTCACTACCTCCAAATAATACCATTTACGTTCTGCAGCTTCTCTTCTATACCTTGTATATTATATTTATATATCCGGTGAAATGTATTCGCATTTACTTTCACACATTTTATTTTCCGTCAATTAGTGATTCGCGTTAATTTAAAGCAACATGGTTTTCTGTACATAAATTTACGCAAACGATTCATTTCATGTAAGAAAATAATTTAAGGACATGTGAATAATTATTGGGAAAAGAGTACCATATAGAAGAAAGACAAGAATGGAAAAATGTCAACCGGACCAGGGAATCGAACCCAGGACCTTGCGATATCCTGGCGCATGCTGAGATAATCCGAGTCGACGTCCCAGGACCGACTTAACACCTTTCCATTCCGTAAACCTTAGCTAGGTAATTTCCAAATACCTTTAAATATTTTCAAATTATACCACAACTCAATATTAGGCAGCAATCACAGGTTACGCAGCGAGCACATGGGGCGCATAGATTGAGACTAGTTAAACCAATGCTAAAAATCCAACAAATTCAGCGGAAAACTTTGTTACCAATATCAGATGCCTTCAGTACAACCCCTTCCGAAACACTAATAGTTCTCCTAGGCTGTTGTCCCGTTGGATCTAGAAATCAGGAAAAGGAGGAGCGCCGCGCACAGTACTGGCTCAAAAAAGAGAACCAGTGCAAAGTCGTAGAAATTTTAGGCAAGGAAGCAAATACCAAAATAGAAATTAAAGAAGAAATATTAAACATTTGGCAAGAAAGATGGAATTCATCGAATAAAGGGAGAAGGGTGTACGAAATTCTACCTAACATAAGAGAAAGATTACAGCTTAGACAACCAAGGGTCTTATACATTTTCTTACTGGTCATGGTCCATACGGACAATATCTGGGAAGAATAAATAGCAGACCAGACAATCTATGTGCCTGTGGAGAGATAGGAACACCGGAACACGCCATACTGGAATGCCCCAATTATGAGGTAGACAAGACAATAAGAGAAACCTTAAGAAAAGAAAGACTATGGGAAATAATAAGAAACCCACCACTCACCGCGGCTCTAGAAAATTTGACAAACCTGATATCCGCTTTAGAACTGACAAAATACAGGACTAAAAATATAGAAACTTAAATATTACATCATAAGACTTAATATACTCATCATCGGACCGGACTTTCAAATCCAGGAACCGGATGAGTATAAGGACCAAAATATAGACATCATAACATAAAATAGAATATAAATTATAGTAATAGTAAGATTATTCAAGTAATTATCTTAAACAAATTACATAACTCTGCTAATACAAATACAGTCATAAATAATTAGAGTATAAAATTAGTAAAAAAAGTTTGAACCTACAACTACTCGACCAACGCGTCATGGAGATCCGGAAACGTGGGTCGTAACCGGAAAACCGGAGTTGTTTCACAAACAAAATGTATAAATGTGGAAAGGATGAGGAGACAAAGAAATTAAGAATTCTCTCCTTCAGTCTCTCCACGAAAATAATATAATAATAAAACTAGTGTAACAGATGATGATCTTACATGCTAAAACTAAGTACTATATATTTAGTGCACCACATACAAAATAAAAATAGAGACGTGTAATAACATATTTTATGGAAAGTTAACTGTGAAACCAACTACGTTACTTTCGTAAATCCTCTTGTTTATAATATAATAATACAGGGCAATTAAAAATTATGGTGCAAAATGAAAGTGGCATGAAATTATAGAGCAGATTGTTCTACAACCTTGTATATGTAGATACGTTGATTTTATTGAACTTTTTTGAAATGAGACTCGGATACTCTCCACTGTTTTCCACGATGTTTGTGGACGTCCAGGACTTTTCGTAGAACATAAACATCCGGTGGATTCAAACTGATCGGGTCTACATAATTATTATAGACTTTAACGGACAGCGAGAAATGGGTTACTTACGGAAAATTTTCTCGGTTTTGCCTAATTATTTACTTCTCTTTTCAAACATAACGTTTCATCAGGTATTTTGCTTGTATTAGAGTTTGTTAATTTTGATTTGGCGTGTGATATCGATCCTGACATTGTTCTGTCCTTATGTTTATAATCCATCAGCACTCTTCACTGTCGCGGGTTTTACAATTACCGGTTTGTAGTGTCACTCTTTCCTTATAACTGTTTCTGTACAGAGACTTGTCACTGTACACAGTATCTTAAAAAAGTATCATATATCGGGCTTTTGATTTCATGCTTCTTCCCAACTATTAAAAACGTTACAAGGACTTCAGCTTCGACAGAGGCGTAAGCTGTGTTATTTGACATCATTTGATCCGATGTAGAACAGACTTAAAATTACCTCGATAAAGCAATGGCATGAACTGTTCCAATTTATGGACTTAAACTTTCGTGAATAACAACTGGACTTTTCTTCTCGGATATTACTTTTTTCATTCACATTGAATTTTCTGTTGCTAATCAATGGTCTAGGCTTTTTTGCCACAATATTTTCCAATTTCCATTTCGCCGTATAAAATATCTCGTGGTTATTCAGCGAGGATCTGTTCGGCTGTTTGTAAACTAAGATCTGTAATATTTTCACAGAGTAGACACCAGGTTGGGAAAATGAGTAATTACAAAATTCACATTTTGAATATGTTCCAATTTGTTTCCATTATCAAGAATGCAAGCGCATTTTGTGAATTTACCAAAGAACAATGTGAGAGTGAAATATAACAGATTCAAGTTATCGACAGTAATTAAGCGACATTAGAATTTAAAATAATTCATTCTTATACTATAGACCGTATTGTATTCCACTACTACAGAATCACTGACTCTATCGTTACAGAAACGGCTGCTTTAGGAAAAAAATTAATGAGACATTATTCCGTGTTTTTTCTGTTCCACCATTATGTGTATTCCAATGCTTTAACAAGTTAAAATTGGGCGAATACGCGAATTTAGTACGACCAAGAATAACCAACTTTACACAAACTGGTTTACTAAGACAATCGCTACAAAAACAACCTTAAACTATTATTCCTTATAAATACTAAAACTAAACTTTACTCAATATTAAAAAATAGCTTCTTTCCTATAACACTAATTCACAAACTCTGGGCAGTTAATGTTTCTAAACCTAATAAAAGTACAACATATAGAAAATTTGTCGACATTCCACATAATTATCAACTAAGAAACTCTAAAAATAAAAATAAATATTATTCCCAAACCTCCTTATCAAAAAATATTTTACATTTCTTTAAACCTATAAACCATTCCTCCGAAAATCATGAGGATACTATAAACAATATCACCCCTAACAGCTCGAACATAATTGAAAATAAATTTGCCAACATTACCTTTATTAATGGTCTTACCAATATGATAAGAAAAGCATTTTACGAATACAATATTAACGAATTCAAATCTTCTAACCTACTGACAAAATGAAAGGACAAAATTAGTACCTTCGACAACTACAATCTGGTTTATAGGATCTGTTGTGATGACTGTTACAAATATGACATTGGACAGGCTTTACCACCATAAAATAAGCCTTAAACCTAAATCCAAAAATAACACTGCACCGTTGACCCAGGTAAAAACACATAATCATGCAATTAAATATGAGGATACAAAAATAACTGAGAACAAAACTTTGATTTCCTGAAGCACTAAATATTAATAGAAATAGAAATAAGTTAATGAATTATACTTAATTATGCTATAACATATGCTAAGACAATATTCTTGTAAAACCTATATATGTAGTATATTATGAGGATAATATATAGTAACAGTCAACTATTCGATTGACTTGTGTAACGTGTTTAAGAAAACACTTTAACAGACAGTTGGCGGGAACAGTTACGCAGGAAACGACGATTGCCAATTCAGGCAAGACAAGATCAGTTTTAATTCAGTGTTTTTACTATTTTACTACTGCCCACTAGTCACTTCAAGTATTCAGTTTTTAAAAAGGGTTCGTAACATATACTTTTTATGCTCAACTAAATGATAAGAATTTTAATTCATTTGATTACTATACAAGTCGTTTTCACTTGAACCTAGCAGAAACGTCAACCTGTTAAATAATAAATTTGAGAGACTGTTTCTAAGTGGTTTATTTTCATTATTGGTTAAAACATACACAATCTAATAAGACGAAATTTTAATTTACATCTCAAGGAAATTGTTTCCGTATTTTCTGTGGCTTCGACCGCTCGCATATTTCTTTAATGTCGTTATTTGTAAGTTTTTCCTTCCTCCCTTCATCAGATTTCTGGCAGTACTCAATCAGGAGTTCAACTATTCTTGATATTGCACTGATCACGTAAACATGTGTCAGTCTCGCGTAATTTTAATTACAACTAAGTACACAAGTCCTTGTATTGAATTATTAGCAATTTGTATGTAATTTATTGTTGCTTTTTGTAAATACATTTGTAGTCACCAAGAACGTCCACTATTGACGCGACTATAATTTCAATTAATAAAACCATAACACTTGCGTAATAATTTTTTTTCTGAAAAGAAAACTGTAATACGCTTGTTCATATCACTCTAAATAAAAATGTTCCAAACTATTTCCATACTTAAGTATACTTATAAATTTTTGAAGTGATTCAGCCGGTAAGAAAAACATTATTCTCCAACACAACTCGTGTAATTTTACATCTCAATACAGGGCTGATCAAAAATTTAGATAAGAAGCAAAGAATTTATCTTAAATTGATAGCAAGCGTCTGTTGGCAGCAAAGAATGATAATGGGAAAATACATATCTATATATATAATATAGAAATTCAAAAATTAGATAGAAATATCTTAAGTTAAGGAAAAATTACTAAAAATCATGTGGCATAGTGGCGATGACTGGTCAATCACAATACAGATTCCATTCTTTGTGGAATTATTGTCTGCTCAATTGACAATTATTTACATAATTTTTCGTTTATTTTACAAAGAAATTTTCGTATGTGCTATAATGAAGAACATAATTTTCCTTTTAATAACTCTATTGAAGTTATATATTCAAACGGTCGATATTGTGGTTTCTTTATCTGGCAGTATTTCTTTCGATCTTTCGATCATCAATAGTTTCCAGATGGTAATCCCCTATAAAAATTTTATCCACTTAAAACTTCTAGTTTGGCGTCAAATTAAACCTCCATTTCACCTTCCTCACTATTTATAACTATATTTCCGGCGTCTGTATGTGTTTCTTCTTGTCTCCTTATATTGCCTTACTAGCTAGGTCCCCGGCGATGCCCGGAAATTAATTTATATTCGACCACTATAGTTTTAATTCAAAATAGAAACTCAATGGTCAAAACGTTAATAAATAATGTTTGTAAAATGTGGGAAAACGTGTTGTAAATAAGGGCAGTGAATTATTTTAAAATGGTGTTGCTCAAGGAAAATGTGCCATTCCATATTGAGGTATCAGTGAAGTAATTTTTTGGCCAGTAAAACATAATCTTTAATGGCATGATTTATTTCATCCCTAAAGCGCTAAAGGAACCAATTTTCAACAGTGGAAGAGTCCTGCGTAGCCACACGCAATGTTTGCTGCAGTTAAAGAAAGAATGCAGAAATGTGTTGACTCTCATAGAGTCAACACTTGACATGTTCATTTGAATAACAGCCACTATTCTATTCATCGATGATCGGAGTGAGGCAGCTGTATATAATTTATTTCATTTTAGAATCGAGGTGACAGCTCGGAGACGGCAATTGAACGGTCGAGGATATGTAATAAGGGCGCCTTTGTTGGGATGCTAATATCGCATCGCGAATTGGTGCACCCTGGCCGGCCAGCAGCAGAGCGGCAGCCCCGGTTAATCACAGTGCACCACCTCACAGGCAGGCCAGGTGTGAAGGGGCGGGCTGGAATGCGATTATTTTAATGGCTGCGGGCCTGCCGGTTCGAGAGCTGTACCAAAAGTTTCTCAGCCAAACTCTTCCTCTTGTCGCGCTTCCAGAATCAATAACCCAACAGTAAAAGTGTGCTCGGAGACGAGGAGGGAAAGGGAACGCTACATAAATGACAGGCAAATAAAATGATACCAAACGGACAATATCAGACTCGGAATCATCAAGCCAAAAATAAAATATAAAATCAGATGTATAGATAATGCAGATAAAATCAAAGCCACCTGCAATGTAACTGGCAACTATAAAGAAATTGCACTTGTTAAAATGAATTTGTAGAACAGTTAAACTTTTTATGTTGAGACGCGGATGCCAATTCAACTCGTATTTCGTTAATGTTGCTAACTTTCTGGCTAAAGATAATTCTGTGTTACGAAGAGAATTTCTTCAATCTATTACAAAATTACACTCCTAAAATACTACATTTATGCAACCAATAAATAAAGTTGAAATAATTTCAGTAATAAAAAATTTGAAGTGTTTATCAGCATCAGATACATATGGTATAACTAGTTAAATGGTAAAAGAATGCTTTACCACTTGAAATAATATTTAATAAATGTCTTTCCGCTGGAATTTTTCCCGGTGCTTTGAAAATCGCTAAAGTAATTGCCTTGTTTAAGAAAGGATCGCCATCCCATAAATAAAATTATAGGCCCATTTCTCTTCTTCCTATTTTTTATAAAATATTTGGAAAAGAATAATACATATTAGATTATTTTATTTATAAAGTTAAGATTTTATCAAGAGCACAGCGCGTATGGATTCCATAAAGGAAAGTCCACAGATAACGCAAAGTAAGCCTTCTTTCAAAATATCCAGAATAATTGGATGAAGGACTGAAGGTAGCCGACAAATTTACTGACCCCACTAAGGCTTTCGACACAGTAGATCACCAAAATATTACTAAAAGATATGGAATATTATCAAATTCGGGGAAATCCGTCACTTCTACGAAGATCGTATCTTACAAACCGTAAACAACAAGTAGTAGTTCAAACTAAAGATGGCCAACTTCACTTATCCGATTGAGAATTTATAACATTTGGCCTTTACTTTTATTGTATACATAAATGATCTTCCAGGATACGTACATCCTCTAAAATAGATTCTCTACGCGGATGAATAATTTATCCGTCTACCTAGATAAGACTAAGTTAGTTCAGTTTAGTGCTGATAATAGTAATAGACCCGAAAACAAGTTTTCCGCCAACGCTTCAGCCTTTCTTGGGTCTTTGGATTGACGATAAATTAAAGTGCTTGCTTGAAAACTAAGTTGAGCTTGTTATTCTCTCACAACACTAATGCAACACGTTGACAAAAAAGTACGTCAAAATGGTTTACTTGGCGTATTTTCCTTCAATTGTGTTCTATGGCATCTCTAACTGGGGAAACTGCTCCAGAAGCAATGAAATATTTAAGTTGCAAAAGCGTGCCATTAGAATTCAAGCTAGAAACAAAGAAAGGTGAGAGAAATGATTCCACTTTCTCCCGTTAGATGCAAACGAAGTACGGTCTTACGAACTGATTACGTGGTATTATAACAGGATGTAGATTGTATAGATAGAATCAAACGAAATTTTTTGCGGAACACCTATTCAGGTCCCGCGGAACACAGTTTGGGAAACCCGGAGATAACTAGATCAAACATAATTGTAATGTATTAAAATAAACGAATGTTAGTTGTTTGTAGTCACTGATCTAGTACAGTCTCAAGTTATAAACAAAACATATTGACAATATGAATCTCAGTTTAATAATACATATAGTGTGTTAACCTGAGAGAATTACGTTATCCGTTGCTGTTAATTTGTGTCGGAGTTCCAGGAAACAAACTGCGGCTCGATTGTGAGCGGCTGCTGATAAACATCTTACGGCTTTAGTTGTGGTGTGTGTGTGAGGCGTGGGCGGATAAACTTTCCCTATTGTATCGAGACGTGCAAATAGAACGATTAGGACCCTGAAAAGGCTGCTAACTGTGCTCCGCGGGGCGTCGTGACTCGCCGGATGCGGGGATCTCATCTCAGCTCAGGTCAGCTCATTTCATCTCATCTCAACTCAGCTCATCTCAGCTCAGCTCAGCCTCAGCTCAGCTCATCTCACCTCTTCTCATCTCAGCTCACCTCATCTCATCTCAGCTCAGGTCAGCTCATTTCATCTCATCTCAGCTCACCTCATCTCATCTCATCTCAGCTCATCTCACCTCTTCTCATCTCAGCTCACCTCATCTCATCTCAGCTCAGGTCAGCTCATTTCATCTCATCTCAACTCAGCTCATCTCAGCTCATCTCACCTCTTCTCATCTCAGCTCACCTCATCTCATCTCAGCTCAGGTCAGCTCATCTCAGCTCACCTCTTCTCATCTCATCTCAGCTCATTTCATCTCATCTCAGCTCAGCTCAGCTCAGCTCAGCTCAGCTCACCTCATCTCAGCTCAGGTCAGCTCATCTCACCTCACCTCATCTCATCTCATCTCAGCTCATCTCAGCTCATCTCATCTCATCTCATCTCAGCTCATCTCAGCTCAGCTCATTTCATCTCAGCTCACCTCCTCTCGGCTCAGCTCATCTCAGCTCATCTCATCTCAGTCTCATCTCAGCTCATCTCATCTCATCTCATCTCAGCTCAGCTCATCTCAGCTCATCTCAGCTCAGCTCAGCTCATTTCATCTCATCTCATCTCAGCTCATCTCACCTCATCTCAGCTCAACTCAGCTCATCTCATCTCAGCTCAGGTCAGCTCATCTCAGCTCAGCTCAGGTCAGCTCATTTCATCTCATCTCAACTCAGCTCATCTCATCTCAGCTCATCTCACCTCTTCTCATCTCAGCTCACCTCATCTCATCTCAGCTCAGGTCAGCTCATCTCAGCTCAGCTCAGCTCAGCTCAGCTCACCTCATCTCATCTCAGCTCAGCTCAGAAAGGGTACGAAACTAACCCACTCCCACGCTGAATCGTCACTCATTCTCATAATGAATCGGGAAAAATATCAATTAAGAGGGTAGGTACAGTTATCGAGTGCTCTATTTAGGCAAAGTTTGGACTTTCATATGTCATGAACGGGAAACATTATTCACATAAAACTTTTTACAACGTTTTTGTAGCTTTTATCCATTAAAGAAAATATAAATTTAACTTCTTCGTTGGCTCTGCAGCCCATTAAGGGCCTTGGCCTACCAGAATGACTGCGGACTGTCAACCTACATGACACATTCAGAATATGAAGTGACAAGTGGTCAGTGTATCGACTCTTCATTCGTCTTAAACCCAGTAAATATATTTAATTTTCATACTCAATTGTATATTTGTTTTTTTTTAATTTAATAAAACTTATAAATACAGTTTCATTTCACCATGAAAGAATTAGTTCAAGAGTTATTTGGGAAACCGTTTAAAACAAACACATTCTGTGAAAATCGGTGTTAAAGGTTCAACAAGCATATTACTGTATCTTAAAATTTACTCCTTACATTATAACTGTCCATATGCATAAATTGTTACTTCTACTTTTTTTATTCTCAGGTTCCAATCTAAGCCTTCTCTTGTTTTTTCTAGCCTCTTTTATGGAGTGTTGTGTTTTTTTCTGCTGTCCTGACTCGCTACATGTCCCTCATTTTTAAAGTATAGAACAATATTTGTACCTTATGGTATCCCCAACGTTTCTAATACCGTTTTTCTACCAAATGCACCATTTCAATAATAGCTGCATTTGTTCCTATTCTCACAATCCGTATCACATAAAATCTTATATTTAGACACATATTCCAATTTTTTTATGTAATTCAATTCAATGTAATTTACATTGTGTTTTTAACCGCCTACACACCTTTTTCAGTAGATATGAATTACAATGATCTTGGAAGAATGATGTTAAGGTGACCATAATAGTAATTACACTCACTGATTCATATTTCACAACAGGAAATTTTGTTCCCTTAGGTTGAAAGATACTTACATCAGTAAACGCTATTGTTTATAACTTGGCAACGAAAAGATTAATTCATATAGAATAAACACCACAATGGAAATAAAACTGTAAAGAATTATTAACATTTAATTTAAATCAAAGAACTTGTAAATTGTTAAAAGTTAACTGTTTACTGACTGAATGAATATAGAGTTACACAATAAATTGGTCAACTATTGGAGTCCATTATTATGCGTGGGTGAGAGCTTTGAGTTATATATTGTCACCCATAGTAATGACATCGTCTAAGAAATGGGTGGGTAATAAATAGCAGAGAAATATGAATAAATATGTATCAATCCATGCAATTAAAGGTATTTGAAAAATAATAATATATTCCAGGCTAGTCATAATTAGTGATAATTCTGTATAAGGAAAGCTTATTAGCATTTTATATCAATTCATTAAGTATTCCACTTGAGCTTTGCCACCAACAGTCAACTGTAAAAGGTGCTCCATGTCAGAGAGCCATGCATATCACATTATACCTTACTTATCTAATAATGATAGTTTTCGTTGCTTGCAGTTACTAGTAGAGAATCTTTTATGATAGAAAAGGAAGCATCCCGTAAAAACTCAGTAAATTAGGTAACATAATCTTCTCATATTATGAAAAAAATTGAAATAGTAAGAGTTTTCAAAGTCTCACGACCGTCTTTATTTTGATAATAATAATTTCATAAAAGATAAAATTACTCTCCTAAGCTTGGGTGATATTTTGAATGTATATCGTTAACGTATGTTATTATTTTTGTAGTGTATGAACTTTTTGGAAGTGTAATAAAGCATGTAAAGAGCGACTGAGCAAGCGTTCGCGTAGTAAAGTCCCCTGTATAACCCTTGTGATGTATGAAAATATTTTAACAACGAGGAGGAATGTTTAATAAGTGGTTTTATAAATTGTTTGCACAACAACAGCGCCTCTGTGTGTGTTCAATGACCTGCGTGACGTTTATTTTAGTTGGTCGGTGTTATTCCCAGCTTTACGACAGCCATAGCAGCATAGCAGCCGTTGTTGCGTGCCATGCAATATTAATTTACAGTTGGGTAAATAACGCCATCACGAAAAAAAAGACCGTGTGTTGTTTACCAATCCGTAAATCTACCTTCATCCCACGTTTCATTTCTAGCAGGCATAAGAAGCCAACTAAAACTCGAGGGCTCAGCGTTTTATAAAAAATATATTATAAGAAACGGCTCCTTAAAGACAAAATAAATAAGTTGTACGTCTGTCTTATAATACTTTCATTTCTCTTCTTGGTTGGTGGGTATACGCTAATACTATAAATACATAATTTTGTTATTATGTTTTATAATTATAATGGGTTATTATTACGAACCATTTTTACGCTTAGTAGGATTGATCGAATTTCTTGAGGGCATTTCCAGAATCTAATATTCCGTTCCAATGGAACCGTATTTTCTTGGTCAATGATTTTCATCGGGTGACTGGACTTTTCTATTGCCTCCTTTCTCCAACTTAAACATTCATCTTAATTCGCGGAGTTCGACCACAGTAATCAGTTTACGTGAACCCTAATCGTGATAGCCTACTTTTCATTAGTTTCATACATAAATCTTCTTTTTGTTCTTTCGACTTCAGATTTTTGAAAAAACATAAGAAGTAAAATGGTGATATTACGTTGAATAAAAAAAACTTGGAAACCATCTTAATGGCATGAACGGAGCCCTGGAGAAAGAGTTCAAGATGGGGATTAATAGAGAGAAAACCAAGGTAATGGAGTGTAGTATGGGAAACAGTGAAATAACAAAGGCTGTTAGATTGGGAAGGGATATTTTGACGGAAGTTGAGGAATTTTGCTACTACGGAAGCGTAATAAGAAGGGATGGTAGAAGTATAGTAGACATGAAGAGTAGAATAGAACAGGCAAGGAAGGCTTTCGCGAAGAAAAGGAATTTACTTACGGGTAATATAAGTGTCAGTATTAGGAAATCGTTGCTGAAAATGTTTGTATGGAGTGTGGCGTTATTTGGGTCCAAAACGTGGACGATAGGAGTTGCAGGAAGTAAAGAATAGAAGCCTTTGAAATGTGGTGTTATAGGTGAATGAGATGGGTGGATAGAATCACATAAGAGGAAAATCCAAACAGAATAAGGGAAAAGCGGACAATATGGACTTAGAGAAGAATAGATTAATAGGCCACGTTTTAAGACACGAGGGTCTTGTAAAATTAGCATTAGAGGGAAGTGTGTGGGGATGGAATACGTTAAATAAATTAGGGAGGAAGTGTGTAGTGCTACTTATAATGATATAAAAAGGCTTGCGCAAGATAGGTTAGCATGGAGGGTTGCGTCAGACCAGTCTTAGGACTGAAAACCACAACAACAATTATATCTTAGTCCTAAGAGAGTATCACGACATGCAGTTGATTAGCCTATACAGTTGCACAGAACATATTTCCTATAATCGAATATTGAAAGAGTCGTGGTCAACTTACAAAAGACCTATAACCAGCCAAATTTACGAAATATTTACAATACGCTATAAGTAAAATACTTGTTCAATGCATAACGCGGTTTTCTATCACTGGTCTATTTATACAGCACCAATTCTCCACTTATATTTCGTTCCCATTTGCTGTTATATTTGAATTGGTAAATTTGATTGCCGCTTATTGTAAGATATGAACATATGAATTCAGATGAATGGATTACAAAATATTAGGATACTGGCCAAAATGTATAAAAACAGCGCAAATTATAATGACAAGTAAACCAGGAAACGATCCAAGTTATTGACCAATAAGTTTACTGCCAATAATTAAAAAAAAATGAAATACTGGTGCTTCGTAGATTACAAAAAGACCTGGATTCCAGCGTATCAGTTTGAATTTCTGCAGAAACACTCTACAGTGCAAAAAATTCACCGGATTACCCAAACCGTAAATAAAGCTTTTGAAAATAAACAATATTGTAGTGGAGTATTCCTCGACATCAGCCAGGCTTTTGTTACAATCTGAAACCCAGACTATCTTTCCACCAGCATACTACAATCTCCTAAAATCCTATTTGAACGACAGGAAATTCCAAACTACAGTAAACGGAGAAAAATCTTACTTCTTTCCGATCAGATCTGGAGTACGACAAGACAGTGTCCTTGGACCACTCCTGTATGTCAGATATACCACCGGCACAAGATACAACAATAGGGACATTCGCCCATGATACAGCCATTCTCTCCCTCAGACAGCCTCAAATATTACACAAGCCTATCTAACCAATCTACAACAACGGCTAGAAAAATGGAGAATAAAAGTGAACGAGAATAAATCTGCACATATCACATTCAGTCACCGGAAAGAAACTTGCCACACAGTCACAATAAATAATGTACACATTCCACAAACAAAGACAGTAAAATATTTAAGACTACATTTAGATTCTAAATTGCCTTGGAAACATCATAACTAAAAAGATAAAACAAATTGAGACAAAGACAAGGGAACTACTATGGATCACAGTAAGAAAATCACTGTTATCTATGGACAATAAAATCCTGATATATTATGCTGTAACCAAACCAATATGGACCTATGAGACTGAGCTATGGGGATGTGCATCAATATCAAACAACAATTATTGAAATATGATCCTCCGGCAAATTGTAAACGCCCCACGCATACAGATTTAAATGTTCCAACGGTACAAGAAGTCATCCATAAGACAGCCATCAAACATCACGCAGTCTTGTACAATCATAAAAACCCACTTCTAGACATACTCCTTGAACCATTCATAAATAACAGACTTAGAAAGGTGTGGCCTAGTCAACTACTTTAAGTTAAATTATTCATTGTTCATTTCAATTATACAGGCGTTATCATTAGATATCTCCCTGTAAATGTTATTATTAGTAGCTTATAAAATAGTATTCTGATTGCTAAATAAATTATGATAAAAAACATGTACCAGGACTTAAAACCAATTTCTCATCGGCGTATTGTTAGTGTTCATATTAACAACAGAATGAGTGAAACAGAGAATTTATAATATAGAAGAGCTTATAGACGAGAATTGTTTACATTATGTGTGCCATGTTTTACATTAATAGTCGAACTGCCACATCTCATTCATCAGTCTAGAAAAAATATTACATTCAACTTCCAAAATTTTTACATTTTGTCAATGTGTCTTATGGCTATTTAAATATATTTGTTTCGACAATTTTAATTATTTTATATTCATTATGTGCGTTTCTAATCAGTGTTTTCTTTGACAAATATAATAGGAACTGCAATATAAATTTTAATTTTATATTTAATATATGCAACGAATACCAAAAACGGATACCAAAATTTTAAACAAGTCAATAACTTTGTACTGTTTTTTTTTTCAAAAGGGACAACTATGTATATAAATTTGTTACTTGGTAATTTAAAAGGTGAATTATTAATTTATTTTTTAATCTTAATCAACATAATTTTAATACTCTCATTGAAATGTTTATAAACATCTAAGAAACAAAAATTCTTTTTCCTTATGTCCGTATCGTCAGCGACCATCCAAATAAAATACTGTGAAGCAAAGGTATTCACACGCCATGGCCATAATAATAACGATGCTTGTGTTAAGGTGGATGGAGCCAGTGTGTTGTGTGTTCTCACAACCGCAAGATTACAAATAACTACACTAGCGCCTGGCTAATATGCCATTTGTCCTCAGTGCGAGAACAACATAGTCGTGTTCACAAAGACTTTCTTCAGGTCAGAGGCTACATTCCATCATGTTTCCCATTCTAATCTTTTCTTACTCATTGCTCTAAAATTGCATTACTATTTCACATTTGCAGATTTTATTACCTTTCTTTAGAGCCATCTGACCATTTAAGTTGCACACATTTCATCCCAGCTTATTCTCATTACTATTTTTCTATATCTTAGGATATATATATTGTAAATGGTTACTGGGGGTATTATTTTAATTATTTAATGAATTTACTCGCTTTAGGGTAAAATATATGGTTCTTTTATTTATATAAAAAACACCATAATCTTAAATGTGGTCCTGCACGCCATTACAAATACATAAATAAATAAATTGAAGGGGACGATTTTAAAATTCTCAGGGTAACCACGTGCAGCAGAGATTCCGTTCACTGGACGAACCTGTTTTCATGTGCGTCTTGGTGCAGATTACCATGCGACTGGAACTTCTTTCTCTTCTTTCGGGTTGAACCTGAAGCTGCCGGTAGATAATTGCATGAAGTCGTGCTGCCGGAATTGAGGAAAACTCAGAGTTTTCCTCCTTCTTCCCCCTAGCTTTCCTCGGTGTTAACACCACACTATACTCCCTCGCCCGCTCAACGTCTTTCACCTAACATGTCTGCCTCTCGCTTTCTCGACGTCTTCCACCTGACTCCTTCGCTTCTTTCTCGAATTTCAATGTCTCACAGCATTCTTCTCCGCTGCTTCCTCGACCTTATCCTCTTCTCTGCTTCCTAGACTTCTCAATGTCTCACCTTATACTTTTTTTCGGGTTTCACCTTCACAGCTTAACTCCGTATCTCCCCCCTCCAAGGGATAACGCTATATCATGTGACGTTATTCTACCAATCCTCGTGAGTTCTTCGTCCGAAGCGGGAAAGTGTTCACGACCCAGGTAACAGTGTTCTTAGGACATTCCCATGGTGAACGCTCCCTCTGCCAAAACGAAGGCAACCGTTATAAACCTGCAATCAGTTATATTGTATTGTATTTATTAAATCTATAAATGGGCATTTGCCCGGTGGCAGATAGGCAGATGGCCGAATCGCCAGCCCGGCGCCGGGAAAAACCCCTTTCCTCTGGCCAGCGAGATGTTCTCATGATATTTTATCTAATTTAATTTCCCTAAATTGGAATTAATATTGGAGAGGGTCCTACTAATATTCGACAGACTGTTATGATTATATTTTAAATTTCTCCTAACTGAATTTTAGCAACTGAGTTTTATTAAGTGAAAGAAATTTTCATTAACAATGTTAAACTTAATAATGTATGTACAACTATTTCTATTTACTAAAATTTTGAATGGGTTTAATCATCTTCTTTTCTCGAGATGAATATCTAATTTCAACCGTGATACAGTTTCGTATTTTAAGTGATTTTATATGCTAACATCTATAAATTGTAAAATTTCTAACAGCCTCAGTGAAAATATGATTTAATTCGCTCGCTGTGTCACTTCAGTACACACCTCTGGGTGTTGCAATTGCAATGCGGCACGTCAACCATTGTTTCGCTTACTTTTTCACGATTCTGTCATCAAGGACTTCTCCTGAATTTCACTTCGCGCTTAACATCCCCCATTTTCAATTCCCTTACTATGCTATTAAAGGGGAGTTGCCTGTTTCAGGATCACCCAAAGAAAGAATTTTCATACACGCTGCCCTGTATGAGAAAAAAAAGCAACACTAGACTCTGCTGGGTTGGGCTAGCCTAACAATCCAGAAGCAAATCCATTGCTCCCCAAACCTTTATTTTCGGTGGTGAGCAGATAAAATACGTTTTGAGGTTTCGGAATCATCCTCTGCATCCTCTAATTTTAACAAATTATTTTGAATTGCCTAGATCTGTAACAGGGTCAACTAGAAGACATTAAATTACATTGTTTGTCCTACAAAAGTAAACTAAATTCTTTTTAAATTATTTGTAAATCCAGGCATAATTTTGTATGTTTCTACGTGAAATCGAAAGTTTGACCAACAACTCACAACCATGGTGTAACGGTCAAAATCATCTGTTTGGAATTTTGGCGGTGTGGAGTCAAAAGAAAGGAGACAGCATTTGAGCCAGAAGCAAAAACCGCAGGCGTCACAAACGGGCCTGGGAGTTCCCCAATTTCGGTGAGATTTGGAGGCATCGGGTGGTGTTTCTCCAATTCCAACTATAAATGCTATTGGTCAATATTCATCCCTGCTACCTTGGTGATATAAACTAAAGAAGTGTGGAGTAGATTTTTAAAAGGCTTGCAGATTTTGGACAGACTTTCGAGGAGAGAGAGATTTTCGTGAGTGACAGATTGGTGAAAAGATATTCGGACAAATGAATAGGGATATCGAGACAGGTGATTGGAATTTAGGAAGGGAGATTGCGGAGACAAGAGCGATAAGAAGGTGATCGACATCATCGGACAGGTAGTCCGTGGGCACGGGGAGAAAAAAATTGGAAAATGCCCTGAACCAGGGACATATAGCGGCGGCGACTCGGAGGAGGAAATTCCTACGAGGAAGGAGCTGGAATATTCACTAAGTTGTCAGGGGAAATTACACCTGTAACGTTTTTGCTGATTTCCTATACTGCCATGTGCAAGTAGATGTTGTGTGAAATATTCTGATCTATGAGAAGGCCCATAATATACGACCCTGAGTTTAGAGATATAGGATTGTTAGTTTTAAGGAATTCATTTGTATAATTTTTATGTAAATATATATGTTCTGCTAATTAAGAAAGAATCGCCGGATTAAAGTTTGAAAATTTCAACATTATAATATTAATGTAAATTTGTTTTGGATCAAGTAAATTGTTTTCTTTTTTAGTTATAAAAGAGCTAATTATTAATATATAAGTATGACATTAAAATAATTAATATCCCTCCTTATTCATGTTTACAAGTATTTTCCAATTTTTATCATTACATAACGTATTAGTATCGACCTAAAAAGAAAGTATTTAATTTTTCAGTATATTAAAATATGTTTAGAGAAGGATTCTTTGTGAATAGCTCACTTTTAATTATTTTATTAGGCTGAATATAAGTTGAATTTTTCAACGTTTAATTAAGATTTGATTTTAAATATTTAGAAATTATGTAAATTGATGGGCTTACAAAACGAATAAATTGAAATATCAACGACAGAATGATAAGAATTATCACAAAGCACTCAAAACCTTACATAACTATGACTGTTTTATAAGTTGACAAACTTTAAACAACAATAAAGGTACGGAGCAGAAAAATGGGGGAAATTTTACTTACCTACGGCTTTCTGTAAGAAATAGAAAAGTAATAGGACGAATTCGCCACGCAAAACGTCAAATATAGTTTAACTGGCCAGGTTTGCAACGTTCTTGGAAGAGTGTATTAGCTACACTAGTTTATGTTAATTACAGTAAAGGGATACTTGCTAGTGCTGTAGGGGGCGGATAATGGATCCGATTCTCGGCGGCAAACTAACGCTCTTTCATTCAGAAATAAAATTATTTATTTATTAAACTATAACACGACGTTTCGTTCTTTTCTTTGGAACCTCTTCAGGAGGAAAACGATCTGCAAAAAATAATTATAATTGAAGTAAATGAAATGAAATAAAATAAAATATGCCTATATATAAAATACATAAGAAGCACTAACACCAAAATTATCTAAAAGTTGTTATAATCACATATAGCAAAGATTTATTAACAATTTTGTACGTGAAGTCGAAACTGTCTGCGAGGTTTGTTGTTATTGACCGACTGACGAGGTAAATATAAACTTTCCGCATTTATTTATGGTGTGGGGGACATTTTATATCAATATGCCGACCGGAAAGGACTAAGCTTTGCGGGAGAAGTTCATGTTGTTTGTTTTTACAATTTTTTTAAACAATAATATTTAACAAATATCAATTTGCATTACCAATTAGTTCTTTTTATCTTTTTAACACTTCCCTTTTTTGAGCTCATCCCCATTCTTCGCTGAAATAGTAATGAGAGAATTAGAAACCACTTGCATTTCGAAATTAAATTTCCAAATTTCGTCCTACCATAGGTATGTAGATGATATATTTTGCACCCTTCCCAACGAAAACATTCAACAGTTAGGTAATCTAATTAACAACTACCATAAAAATCTCCCGTTTACCTATAAAATGAAATGGAAACAAATCCTTTAAATTTCTAAGGTGTCATAGTTATAGTCGAAAACCGAACAATACATACCAATTGGTATAGAAAAAGCACCTACTCGGGCAGAATCCTAAACTACAATTCTAATCACCTTTCTTCACAAAAAATAGTCATGGTATACAATTTGACGAACAAAGCTATAAAACTTGCCCACCAAAAATATCACAAAGAAAACCTTGACATTGTTAAAAATACCCTACAAAATAGCTCCTATCACACTCCGTTTATTAATAAATACACCAGAATTAGGCTCCAAAAATTGAAATAAACCAACATAACCCAAAGACTAATTGGTCCCCGGAATAAAAACCTATTTATAACATTCCCCTACATAAACTTCAATCTTTATTAATAAATAACGGTATCAAATTTATATGTAGGACAAGAAATCAATTAAACTTTGTTTTTTTATTCATATAAAAGCTTTTATCGTACAGATTATCAGTGAGGACAATAAAGATTCAGTATATACAATATTTTTAAAAAATGTAAAAATAAAATAGAGTATATAATTTACATGATAACATGTAGGTAGGTTAACCTATTTTAGCAGAATGGGTTAGGTTTATTAATTTCTGTGAGTACCGGAGGGGCATACGACGTGGGTGTGTGAGGAATGACAGTCAGTGCATTGATTTTTGGAGTATTAATGACGATGTGGTCTGCGAGCATGATAGTAGGGTGGGTTAGGGTGTGTCTGAATGATCAGGGGGAAGGATGAGATCAATTGGGAGTTTTCTTTTGAGGCTAGGGAAGCGTGGAGGTGGAGGAGGATTGCTTTGGAAATGCTGCATCGTGGGGTTTGGGTGGTTGACGGCGCTTTTGCTTAGGGTGGCTATGAATATGGAGATTACGGAGTTTATTTTGGGAAGTTTGATGTTATGGTGGATGACGGAATTTCTTAGGTACCAGGAAGGGTTTGTAATGGTGCATAGGATTATGTTTTGTTTGAATTTTGGCTGTTGTTCCCTATATGGAGGAGGCATAGGACCAGGTAGGTTGTATTATGAAGAGGTATAGGAGGAGTTTTGTGCTGATGGTAACAGGGGATTTTCTGTTTAGGAGGGGATATAGGGTTGATTTTGGAGAGGAGAAGATTAATGAGGTTTCCAGGAAAGTTTAGAATCAAAATGGTTCCGAGGTTTCTGTTTTTGTAGGGATTAATAAGTTGTTTAGATAGAGGTGGATTAAGGGAGGAGGGTTTTTTGTTAATGTGAATGTGACGGTTATTGATTTGGCGGGGTTGATGCTGATTCGCCATTGTTTGGACCATTGTTCTAGGTTGTTGAGTGCTGATTGGAGTGAGATGAGAGAGGAGGTTTCATAGCAGATGGCTATGTCGTCTGCTAGTGTCGGGATGTTGCCCGATATCGTGGGAGAAGATGTTGTATAGGAAGGGGGCGATGACACTACCTTAGGGGACGCCCGCCGCGATTGTGTGTGGTTGGGAGAGGTGGTTATTTATTTTGACAGAGAAGGTTCTGTTTTAAAGGTAGTTTAGGAGTATTCTGTAGAGGGTGTCATTTAGAAAGTCTTTAATTTTGGATAGTAGTGAAGGGTGGTGGATTTTCGATGTCAAAAAAGGTGGTGATGAGGGATTTGCGTTGTTCAAGGAGTTTTAAACTTTGTCTACAATATGAAAGGGAGCATCAACAATTATGAAAAACACAACATCGTTTACAAGATTAATTGATTAGACTATAACTCTTGTTACATTGGCCAGACAAAAAAATCGTTGAGGACAAGAAATAGTGAACATAAAAACAGGATATAATACAACACAGATACTCTGTTGTCAAAACACACACATATAAACAACCACAATTTCAACTGGTCCAATTTCAAAATTTTAGATACAGAGATAAACTCTTTTTCTCGACTAATTAGTGAAATGCTATGTATGAGATCCCATTCTTCCTCCTTAGATATAAAAAGTTATACCCACAACCCGAACAAAACTTAAATTACCTTCTTTAACTTCAATTTTTAAACTAAATTTTTCATTGTCAAAACATAAAAAGAACTCATAGGTAATGCAAATCGATATTTGTTAAATATTATTGTTAAACAAATTTGTAAAAAAATCACACGAACTTCTGCCAAAAAGCAAAGGCCTTTCCGGTCGGCTATAAAATGTCCCCAACACCATAAAAGAATGCGGAAATATTATTTTTCCGTCGTCAGTCGTTGAATAACAAGCCTCGCAGACAGGTCACCTACAAATTTAGATTAAATCTTACTGCTATCTGTGATTATAACAGCTTTTTGGATTATTTTTCGGGTAAGTGCATCATATGTATTTTATATATAGGCATATTTCATTTTATTTCCTTTCATTTGCTTCAATTATAATTATTTTTTATAGATTTTTTCACACCTAAGGAGGGTCCAAACAAAGGAACGAAACGTCGTGTTATGATTTAATAAATAAATAATTTTAATTCTGACCAATTTTGGCGTAATTTTTTGCATGCATTATTCGAGGCACAGTCAGAACAATTATAACATGTGTTACTATTTCGTTCAATCCAGTTCAAAGCAGTCGTTCGATTTAGACAAAAGATGATGTTGATATTCAGTTTTCTACTTAGGCCTTATAGGGGAAACCGAGCGAGAAGGGTAATTGTCATGGCTGCTTAACCCTGAATGTTTACTTTAAAAGTAAACTATGTTAGTCATCGCTGTGAGTAAAAATTATACGAGAATTGAGATAGAATTTACAGAAGTATACAGACTTTATGTATTGTGCTCGGTATTCGAGGTGATATAACAAGAGCGTTTTGTTCTGGAGCAGGAACCCCTTAACAAAATTTTATTTCACAAATATTTTGTTTTCATCCTGTAATAAATATAGGGAATAATAAATATTTTAAGTGAAATATTAATATTTTAATAATGAGTTTTTTATAATATAAAAGAAAGATATAATCTACTTGAACCAAAAAAAATGCATTTATCTTACAATTTTGATATTTTGATCTTTATGCCGGTAATTCTTTCTTAATTAAAACTACAAATATATTTTACATATGAAAAATGATACAAATTAAAGTTTTAAAACTAACAATTTTCTAACTCTAAACTCAGGGTCGTATATTATGTGCCTTCTCATAGAATATTTTACACAAATCTACTCGGAACTGGCAGTACAGAAAATAAGCAAAGAGTCACAGGGGTAATTGCCGTGTCGTCTTAGGGAATACTTCCTCCTAATTGGGTCGTCCACTTTCAAGATCACAGCCACCGCTGCCGCTACGTTTCTTGGTTCAGGAAGAATTTCAAAATCTCCACCGGCCCAGCAACCTTTCTGGGAATCTTACACCAAATCTGCCTTGCCATTTCTCCTGTCTCATCGCTCTCGAAAACTCCGTCCAAATCTCTCTACACGCCTTTAAAAATCTATTCCCCACTTCTTTGGTTCATATCACTCAGGTTTCAGAAATGTATTTTGACCAATAACATTTATGGTTACACTTGGGAAAACACACCACCCGATTCTGCCAACTCTCACCAAAATTGGGAAACACCCCAGGCGCGACGTGAAGTCTGCGTTTTATTGCGCATGGCTCAAATTCTGTCTCGTTTCTTCTGACTCCATACCGCCAAAAGTCAGAGCAGATGTGTCTGGCCGTTACAATCTCCCACAGAAAACCTTAAAAAAAACTTATAACTTACATTTAAACGCGCTATTTTTTCAATCTGAACATTCAGATGTAAATAAAAATCCTCTTATGTCGCCCACTCTAAAATAATCACTCTTCCAAAAATTAATTAACAAGGGCCTCGAAGATACATTAATTTTTATTTTGTAAATACATCAAAAAGTGACTGGATTCTATGTCGCCAGAAATATAGACGACTTTTCCGAACAGAGCTGTAAGAAAACATGGAATCGTGGTCCCTACATTCTCCTCTTTTCAGGTTTAAAAATTTCAGATGAAAATTGAATGTAAGTAGTTGATTTTTCCGTGACAGGCTGCATGAGGGTGAACCACTTAATGGAAACCCCCTTTAATAGCATAAGAAGTGAATTTGAAAGAGAGGTTGCAGAAGGGGGTAAGTGGGTACATGATGGAGATCCAGAAACTGGAACTTCCCCGTTAAAGGAATCACTATCACGCTGCCTGTTACCACTCACCCCTAAAACAAAAAAATAAATGGTCCAACGATGCCCCCTGCCTACGGATTACACCTGCAAGAGATTGAGGGCTAACTCTAGAAGCCCTTTTTCAAAATGGCTTTGTTGATGAATTATACAATGGTTAATAAATATTTATCTAACTTTCAAGTTTAAACCTCTTCCTATCCCATTGAAGGGGAGTTGCCACCAAGTAGATTATCCTCATATAACCAGTCTATCTTAAAAAAATTCATACTTGACATTGATTGTGTCATTTCCAGGAAAACAATCAGAAAAACTTCGTAGAAAGGTCGGAGCGAGGTCAGTGGACAGGGCTGCCACCCTACTTAACCCTCCCTCTCCAATAAATCTTTCCTTTCTCACTATACTTTTTAAAAAATCGAACAAAACGTTTTAGCGTTGCTATATCAACGAAGCTTATATTTTATATTTATGACTTTCAAACTCTACAAGAAGAGCTGTGTCTCATTCTTCTGTGATGCCGTGTACAAGAGTTAGTAGAGGTCCACTAATTAATTAATGTAAAAAAGATAAGACATACAGATCATTAAAAATTTGCGGATAGGATTGGAAGGGTTTGCACTGACTATTTGCTAAAGCACTTGTTTGAAATCTATGAGACCATTGGTTTTGCATTCATTTCAAAACATGTATAATTTATATTAAGAAGCCAAAAGCAAAGCTTATACGGTGCACACAAAACATCGATGGGACGCTGGTTGCCCATCCTCCATCCCTAGTTTAGAAAGTAAAAGAATTTGAATAATTGCTGTAATATATAATAATAATAATTTATAAATGACAAAAAGGCCAATTAATTTAAATAAAAAATCAGATAATATAACTGTTGTAGTTGTTGTGGAATTCACTTATAAAACTTGTCTGATGCAACCCTACATGGTAACCTATATTGCGCAAGCCTTTCCATTTATGCAAAACTATCACACACTACATCCTCCCTAACCTGCCTAGCGCATTCCATCTTTGGCCTCCCTCCTCTGTTCTAATCTCACACACTTCCCTCTAATGCTAATTTTACAAGAGCCTCATATCTTAAAACGTGACCTATTAATCTATCCGTCCTCTTGGTCAACATCATATATTGTTCGCTCTTTCCCTATTCTCCTCGTTAGTGGTTCTATCCACTCAACTGATTCCCCTATAGCACCGCATTTCAAAGGCTTCTATTCTTTCCTTTTCCGCAACTCCTATCGTCCACGTCTTACTCCATATGAACATTTGTAGCAGCAGGACCACGTTCATGGCATTTATTATGGTTTCCAAGTCTTCATCTGACTCCCCTAACACCACAATATCATCAGCAAGGAGTAGGGTTTTTATTTATTCTCCTTGCAGTATGACTACTTTTTCAAATTCCGGTTTAAGTTTCTTCATTGTATGTTCCTTATATAAGTTACATTCATGATATACTCTTTTCCGCCTTTTTTTTCTTCAACTTCTATTCTAATTTCTGCTGCTTGTCTTATATATACGTTATGTATAAGCCTACTTTCTCGATATTTTTTTCCAGTGCTCTTCAAAATCGTTAATAGTGTGTTCCAGTTCACATTATCAAATGCTTTTTCCAAATCTACAAATGCCAAGAACGTAGGCCGGTTTTTGCTTTTCCTGTCTTCTTAAAGTAGCCGTATTGTCAATTTTTCTTCTATTGTCCCTACATTCCTCATAAAAACAAATTGATCTTCTCCTAACTCGCATTTTATTTGACGTTCCATTCCCTATATACTATTTTCGGTCATATTTTGCATGCATGAGATACTAAACCAAATATCCTGTGCTGTCAGCCCCAGTCTATTTCGGTATGGGTATAATTATGTTTTTACAAAAATATTGTGGTATTCTTCCTGTTTCGTAGATTTCGCACAGCCATGATATGGCTTCTTCGCCCGATGATCTTATCAACTCCTCTGGAATGTTATCAATGGTCTCCGGTGTGTCGTATTGTAGAATATGGGTCCTCATGTACTGTGCCCGTAAGAGTATCATTGACGCGTTGGAGAGAGACGAGGAGTAAGGTTAACTTAGTTGGAACCAGGCTATGGAAATGAAGAAGTTTGTGAATTGGGTATCAGGCATTAAAAAATCACCATTTCGTGCCATTTTCAAGGCGTATACAGGGCATCAACCGAGGGATGATATTATAATCAACTTCGAAAAGCTAACCTATTTGGGTAAAGAGCATATTTAAATAAACTGAAGTCTGAAAGCAATATACAGACGATGAAAGATAATAGGTTACTGTTAATATAGAGCAAGTTCCCTGCAGACGAGTTAGGCGCTTTTATTATTTCTGGTCTACGTTGGCAGTGAAGTGAAATGCTGTTCCATCTATGAATTTGTTCCAAGAGACGTGGACAATTTTTCCTAACATTTCCTTCCTTATTTCAATTAAACAATATTCATTTACAGTGACTATAAGTAATGTCTATATATTTTTCCCAAGGCACTTTACAAAAACTTATTACTGATGTAATACGTTTCTCTTTGTACGTTATTTGTCTACTCGTTCCCACTGCAGTTAGCTTATTATACAATGCAACATAAAGTATAGATTAAAATTAAACTTGGAAAATCTGTGAGTGTATAAAAACAGAGGTGACCTGCATAAAATGATTGCCGAGGCTTTTAGAGCAAGGTAAACCGGTAAGATTTCGGCATGGCGTAATTGCGCCGAAATGAAATGTGCCACAATAAATCAAAAGTGTTGACGCAGGTTCACTGTTACTTTAGCGACAAACTGTCGAATTATCGGATGATATTCCAAAAAACTAATGCCTTTCAGTAATTGATCAATCTGTTAATAGTTCATTTAATTATAGGATACTAATTATTTATGATTATAAAATGAAAGGTCCAAATTTAATAGCTGGTAATTTAATGGCTTACTGAACTGTCACGGATTTTTCGCAATGTTTTTTTTTGATAGAATACGTTCACTAAATAAATAATAGTACCATAGCTAAAAATATGAAATCACAATCTTCTAACTTCATGTAAAATATGTACGTAAGTAGGATATGTACTCTGTTATATTTACTTACGACGAAAAACTGACTGCTATTACTTTTAAAGCGAAACGGAAGTATTATTGAATGATAAAAGTAATATAATACTCCACAGATAACTCTTAATTGTACTACTAGGATTACTAATTAATCACAAAATTTAATTAATCGAACGTTTTTTACTTTGAAATTTTAAGATTTTTATTACTGATTAGAGAAATCTCATAAACACGTCCAACTATTTATTTAATCGTCACCCAGTTAATGATATATATATATATATATATATATTAAATTCTTGATCAATTTCAGACTGTTTATATAATAAAATGAAAGTTAGTTAATTGCACATGCTTTAAGTTTTCTTTGGCGAAATTGAGGTAGACAGTGTTAGTAGCTTCAAATGTTCGGTTGAAGCTGCCCTTGTAAAGAGTAGTGTTTGGATGTATATACATTTGGTATTTTTTTAAATCTAAATTTCAAAATGTAACATTACTCGAGGGAGTTCCAAATATGGTGACGAGACGTCGATACTACTAAATAAATAAAAACTTGGTCTGTATCGAGTCATTAATTATTTCATTTTATTATAAACGTTACTAAAACCTAATAGTATCATTTTATTCTGAAGTTATAAAAAAAGTAAAAGACTTTTAATAAATTTAGACTTCGATATTATTTTCAAACTTAATATAATTATTAAAGAAGAGAAAGATGAGATTGTCAAACACATAGCAGTATACAAAATCAATAGTAGGAAACCAAACTGAAATATATATAAACCAAAAGTGCAATAGACATTGAATTTAAAGGATTTGTCAATGATCATCGACTGGAAAAAAATCACGAGCTTAAGGGAAGAAATGTGTAGATTTTAGGCACAAACGTAAATTATTGGAATCCTTGCATATCACAACAAGTGAGTCAAAAAATTGTTCTACTAGGTTAAGTAACATTAATAATACTTCGTTCACTCAGAACTTCGACACAATCCTGCGTTAAAATTAGAGGTTATAAAACCTACCAAGTGACTTATCCACACACCTAAGCTAAAGGTGGTTGTGAGATTTAATCAGAGGAGCTAATGAACATTACGAGGGAAAACACATACAAAGCGAAGAATCATAACTTAATACTATAAGGATTCAGTCCACCAAAAAGAACATAAAAATTGGTGCTGTATATTGTCCACCAAGATAACAGCTTAAAGAAGGAAGATTACAAAATCGTCCTACATCACACGGGAGAAAGATTCACAATTGGAGGAGACTTTAATGCAAAACACACAGACTGGGGAGCAAGACTAAATTTAACTAAAGGAAGAGAACTAACAAAGGCAATCAGATTAACGGGAGGTAACTTTCACTCGACAGGAAACCCAACCTACTGGCCCAATGACAGAAATAAGTTCCCTAATCCATTAGATTTTTTCATAACAATAAAAATATCACCGAAATTCCTAGATACCGAAGAAAATTACGACTTAAATTACGACCATTCAGCTGTCATTCTAACACTAAGCGAACGAATAATTAGAAAGAAGCCTAACTACGCCTCGTTAACAGACTGGGAGATCTTAAGAATAAATATACAGGATGAAATTAACATAAATATAAACTTAAAAACAAAAGAACAACTGGACTACGTAACTCAAAACTTTACCAGAATTTGACAAACAGCAGCCTTCAACAACGCTCGTAAAATTACACATATTACAAAAGCAGTCAATTATCCATCTGAAATACGAAACTTTGTCAGTGAGAAAAGGATAGCTCGGAGAAGATGGCAGCTAAGTAGGCACCCAGACGATAAGACTATCCTATTAACAAAACACAAAAACTGACACGTGAAATACGAAAGTTCAAAGAGAACTCAATCAGACAATTTCTATCAAACCTAGCAGCAGAAAAACACTCAAACTATTCCTTGTGGATAGTTACAAAAATAATTCAGAGACTAATAACATCAGTACATCCTATTAGGAAAGGACTGGAAGATTTGGTGAGAGATAATAAACAAAAGCAAACTTGTTTGCTGAACATCTTGCTGACACTTTTACACCGAATAAAATCCAAACTGATAACGTTCTTGAAGAAGTTAATAACACTGCATCTGAAGAAAAAAAGCCTGTATCCCCAAATGAAGTAGCGGAAAAAATAAAATTTAACTTAAATTCATAGAAGCCGCCAGGATTTGATCTGATAACAAGACAAAAAAAGGTATTCTCATACCTGTTCAATGCAGCATTCAAATTGAATTGCGTACCTAACAGCTTGAAAATAGCTCAAGTAATAATGTTACCAAAACCTGATAAGCCAGCACATCTTGTGATATCACTCCTACCAGTAATTTCAAACCGTTCGAGAAGTTTCTGCTCAAAAGATTAAAAATGATCATCCAAGAAAGTAAATTAATTACAGACCATCAATTCGGCTTCAGAGAAAAACAGTCAACAATTGACCAAGTTGAGAGGATTACTGGTATAATAGAAACTGCGTTAGGAGATAAATTAATCTGCTCAGCGATATTTCTTGACGTTGCGCAAGAATTCCATAGAGTGTGGCATCAAGGATTAATATGAAAGTTGAACAGAATGCTGCCAAGACAATATGTGGGAATTATAAATTCCTACATATCAAATGGACTCTTCGGAATCAAGAAGATGAATACTGTGACTTAAAGCAGGGGTACCACAAGGAAGTGTTCTTGGACCAGTCCTGTATCTGCTTTTTACACGTTACTCCCAAAATTAGATGACGTGAAACTCGCCACGTACGCTGACGATACAGCGATATTAACAAAGGGCACAATCCAACTACATGCTCAGAAGTACTACAAGTTGCTACTGATACTATATATGAATTGACTAGCCAATGGAAAATTAAATTGAATGAATTGAAATCCATTCATGTTAACTTTACGAAAAAAAGAATGAATGACCCTCCAACTCTGCACATAAACGGAACCACAGTTCCATACAAAAATAAAGCCAAATATCTTGGTATGACACTAGATACCTAGTTAAGATGGAAAGAACACGTAAAAAAAGAAAAAGGAAGAACTTAATATAAATATGGACAGTACAGATGGCTCATTGGAAGATATTCCAACCTGTCTTTATATAACAAAACTTTGGTGTACAACCAAATTATTAAAGCAACCTGGTGGTATAGCATACAACTATGCAGATGTGCAAAAGAAAACCAAATACATAAATTCCAAAATTAAGTTTTAAGTGCCATGGTGAACGACCCATGGTACATTAGAAACGCTGATATCCATAATGACCTTGGCATTACAACTGTCAAAGAAGAAATTAAAAGGTTTTCGAGCAAGCAGGACGAAAAGCATGAAAACAGAGAAGTTCTTCAGCTCTCAGAGAATGAATACCTGTTCACAAGACTCAAGCGAAGGGTAAATTACAAAATAGAGCACGCTGCGAGAGTATGTCGTAGGACAACAATGGAAACTATAGGATTTCATTGGACTAGTTTAGCTAATAAATAAGTAGACATATGAATTACCAAAGTAAAACTAATGGTTGGTGTCTACAGACCAGTTCTAGTTCTAGTTAGGGTAAAAATCCCACACACCGTGAAGTACGGGCTTCAGGCGTCTTTATCAAGATTCTGCACCTGCCCACGGAAAAATATTTATATAATTTGTAATTTTAATATTCTTAATGTGTTTGTTGAATAATCGTTTGTGAAAGATGCCACTGAGGTTCCTAGAGTGGTTTGGGAGATGCGTACCAAGGTCACAGAAACTTATAGTAAATACTTTTTTTCGGCTTATATCTTTCAAGAATGTGAATTGCTAAGTGAGATTTTATGTGAATACAATTTGGAATTTCGCAGTAAAGAAATAGCTAGAGTGTAGATAAACCTCAAAATAATAGACGTACTCGAAAGATTTAATATGAAATGAATGCAATGTAAATTAGTATACCGTGGATTAAACGTAATTTCTAGTTGATCTAAGGCAGTGGACAGGCTTCGGTCGTTTCCGGCATGTTATCCATGTAGTGGGACGCGTTGGTGTCTCGACGTTCTGGGAAAGTCGTGCTGAGGATAAAGCTGTTGCTGATGGAATCGGCAGGAAGGCAGAAGGCAGAAGGCAGGGAGAGAGGCAGACGAGCTACCGTGGCCAGGTACGGCCAGGTTCCCGCGGGCTCAGCCTTTGCCCACGCCGCTGATCTCCCCTCAAACACGCTTGCCCTATAATTAAGGGAAACCCAAACACATTTGTGTAGTACTGACACCAGCAGATAGCGTGCGTTTAGCCTCCCGTCAGGCAGGCCTTTTGTCGGTCTGAGCCGGCTCTTTGAGTGGGCGGAACCGTCCGTCCAAGTACAGCGTCGTCAAGTCAAAACGCAACGCTAACTTTTACAGTCGTTTGCTATTAAAATTCCCTTCGGCTAAAGACACGTTTCCCGAGCTGGGGCATGTTGCACACATGAAGCTCAAAGGATAAATCAGTGATAACTTACATATGATAAAACGATATTAATACAGATTATTTATTGATAAACAGCTTAGTACAAATGAAATATTTAAAAATGCAAAAGAAAAGTACTACAATACTCCCCAGAAAGAACTATAGTAAATCTTATTTCACAAGTAATAAAGTACACTTCCCATAAAAACCATTACATTCGCATTACCAATAAATTAGATACGAGATAAGGCGTTGCAAAATACTTTACTGGGAAACTCGCGTGGGAATGTTATACGTCTACATTGACATTTGAATTTTTACACGTTTGATATTTTCATCGAAATTTCGATATTTAACACCTGAATAAGTTCTAACCCGTCGTTTAATCTAAATAAAAACTGTGTCTGCAAAACTGGCACTCAATTTATTTCATTTGAAGAAAATTATCAGAATTTAAAGTGCGGTGAGAAAATCTGTTCGTGAAATTTAAAGACAACAGATACAGTTGTGATGACCTTTGAATTTCCATAGTAGGGAAAGTCGATTGTTGAAAACGGAGAGCGGAACATCTGTCTGGGTCGATTCGGGTTTGTGTGCCGACACAACGGAAGCGAAGAAAGTTCTACTTCCTCATGCACAGACAGCCTCGTCGTATAAAGTACTCATTAGCATTGTTATATATATTTCTATATATAGTGTTACGTACTTTAGAGAAAATAATTAAGTGTAAACTAACCTGAAGAATTTGTAATTTCAATATTAAGCAAATATAAATTTGAATTGGTCGGCACTATTGTAAATTTACCAAGGATGCAGATCTCTGAGTTACTATTTATATCAAAAAAAAATTTATTACATGTATACATTCGAATTGAATAAGGTATATGTGAAATGGGACTTACAAATATCTTTTGATATGGTTGTTGGGGGCACAGGAAGAGATTTAGGAATGGAAGAGTAATAAAGTGCTGTACCACATATATTTCTAGTAAAGGAGGAAGCGAGAAGGAAATTAAGCAGAGAATAGCGGAGGCAATTATATGGAATAAACATATAACAAATAATGTGAAAAGGAAAATCTACAAAACGAAAGTGGAGAGTATTGCTCTATATGGTCCTGAGGTTTGGGAAATAACTAAGGAAAATGAGGGAAAGTTAAGAGCAGTGGAAATTGATTTCTGGAGACGCAGCTGTGGTGTGACAAGAACACAAAGGATAAGAAATGAATACATTCGGGAAGAAGTTGGGGTTACATAAGTAAATATCTTAGATACAATAGAATGTAGGAGGTTGAATTAGTATGAACATTTGAGACGAATGCCAGAGGAACGGAGGCCATTAAGAATATTTCACTGGCAACCCCCAAAACGAAAGAAAAAAGGAGTGATGCAAGCAATGGAGGGCAGCTGAATGCAAGATGAATATTGGAAAGATAAAAGGAGGCGGAAGCTTGGATGCGAGAGACGATGTATGGTGTAGTTGAAGCACATCTAAAATCAGTAAATAATTAATACAGGTGTAACTGGTATTAATATTTAAAAAATTATAGAGACGTTTTATTTATAAAAACCACAAGTAGGAACCGAAGAGATGTAACTTACTGAGATGCTCCAAGGTGTTATATGTAATTTTGAAACGAAGCACTAACAAAGCCATAATAATAATATTAAAACTCTTATTTATTTAAAAAATCAAACGTCTACGATTATCATTTTACTTGGCCGCCGTTCAAGCACATATTTGACCACTTTTCTACAAGGATTCAGTGCTATTAATATTAGCTAAGGTATACATAAGTTTCGTCGCTATTATTAAATTATAAACTCGCTCTAAAATATTTTTTTAAATAATTCTATCGAATTATATTCAATATCATCCTAAAAAATATACCTTGATGCCAAAATTAAGCAATTAAAATTTATTAAATACACTGGAGCTATTGATAGGTACTTGAAGTAAATTAGCAATTACAAAAGATCATATCTGCTTTAATATATAGCTGTTATAGATTTACTGTGAGAGAATTAAAGGAAATTTCGGTTCAAATAAAAAAAATCGATTTTCTAATTTTTTCATAATACAAATTCAGTAAACTGACAAATAAAGCTGCCAAACAAAAGAAGGAAGATGTAACATATCCTGCAATATGTTCAGGTCTAATTTAATAAATTAATATTGTTTTTCAGAAAAATGTATTTTTCTCTGCTTCATGATTTCTCGTACCGAAAACGTTCTATGCATCACAAATATTAAGATATTGTCTTCATTCTTTTTGAACATAATCTACATTCTAATATTATTATAAGTCTTTTTTTAATTATTGAAGCAGTTTAGGTGAAAAATATTTTCAAAGTGTTCTGAAAAGTGTTGTTTTTTAAGTAACGGTAAAAAATTGTTTCTCCTTACTTTTTTTCAATTTAAAAAATAATACTGACGGTTGATAACAATGGTTAGCCCTACATATAACTGTGAAAAAAAGTAGGTAACGCCAGGAACTGCCAAATTTTAAAATTAATTTTCAAAATATTTTAACAGAAACAATTTTACAAAGAACAAACCTTTTTTACATTGCCACACATGTATGTTTTTAACGCACAGTTAAAATTTCAGCTCAGCAGGAATTCATTTACAGGAATTTGAAATTTCAGTCCCCGTGTTCCTTAAAGTCCAGTTGTAACATTTTGAAGCTTGTATCTTATGTGACTGGATTACTAATATTTTAACGTATATCTCTCAGTTTAGCTTATTGAATTTAACAGTCACGCGAGAGGTATAATAAGTTTATTGCGCTGTGAATATATTGTTTCTATTGGAAAAGAGCGAAACACGCAATTTTCCGGGTAAAGTTGGCAGCCCTTGAAATGTTCGCGATTAATGATACGGAACGGCAAAGAATGCGGGTGCTATTATGTTTCGCGTGTCGCGCGGCCCGAGCGTTCAGACTAACGGTTTACTATAATACGCGGCGGTCTATACAAACACGAAGCTAAGCGGAATATAATGAGTGACACGAGGTAATTATGTTAATTAGCTGAAGGAAATATCTTGGGGGAGTGGCCCCGAGGTCCCCCGCGGGCAAGATTATTTAAACACCTGCAAGGTACAGAGGCGCACATTGCAAAGGCGACACGCGACGGGGCTCAAGACTCCACGTAACACAAACTACACATCATTTGCATGATATTTGCATAACAAACGTGTCAGTCAGGAAAATTATTAGTTTGCGGTTCAAGTAATGCCTTGCTTCAAAGAGAAGCGCAAAAAAAGAATGAGGTAAACCAAGCCGGGAACTTCACGAAATATTAACGACTATCGGTATCACAAACTGAGGTCATTAGCTGCTTATAAAATTATATATCAGTAAGATATTTCAACCGTGACGAAATCTGCACACCTGATAGATATTTTAGATTTTTATAATACCAAGAATTTTAAATATTAAGTGACATTCCATTACTGTTGGAATAAGCAGAATACTATTGAGAAAAACGAAAAACAAAAAGTTAGACCAGGGTTCGCCAAACATCTTAGCCTAAAGCCGGCTTTTTCCACACGATGCGGTGAACTTTCACTCAAATGTTGGCCTGGAATATTTGAGTCCAAGTAGTGGCAAGTGAGAACCTTGCTACACCCTGCAGTGAAGGTTCCATCCTATACATTCCATTCAAACGTCGCTTCAATATTATCTTTGGTGAGAATGTTATATACAAAATAAAATGGACGATAAATATGTCAGCAATTAATTTTATTACTATTTAATTAATACATATACTAGGTTTCATTATTTCGACAGTAGCAGCCGCGGGAGATGGTCCACGACACCACATCCATTTAATAATTTACCTGAAGAAGTAAACAACATTGGATGAAGCGTTATATTTCTATTAATTAAAAGGTAATAAAATTTATTACTGACTTATTGACCTTCTTTTTATTTATTTTAATCTTAAAGGCAGAAAATTATGTTTAAAATGGCGTATGATGAGGCTGTTATTATTGATTCTGCCGCAACAGTAATTTTCTTGTCTTGCTGCAAATTAGTATTGACGAGTTGTTATCCATTATACAGTAAAGTCACGCATGTCAACGAATAAAACAATAAAAAAACTACATGATTTTTTTACAACTAGTTGTTTAAAACCGAGGAAAAATAAAAGAATGTGTAAAATATAAAAAATTGATACAAAATGCTATAATACTAACTAATATTATTATTAATAAATTCATTATATTATATGGCTTAATATTGTAAATAAAAAACAAAGTGTGGACAAAGTCAGCAATGTAAAAATTTTATTAGAATTCGTTCCATCCTCCAAGTTTTAAAACTTCCTGAGTTATTTAAATAAAATAATACAAAAAGTTTTTGTTGCCACTGCATTGCCCGAGGCCTACATGATATTTTCACTCATTTCGGCCCCGGACATTCTGGGAGCAAAAAAGAACTTTTCTTATTAAATCGATTAACGTCTGCTATTAATAACAAATTAAATAATTTCCGACCGATTTTTACAGACAGTTTTAATTTTTTATTCAAACGACGTTTCGGCGCATATTCGCGCTTTCTTCAAATTATTGCTAAAATTAAATTATGAAGAACTACAAAATTGTTGCAATCGTTAATTTCTTTGTAGCAAAGTGAGGCCCGAAGAACTTATCTAGTCAACAGTTTATTTAAATAACTGTGAAGGTCCCAAAATTTGAAGGACGAAACGTATTCTAATTTCATTATTGTGTATTAGCGTTTCCCCTAATTAAGTGTGTAATTTCAATGAAAACAGCATTTTTTAAAATAAATTTTAATAAAAACCATTATTTTATAACCTTCAAATGCACAAAAATAGTATTTATTTAATAGATATTATTCAAAATATATCAATTATTAGCATGTACGCGCAAATTATGGGCAAATTTTTGAATCGTGAATAGCAGACGAGAGCGACATCTATGCTGCAGAACTAATTTGTCGGTTCGTGATGTAATTACGAAAAAATACGACAAATCTTGGATAGGCGAAATGTACAACAACATATTGTAACATATAGAAGAACCAGAGCATGAAAATGTTCTGATGTGTAATACCGTGCTTGAAACATTTGAGTAGATTCTACGCGTCTCAGAAATACAGGAAGACTTGGAGACTTCCAAAGTTTGAATTTGGAGCGACACGTAGGTTCTGAAAAGCGAAATATAATGCTACTAGTATTTGTGACTATAGTTTCTTAGCCTTCCGTTAGTCGCGGCAGGTCCAGCGGACCTAAGCGATTTACTTTCTTTGTTATCTCTGAAGCCCGATCAAAAAAGAGATGAACTTTGATGACATCTCAGACGAATGTGATTACGATGCTCTGCCAAGGTCACATTCCAAAAGCAACCGTAGTTTCTCGGAAAATGACTTTTGAATGAAGGAAGTAACCGACCGCTCCCGTCAGTATTTTTCTCGTCCTTGACGCATTACTACAGAGTGATAATATAGTTACTTATTGTAAAAATCATTGCCGATTATTCAGTTCTCGTATCGAAAATTTCTCTTTTGATATTTAATTTTTTACTGTCACAAGTGGATATTATATTTGTGGCGTTTTATACCAACTTTACTATAGTTTCTCAAGTGATTTAAAAATTCTTTTAGAAAAGTATAGACCGGCTCCAACAGCATACGAAGAAGAAGAAAATTGTCAAATGCCAAAAAATAAAATACTGCTGACCATGTTACAAGGACAGCAAAAAACTGCGTGAAACAATATTGTTGTGAAAAGTACTAAAGTTTGTTGTGTTTACGTTTACACACAAGAGTAATTAGCCAAGAATGCCTTGTCAAAAACTCAAAGATCGTTGAAGCAGAATCTAATTAACGTATTTATTTTACAAACAATGAAATTATTGGATTATATTATTTATGAAAATACTTTAAAATATCAATAAAAACTATTTGTATAAATTACTAACTGCACTTTCAAATAACTATATTTCAAGGACCCTGGACCTGTTTATCGATCTTTCATCAACAAAATTAGTCTCACTGTCACCGCCATAACGCGCACGCGCCTCTGAAAAGGCCAACTTTGATCCCTTGTCAAATCAGTTCTATAGGCCAGATAAGTGTGAATCTCGGCTTATCGATACAATTACTAGAACAGAATGCAGTCATATGATCAAAATAGTAATACGGCTGGCCGTTCTCATATCTGCTCAAGCCAAAGTTGCCACAATATTTTGTCGTGGCCAACTTTGTCGTCATTTTGGAGGCCAATTACTGAGCAGAATAGGTTCTATATGCCACCACATTTTGGAAACCAGGAGAGAATGTACCATACTAAGACGTACAGAAACAGAAAAAACTATTATACTTATATGTCTTGAGATATTCCTCATGAAAGTTGCCCTGAAAAATTTTACATGTAAAAGTAGCAAAATTTTAGGTTAAAATATCTCAAAATACATCACTCCCAATTTTTTTGAAAATGGTTCCATTAGAAATGACAGTCTTTTATGTATACAAAACATGTATTTTATGTTGGGACCTGCCGGTTTATAACAGCTATAAGTTTCTGAAGCTAACCATGTTGCTGCGGTATTGCTCGCGAGACGCTAAGGGGGTGTGTCAAATCCGTTCTAGGTGTCAGATTGTAGCGAAATTCAGATTATCGGCACACCTTAAACTCCAAAATGTAGTGGTTTGATCAAAGTCACCATAAAATATGGTCGCGACAAATTCGGACCTCAGTTTTGAGGCCGGTTACTCAACAGCAAAACATCTATACCCAACAATAATTTTTAATTGTACATATCAGGAGCCATAATAATGATTACTTAAACAGAAACTCTATTGGTCTTATATTTCCAGAGATGTTACACATGAAAGTAGACGAGAAAAATCTTACTTTGAAAATAGCCATATTTTATAGCAATATATCCCAACGTGTGTCACTCGTAATGTTGATTTAAATAGTATCATTATGAAGAGCAAGTTCATATATACAAGAAAAACGTTATTCGTGTTGGGTTCTGAAGTATTACGACGACTCTAGGATTCTGAATGTAACGTATTTTGCTGCGGTAAGCGCGCCCTCTACAAAATGGGTTAACTTTGATCCCGTGTCAAATCAATTCTACGGTCCAGATATGTGTGAAACTTTGCTTATCCTTACAACTTCTAGGCCATAATGTAGTGGCATCATCCATAAAGTAGTACAGTTGGCCATTCACGTATCTATCCATGCCAAAACCACCACCAAATTTTCTCGCGGCAAATATAGACTTCAGTTCTGAGACCAATTACTACGCAGGAAAAGATCTATATATTATAATATTTTTTTTAATGTACATGTCAAGTACCTCATTAAGCATTATTCGAACAGAAAATCCGTTGTTATTATATTTCCGTTGATATTTCAAATGAAATATGTCCAGAACAATTTTACGTAGAAAAATAGACAGATAATCTCTTCACAGTTTAAGGATGGATTAGATGATAAGAACAAATGGAAAGAGAAAAGCGGAGGCAAAGATTCAAAGGATATCAAATAAAGCCATTAAACGATACACAAAAGAAGGTGTCCGTCAATGAAAGGATAATATAACCTAAAACCCAGCACACAAGTATCCCTGAAATATCTACTGATGATGGTGACAAGATGTGGACAATAGTTTTCCGATAACTGTATGGAGTGAGGTATTTGTTAGGGCGCCATTGGTTAGTGACCATTGCTGGTGCGTACTCATATCCTCAGAGGAGACCAACAGTACGCATGACATTTTCTCTAAAATTATTTTTAATGGCAAAGTTTTGTGATTAATTACTAAATATTAAATAAAATTGTAATAAATTTTGGTGTTGATATCTTTATTACCTCCATAGATATATCAAATGAACCAAGTGGGTACTCTTACCCTCCCTTACCTGACTAGTAAAGGGGTTCTATTAAAAAATTAAGTCAATGCATTTAAGCCAAAAACCAATCAAAAACACACTAACTTCTGAAGAGGCGGTGTGCCTGAAAGACCGATTTAGTGATGACTTAAAGTTGTTGAGGCGTTCTTGCCTCAATCCTTGCATCCCGCAGCTCTGGACAAAGATGGAATGACAAGGCAAGAGCTACACGTCACGATCGTGGATAGTCTTTTCCAGCTTGTCATGCGGCCTCTCTTCTCAGATCCAAAGCTTCTAAAGTACTGCTTGCTCCTCCATAAATCATCCCTATCAAAACTTTTTACTGCTATATTTTCATGTTCTTCTCTTACATAATTCATTACGTATCGATTCTACGTAATATAGATCTCTTGGTCCCCTTCCTGAAAAAATTTTTGTCTACTATGTCGAGATTTATCAGATGACTAATATATACTTTTATTAAACTAGTAATAAGCTATAATGAACACATGTTTGTAAGAGAGATTGATTTATAAAGTAGATTTTCTCCTTCTTGTTGTTCTGGTATTCAATCCGAAGACTGTTCTTAAGCAATCCTGCATGCTAACTTATCTTGCGGAAGCCTTTTCACTTCTGCATAAATAGCACATTTTAGCGAATCTGATTAGCGCATTCCATCCTTGGCCTCCCTCTTCTGTTCTAACCCCACATACGTCTCTCAAATGTTAGTTTTGCAAGACCCTCATGTCTTAAAACTTGGCCTATCCCTTATCTTGGCCAACGTCCTACATATAGTTCGCTATTCCCCTATTCTGTTTAGAACTTTCTCCTTAAGGTTTTTTATCCACCCATCTATTTCCCCTATATCACCACATTTCAAAGGCTTTCTTTCCGCAACTCCTATCCTCCACGTTTCGAACCCATATAACACCACGCTCCAAACGAACATTTTTAGCAACCACTTGCTATATTCACACTTATATTTCCCGTAAGTAAATTCCTATTTTTCGTGAAAGCCTTCCTTACCTGTGATATCCTACTCTTTATGACTACTATACTTCTACCATCCCTAGTTATTACACTTCCCTAGTAGCAGAATTCCTTAACTTCCTTCAAAATATTCCTTCCCAATACCCTTCGTTATTTACTGAATCCCATACTACACTTCATTACCTTGGTTTTGCCTCTATTAATCCTCATATTAAACTCTTTCTAAAGGACCACGTTCATGCCATTTATTATGATTTCCAAGTCTTCTTCGGACTCCCCTAATACTACAATATCGTCCGCAAAACGTGTTTTAGTTTCTTCTCCTTCCAGTATGATTCCTTTTCAATATTCCGTTCTAATTTACTTCATCGCCTGTTCCATATACAAGTTAAACATCATGGACGACAGACTACAACCATCTTTTACTCGTTTCTTGATTATGGCTTTCTTTTCTTCATCTTCCATTCTAATTACTGTTGCTTGTCTTCTGTAGAGGTTGTGTATAAGCCTGCTTTATCGATATTTTATTCCAGTGCTCTTCAAAATCCTTAGTAGTGTGTTCCAGTTCAAATTATCAAACGCTTCTTTCTAAATCTATAAATGCCATGAACGTAGGCCGGTTTATTATTATCCTGTTTTCTAAAATTAGCCGCAAAGTCAATTAAATATAACTTTAATTTCAATTAAAGGAAAAATTTTTAGGTGGTACATAATTAGAAATTTAATAAAACTCACCTTTAGAGTTTTCTGTACTTGGATAATGTGTAGAAACTGAAATCAGAAATAAGGAATAAATAAATATGAAAAATAATATTGCATGCTAAAGAAACTGCATTGTTGAATATAATATTAATTGATTACATAAAATTCAACCTGTTTAGTTTCAGTAACTGATCAGGTTTAATATTTTTTATAATAACTGATAATTACATAGATATTATTATCAATATTAATTAATTAATATTTTTAATTTTCTTTAAAATACCAAGACAATTTACAGAGTAAAATAAGAAACCCGATATTTAGTTACTGAAAATTACACAAATTATATTTCACATGCTCTTTAAGCAGGGGAAGAGAGAAGAATTTGGAGGACTTTGACCAATAGATTGTTTTCACGTTTTGAGACATGAGGGTCTGTAAAATTAGCATTAGAAAGAAGTGTGTGGGGTAAGAACAGAAGAGAGAGAGGCGAAGGATGGAATACGCTAAGTAGGTTAGGAAGGATTTAGTGTGCTAATTATGAGGAAATGAAAAGACTTGAATGGAGGGTTGCATCAGACAAGTCTTAACATACGATACCACAACAACAACATCTCCTGTTTTATATATAAAATGTTCACAGCATGGGTTGCATCCTTGTCTTAATCCTTTCTTGATTTCTGCTTTAGTTTCTTGATCCTTAATTCCAATCACTGCTGCCTGTCTTCTGTAGAGGTTATGCATAAGCCTCCTTTCTCGATGCTCATCAGAATCCTTAATAGTGTGTTCCAGTTTACAATATGAAACGCCTTTTCTTAGTCTACAAATGCCATGAACGTAGGCAGGTACTACAACTATTGAACATTCAAGTAAAATTGGTTAGTAAGTTTGTTTCGAATGGCTCCCAAACAGCTCAGCGGACTTCAATTGAAAATTTGAAGGATTGAAACATTAACTTTAACTTAATATTTCATGTGTTTTTCTTTCGATATCTTGCAGGGTTTGGACAATATTTATATAAATGAATTTTAACTGTCTTTTCGTATTTATTAATATAAATAGAAATAAATCTATTGATTTTTCTGGCGAAATCCGATGTGAAAACTTCGAGTTATAAATCTTTGTAGGAGTTCCTATACTATTCATCCGATTGTCGTGATATTTTGAAGGCTCAATTTACTGTGTTATTACAAGCGGCTCAATCCAAGAATAAATTAATGATTTTTTATGTATTTCTTCATGCATTGGCAGTTCGAACCTAATTTGCTTTCATTTATATTGTGCCCGGTTCAATAATGGCCGCTGCTTTTGTTGTAGCGCGCAGGTATCTACTAATTTCGTAGTCGTATACCTTCAAATAAACTCTATCATCTTCAGTGCATTCTGACCTACAAATTAAAGCCATATTTAATAACCCAATATTATTTTATCATGCATTCTCTATACCATGAAATCGTCGATTCAAAATAAAGAAAATTCCATTTTCGTAGATTAATTTCCCCATGAAGAAACACTTTGCGAACCTCAATTTACACACAATAGTGTAGTTACTCTTTACTAATAAAATCCCTATAAAATGGGATTTTTTAATTTTTTCCAATGTTTGAGCCGCTATATCTCTGTTGGGCATGTAAATAAAAAAATCTGAAACTTGTTCACATAATAGATCTCTTTAGTAGCTAACTATGGCATAAGTTTCAAATTTGATTTCTAATTCCAAGATGGTATAAAAATTTGTTGAATATAGCAATAAATGCGCGATTTCCACATGTAGGATGAGTGCGTATATCAAAATAATACTTCAAATATTTAAACATGTTAAACTAAGAAAACTGTTTTTATAATAGCATAATACTACATAACAATTTGTGTTGCATATTCTTCCACTATTATGTTAATATGAAGACAATGAAAATAGCCCTTTGTTGTCCGCGAAAAAATAGTGCGTGTCATAGAAAGAAAACGGGTTTAACGTACAAAAACAAAAGTAATTAGTGCTATGTAATTGTAAGTTGGTCACATGCCAATTTATATAAGGCCCATTGACAGTAAATTACAGATTACAATAAAAATAAAACAAAACAATCTATAACTTATATTAATATTTATATACCACATGTAGTGGACATTAGACATTAATTTTAATTTGAACACACGAGAAAACAAATTCGTACAGATTTTACTAACTACGGTTGAAGTTTATTAAATTTTAAAAATACGCTATCTAAACTACATCGTATATATTGGGTTATAAGACTTGTAGCCCAGTTGGACCCCTCCCTAATTTTATTCGAATTTCGGACTTTTTAATGATCTAAATGTCCAGAAAGTTCATTATGGCTCGGCGACACCCAGGTAATAAGTGGATTTTCCCGGCGCCAGGCTACCGTACGGTGGACATGTCTGTCTGCAGACTTGTTTAGCTGAAGGAACATTCAACCTTCAACACTGTTCCCTGTGTCATGGAAAATTTCCCACGTTGGTCGAAAGACTCATGAGGATTGGCGTAACAAACATCACGTGGGGTAGCGTTTTCCCTTGGAGAAGGGTTATACGAGTTTAGCTGGGAGGTGAGAAGCCGAAAAATATTCAGAGTAGTTCAAGACGTTGAGAAGGCGAGGTGGAAGGAATGAGAGTTGATGCAGACGTGGAAGGGATGAAAAAGCTGAGAGTTGAACAGATGTAAGGGAGGAGGAAGCTGGAGAGTGCAACAAGAGTTGACAGTGACATGTGAATTGTTGTTCTTTAGTGAGAAGATATTGAGAACAAGGAACGTCAGAGGGAGAAAGGAGAAAAGTTGGGTTTTTCTCAATCACCGGCAGCACCAGGTTCATCCCACTTCCCGTCGGCACAGGGAAAATCTGCAATCCAACTGGAAGGAAGAAGGAAGTTCCGGCCTCCTAGTAACTGTGTCGAGAGATGAATGAAGATAAAACGGGTTCGTCAATTTAACGAAATCTCGGCTGCACGTAGTGCACGTTGGGACTGCAATTAACCCTCATATTTAAAAATCGTCCCCTTGAATTAATTAATTTGTTTTTAATTCAGTGTAGGATCCGTTTTAAAGTGATTGTTTTTCTATAAATAAATATAAATATCCTAAAGCGCAAGTAATTTCATCAAATAATTTAAATAAAACCCCATAATCATTTACAATATATGTCTGTTAAATTCTAGAATTGTTAATTTTTCACGTTTGTAGGCCAAAACGTCAGATATTACCCAGTCCTTAATACTATTTTGCCTTTCCATGAAAGTCACTTGGTGTCTAGGGAATCACTTCACAATAACACGCTGAATTCCTGCATCAACATACAATAATTATTATAAACACTGATTTGTAAACATTTCATACAATATTTTTTAAATATACAAAAAAGCAAATTGGTGTGCGTCATAAGTTATAAAACTGCATATTAAGAACCGGAATTCTGAAAATAAAGTCCAACACCTCTCCGTAAGTTAAAAACATTTAAACGCATTTATTGTAGTAAGCCGAACTCCTGTGGTCTATTGGTTAGCCTCTAGTTGCTGCCTCACAACTTGCATGGGCTTGGAAGTTTGTGTTGTCATGGTCACGGCGACTGGAGATAAGATTGATGGAGAGTCGATACGCTGACCACGTATAACTCCATATTCGGAATGTGTCATGTATGACGGTCAGCAGTAGTTCTGGTGGGCAAAGGCCCGGATGCGGGCTAGAATACCATAGAAAGAAGAAGATATTGTAGTAAACCACATGTAGTGGTTATTAGATATTAAGTAATTATTAAGAATGATATGAACTTGACGTTAAGAAATTAGTTATTAAGTAGTTATTCAAGTAGATAGATTCCTTTATTAGTATCCGGCTGACTACAAGGAATAAACTTTGTGCCGTGAGAACATCGATCTGAAGATTTTAGGGGGATAGGTGTGATATTTTCCAGGTCAAAGAGGTGTGAAACCCTGCGTATACCTCGGTGCGCGCGTTCCCGCATAAATTATTTCTCCCCGCCAAGGGTCAAAATGGCGAGGATTGGCCAAATTCGCGGACAATTGGGAGCGTGTACTTCCCAAATGGTAAAATAGGACTAGTGGTCAAGATGGGAAGAAAAAATGACGTATGACGAAGAAGGTGGAGAAAGAAGACAGTTTGTGTGGAGGACGAGAAGATAACGGACAGTCAGAATTGACAAAACGGAATGAGAAGTCAATTATTCTCGCGGGCGGTAGAACCTTGCCGTCAGAAACAAGGTGAAAGCGAGCCATCCACCTCTATTACGTGGCGTGGAAACATTAAGTGGGCAATCGGTTGCCGAGTCTAGCGAGTCTGAGAGATCAGACGGAATCAGCGACGACAGAGCGCCGGGGGTCCTGGCTTCATCGTCTTCCTCCACCACATACGACCATCCGAGACGGATCCTGAGAAATCAGAGGCCATCAGTGAGGCAAAGCACTGGAGGTCCTGACTTCATCGTCTTCCTCCACCACATACGATCGTTCGAGACGGATCCTAAGAAATCAGAGGCCATCAGCGAGACAAATCACTGGAGGTCCTGGCTTCATCGTCTTCCTCCACCACATAAGATCATTCGAGACAGAGCAGCCAACAGCTCAGCCGTAGTAAGAGCCCAACCATATTAATTACAATATGTTCTCACGTTGACGCGGTAGTTTCGGGGTGATGCAAAAGTCAGAGCATCCGTAATTCTTTCTTGTCCATGCATAATTTCTAAGGTGTTAAATTTAACATCGCGTTACGTTTTTTTATATTTAAGTTTCTAAAAGTAATTGGTGTTATTTTCCTAACCACTACGGTCAACCTGTAACTCCATGCGGGCAGCCGGAGCAAGTTAAAAATAATGGGTATAGTAAAATTTTCAAATAGATCATATTGACATATTATTTAGTATCAAAATGATTATAAATAAATAATTGTAAATTGTTGACTGCATAAATTGGGTAATATTTATTTTATAAAAAAAATAAACCAGATTTCAATACTATCAAAAATTGAACTCTTAACCAAAAATTAAATGTGGAGTATTTGTTAAAGTTTTAATTGCCAACCAACAGTTATGTGATCCCACACCACAATATGTAAAGGATCATAAGAGCGCTGATGATTTAGTTCTATACTTGTCATAAGACAATGGGGCATTAAGATATGATTCAATAGCGTCCCGTCAGTGTGCCTTAATTATCTTCCGTTGAAATAAAGTAAATGTTAAACTCGTCCATTTTTGTGACGCGCTCATATTTCACTCAGATACACCAATTGAATAAATTAAAATTCTTTATGTCCTGAACACATCATTTCTACAGGTCAAAGAGTTTGACGAACCTTTATCTATTAATATTTAATGTAAAATGTCTGAGGTAAGTGAAGTGTTTTATACATTTTATAACGAGGTAGGTACGACGTCAGGACAACCATTCGTTTTCCACTTAGTACACTGAGACGTCAGAAAGTGAAAGATTCTTGCTTGCTTTCCCAAACGACGAGTGGAATTATCGGGACCAATCAGATATATTGTAAAATTTACGGAACAATGGAGACAGTTAAAAGAAAGTATTCTGTTTCCAGATACCGGAGATGGAAGATCCCTCAAAGGATACCGTGTCTTTTAATTATATGGACAGCTTGCTTGTAATGTTTTTAATACGCGAAGTGAAATTTTAAGTTCTGCATCTGCGTTTCCTAGAGGTGGATGCCACTTGGATTATTAAGGCCAAAAGGATGACCCTTCCGACAGAATGTAAGAGAGCCCATTCATGAAAAGGGATCGCCGTGGTTAATGAGGGGGCTGCATTTTGATGAGACCGGAAGTTACATGGATAATTTATAATCTGACGGAGAAACGCTAAACACATGCAGTATTTAGGCCCAGGTGTTGAATTTTTTCCTATTTTCTGCAATTGTTAAAGAGCAAGCCAAAATAATTGTTTTGAGAGTAAAAGCTTATTGTTGTTTTGAAATTATGTAGCTTCCCACCGAGCCTTCGAGGGACGGGATTTTGAAGAATAAGAAGAACAGTAGGTGTTGGGAGACGGGAGACAGAAGGTGTTGGGAGACGGGAGACAGAAAGTGTTGATAGACGGAACACAGGTGATGCAAAAGTTAAATTTTTTACCGCTGAAAGAAGGAAAGAGGCTGGCTAATGTTGACCTAAAGCTGAACTGCTAGCCGCCTGAAGGAGATAAGGGAGTCTCCGTCAGATTTTTCCACGAGATCCAGCTCGGGTGGTTATGAACAGAGGTCATTCGTTGTTGCAGCCATCATCATAATCACCGACGCAGAAACTTCTCGGGTAACGTTGCATTGAATTAGAAAGAGTTCACATTCTAAATTGCTTTTCGTTTCACCCCACAGAGTACCCTGACTTTAGAATCTCATGTACATTTATTGTTTTAGTAACATATTCTTGATAATTTGTAAATACCATCTAAGCTCTTGCTGAAAGATTTTATTCATATTAAATTCAGTATTTTAAAGTTAAATTAGTCACTTCTTTTTAATAATAAATCCCCATTAATACATTATATTTTAATTAAATTCAACCCCATCACTCCTCTTCAAGTAATTATTCATTAAATTCTATAGAAAGCGGAGCAAGGCCATATAGCACGGTAAACTGTTCGGGTGCAGAGTTTGTATGGTCGCCTCTGTTCATCCGCAGAATTACCTAGAAAATAGATTTTGACTAGCCGCTGGTGAAATTCTTAACATACTGTATTAACGTATTTAGTCGAACTTTCCGAAACAGACACTTCTAATAACCGAACATGTCTTATACCCAAACAATTTTATTTCTCACATTATTCCATATACCTTACTAAGAGAAGTACTTCTAATAACTGGACACAGAATTTACGATAATGAAGTCTCCAATAACCGGACAGTAAGTGGAAATAAACTCAGGATTCCAGGAATGCCAGAAGGCTTGACTCCTACCTGTTTACTTTGAGATAGTTGATACAGGAATTTCCCAATCCGAAATCACTTTCACGAACTCTTCTCATTTCTCAGACAGCCGTATTTTGAATCGTAGTGAGTTATTGTTCGGGAGATTTAGTAGTAATGTGTTAACACGATGCACAGTGAACACCTCCGACCATATTGTAGTGGGAGTAGGCAGGAGCTCACATTTACTCTGAACATTGCTAACACAACCTTGGTAGTGTAAAAGTAATTCGGAAAGCATTGGTACTAGGGAATATATTTATGTCAGTTCATGTATGTTGTATGTTAAGAAACGCATCCGTAAAGTGTAAAAATTCGTACAAAAGTTTTGATCGTTGCTACATCAATGAAGTTTATATTTTATATTTACGACTTTCAATCCAATCTTCTGCGGTGTGCTGGACCTCTAAATGCTGGACAGCGCATCGCAGAAGAGCGGAACAAAACTTTTCTTATAGCTGTAGAAAGTCATAAATATAAAATATAAGCTTAATTTATGTAGCAACACTCCAAAATATTGTAATTTTTTTAAGTGTAGGAAGAAAGGAAAGGTTTATTGAAGCAGTAGGCTAAAGTAGGGTGGCACCCCTGCTCGCTTCGCTCCGCCGTTCTTCCTGGTTGTTTTCCTTCTTATGACATCACTCATACTGCTGTTTAGTAATCGCACATGTCTCCAAATAAAGTTCTTAGTGATCGAGAAAGACATAATCTTTATTGCCGTTGAAAATTTTCGATCGTCTGCAGAAAGTAGTGGCTACAAACACTATCCTGTTTATTCCAACGTAATTGAGTGTTTAGGTGTTTCTGTAAGTAAAATGGCAGAGAATAATAAAAATTTCAATTCTACATTGTCGCTCGAAAAAAGAAGACGCGCAGTAAGAGAGTCCAGAGGAAGTCCCAGTATTGAAATAGACGATTTTACAGTTGGTATAATGCGGAGAAAAGGTCAAGAATTTTATTTGGAGAAAACGTTTCCAAAAGTGTTAATATTGAAAGAAAACAAAAGAGGGGAACTGCTACGATTTTTCAGAAATGTGTTTATCAACTTTGACAAGGTACATGAGAAAAATTGGTTTCTAATTTAGGAAACTAAACAAAAACCTATAATTATGGAGTAAATGACAGTTGCAGGTTCAGTTCCGTTAGTTGAGGAATAAAAGCTACAAAAACGTTTATTTCGCGGCTCGGTGTAAGAAACAAACGGATGAAGAGGAGACTTTAAACGCCATCAGGGTTCAACTTTGTTACATATGTTTTCTCCAAATAAAATTATCGAAGAACCAGGAAGAAGGGTGGAGAAAGGTTGGGGCCAGGCCAGCGGGAAGGGATGCAACCCTACTTTAGCCTCCAGATCCAATAAACCATTCATTTCTCCCTACACGTTTTAAAATATTCGTACAAAATTTTGAATCGTTGCTACATCAATGAAGCTTATATGTTATATTTATTACTTTAAATACTATAATAAAAGCTTTGACATACTCCTATGGGATGCGCTGTCCAACAGTTATTAGAGGTCCACTAATAAATTAATTTTAAGTAAAGTAAGAAACACGGATAATTCAAACTTGGCAGGTAGTTGTGGGAGGGTTTACAATGTAAATTGTTAAATTTTTAAACTATTTGAAGTAATAGTTTGAAATCTATGCGTTGTCAAATCGAGCTATACGAAAGAATGACAAAAAACAGTGTTTTTATTGAACGACTTGAAATACTTTGTGAGCAGTGATTTTCATAATTACAAAAATGATAATCATCTTGTTGCTTAAAATTTTCATTTTAAATAAAATACAAAGAATGGCAAAAATAGTAAATAGAATAATTTAGTTTGTAAATTTTTAATCCCTTGATAATTTTTGACTGCGAACCTTAATCCCAGCCATCAGAGCGGAATGAAGGCCAATTATGGATAAGGAAGTAAAAGAAAAAAGGTGGAAGGAATATCTAGAAGAGCTGTATCATGGCGAAAATATAGATCATTTGGTAATAGAATAAGAAGAGGAGGAGGATGATGAAGAGTTGGGGGACAAAATTTTAAGGTTAGAGTTTGACAGGGCCATGGATGAAAGACCTGAGTTATTGTAATACACCAGGAATTGATAACATTCCAGCAGAGTTGATCGAGTGTAGAAGCAATATCATGACTGGAGTAGTTTGCGAAATTACGAAACAGGAAGGATACCAGTAGATTTTAGTAAAAACATAATTATACCCATACCGAAGACGACGGGGGCTGATAGATGCGAACAGATCATGACGCTTAGTTTAGAATCCCGTGCATGCAAAAATTTTTTTTTGGGGGGGTTAACAGGCTACATGAGGGTGATCCTGAAACAGGCAACTCCCCTTTAATAGCATAGGAAGGGAATTGAAAAAGGGGGATGCGGAAGGTAGAGCAAGGTAGCCCAGGGTTAACTAGGGCCCCCGGGCTATGGTTTAAGGATCCTACCCGGTGTTTCACCTAAGGAGATGCAGGGAAAACCCTATAAAACCTGCATCAGGTAGGTCGGGCATTGGGTACTATTCTCACGCCTCCCGAATGACGGGAGACGAGTTTGCTGTGGGGACGCAGCATTCCCTTCTCCGTGTCTCCACCAATTTCAGGAGGCAATTGGCCGACTGATCCAATGGGATCAGCGGACAACTCTTGCCATATGCCCAAGGTCTTTGACCCCAGTACATATACCTCCTAAAATAGGTGAAGGTGTCTCGGCATATGAGAACTTTGATAAAAAATACCCAGAGAGAGTGCGAGGCATCCCCGACATGATCAGGTGAGCCCCGCAGTCACTCTGGGCTGAAGTGTCTGCGAGAAACTCCCGCAGCGCCTCTATCACATGCATGCATAAAATGAACGAAAATAGTATATAGGATAAGGGAACGTCAAATAGAATGCGAGTTAGGCGAAGATCAGTTCGGTTTCAGGAAGAATGTAGGGACAAGACAAGCCATTTTAGAAAAAAAGGTACGAAAAAAACGACCGACGTTTATGGCATTTGTAGAATTAGAAAAAGCATTTGATATTGTGAACTGGAACACACTATTATGGATTTTGAAGAGGCTTATGCATAACCTCTACAGAAGACAGGCAGCAGTAATTAGAATAGAAGATCAAGAAAAGAAAGCCGTAAGCAAGAAACGAGTAAGAGAAGGATGTAGTCTGTCGCCCATGCTGTTTAACTCATATATAGAACAGACAATGAAGGAAATTAAAACGGAATATAGAGAAGGTATCATACTGGAAGGAGAAGAAATTAAAACCTTACGCTTTGTAGTATTGCGGGAGTGAGAAGAAGACTTGAAAACCATAAAAAAGGCATGAACGTGGTCCTTTAGATAGAGTTTAATATGAGGATTAATAGAGGCAATACCAAGATAATGGGATGCAGTTTGGGAAACAGTGGATTAACAAATGTTGTTAGATTGGGAAGGGATATTTTGACGGAAGTTGAGGAATTCTGCTACTTGGGAAGCGTAAAAACTAGAGATGGTTGAAGTATAGTAGACAAAGAGTAAGATAACACAGGTAAGTAAGGCTATCGCGGAAAGAGGAATTTATTTACGGGTAATATAAAAGTGAATATTAGGAAATAGTTGCTAATAATGTTCGTAGGGAGCGTGGCGTGGGGAAAGGAAACGAATAGAAAGCTTGAAATGTGGTGCTATAGAAGAATGAGATGGGTGGATATAATCGCAAACGTGGAAGTTCTTAACAGAATAGGGCAGAATTTGTAGATTAATAGGCCACGTCTTAAGGCACGTGGGTCTAGTAAAATTAGCATTAGACGGAAGTGTGTGGGAAAGAACAGAAGATGGAGGCGAAGGATTGAATACGCTAAGTAGATTAGTGAGGATATGGGTTGTGTTAGTTATAAGGAAATGCAGAAGATTGCACAAGAGAGGTTAGTGTGAAGGGTTATATCAGTCTTAGGACTGAATACCACAACATTGAATCCTGCCGTCAATCATATTTTGTACTTCACATTTCTACACGACTATATTCACAAGATTTACCGAAGAAACTGATATTGTGCAAATGTTTATCTAAGGCCTCAAGTACAAACTGTGAAAATTTCATTGAAATCGGAAATGGTCGAGCGGGGATGGATTCTCAAATTAGGCAATTTGACATAGAATGACCCACTTCCTTTTTATGAAGCAAAAAATAATAATGATCAAGGATTGAAAAAAAACTTTAATTTTATTTTTTCAGTGGGTAGTGTATGTGTCTTGGAATAGTAATAAACTTTTGTCGTTATCCTTTTCCCTTTCGATGATTTTCCACTTCGCGTATAAATTCATTTCAACACTTCAGATTTTTTTGAGACGTTTTACAGATACATTACAGTAACATTAATGTTTTCTGTCTCTTTTACCAAATGTTTCATTCTCATGAAAAAATTCATGAACATTGGTTGTTAAGTAAGAAAAGTATAATTTATTTTCTTTGCTAGAACAAATTGCATTTCTCCCGCCGATCGATAAAAACCATGAAATTTCATTAAGTTTAGGAGGCTGTAAATTAAAAATCATTTCAGATACAGCAGAAATATTTTATATCCTAACTTATTTCCATGACAGGATCAAGTATGCCAAGTTCATGGGAGTCAAATCGTATTTAATCATATGTCAATTATAAAAACAATTTGAAGCTCCGTCGTATGTAATGTTAATTTGTAAAAGCTTATAAGGTATAAATTGAGGTGCTGTGAAAGTTTAACCTGAAGTGTTAGAATGAGACTTTCTTTGAATGCTTTGACGTTGGCAGGGACTGGACTAGCGCGTACAACAGCCCCAATTGATACGGTCGTGATTAATATTAATCGCAGAGGGAGCTCCGAAACGGGGAAGAAATGCTGATGGTGCGTGGTGCAGCTTGGATTATATGGCGCGGTGCTTGAATAGGGGGTGGATGGGGACGGGGGCGGAGGTATTATTCCATTATGAACTTCTCGTTGGACGAAGAAAAGACGCGGCGCGAGAGAAAGAAAACTGTATGAGTAACACCCCTTTTATTTCCATTGTGCATCAGAACTTTGCATGCTTCAGAAATATTGAAAGTAGCAGGAAGGGAGGGCAGGCCGCATTAATAATGGCAAAAAGGACCTGGGTAAAATATGGGGCCGAGAACTCGGAAAAAAAACTTAGGTCTCCATTGTTGTGCAGCTCATCAAAGCAAGACGTGGTAATTACTGCCTGCCATGAGATCAGGCAATTAAAATCAATGGGGTCGGAAAATATTCTATTATGGTCTGGTACAATGGCAAATAACTGGTTAGGAAAGAGGTTGTGGAGGTGAAATCACGAGAGTCTCTGAAAGGGCGACAGGTCAGAAATTTCTCTTCCTCGTTTCCTGTTCTGGCTACAGAGCGACGTAATTTTTAAAGATGATGGTGAAAAAGGCAGAATCTCTCCGTGAAAATGAATATTTCGATAATACGTTTCCCTATGTTTATCGGTCACATTACCTGTTGATGAAACGAAATTTATCCCGAAACCCAGGGGTCAAAATATGTGACAACTCTATACAAAGACAGAAAAGCTTAAGGTATCTTGGAATTTGGCTGGACGACATAAATATATTTTTGGAGCATATAGATACAATCAAAATCATGAATCAAATTAGAAGAGTGGCAACAATTAATTTCCAAATTCCTCTCAACATTTTCAAGTTAGACCACAATTCAACACATAACACTCGTGCATTAAAAAGTGGTGTATTAATCAACCCCCTATCTTGGTCATCGATGTCCATATTGTTTTTTATTCCACTATTCTGTTTAGAACTTCCTCGTTACATTTCAAAGGCTTCTATTCTTTTCCTTTCCGGAGCTTACACGCTCCATACAAACATTTTTAGCAGTCATTTCCTAATATCTATACTTACATTACACGTAAGTAAGTTCCTCTTTTTCGCGAAAGCCTTCCTTGCCTGTTCTATTCTACTCTTCATGTCTACTATACTTCTACCATCCCTTGTTATTACCCTTCCCTAGTAGAAGAATTCCTCAACTTCCGTCAAATTATCCCTTCCCAATCTAACACCCATTGTTATTTCACTGTTTCCCATACTATACTCCATTACCTTGGTTTTCCCTCTATTAATCCTGATATTGAACTCTTTCTCCGGGAATCCGTTCATGCCATTCATTATGATTTCCAAGTCTTCTTCGGACTCCCGTACCACTACAGTATCGTCGGCAAAGCGTAATGTTATTGTTTCTTCTCCGTCCAGTATTATTCCTTTTCCTTATTCCGTTTTAACATTCTTCATCGCCTGTTCTATATACAAGTTAAACAGCATGGGTGGCAGACTGCATCCTTGTTTCACTCATTTCTTGATTACGGTTTTTTATTTCTTGATTTTCTATTCTAATTACTGCTTTTCGTCTTCTGTAGAGGTTATGTATAAGCCTCCTTTCTCAATATTTAAATCCTTAATGGTGTGTTCCAGTTCACATTCTCAAAACCTTTTTCTAAATCTACCAAAGCCATATACGTACGCCGGTATCTTCTTATCCTGTCTTCTAAAATTTGTCGCAAAGTCAATATTGCGTATATTGTCCCTACATTTTTCCTAAAACCAAATTGATATTCTCGTAACTCGCATTCTACATACTATTTTAGTTAATATTTTGCATGTATTGGATACTAAACTTATTGTCCTGTGCTGTTGGTATCTATCACTCTTAGTTTTCTTCGGTATGGGTATTATTATTTTACTAAAATCATCTGGCATTCTTCCTGTTTCGCAGATTTCTCAAACTATCCTGATGATATTTTCAGCTCTGCTGCAATGGTATCAATTCCAGGCACTTTACAATTCCCTGTAAAACTCTGCCCTTATAATTTTGTCCCCCAAATCTTCATCATCCACCTCCTCATCGTCTTCTATTGCTGGCTGATCTAGATTTTTAACGTGATATAGCTCTTCTAGATATTCCATTGGACTAGAGATCAGGAAAAGGAGCGCGTAGTACTGCCTCAAAAAAGGGAACCAGTGCGAAGTTATAGAAATTAAAGAAGAAATATTGAATATTTGGCAAGAAAGGTGGAATTCATCAGATAAATGGTGTACGAAATTCTACCTAACATAAGAGAAAGATTACAGCTTAGACGCCTCAACCAAATCATGTGCCTCATACATTTTCTTATAAGTCAGGGACAATATTTGGGAAGAGCAAATAGCAGACCAGACAAGTTACGTGCCGGTTGAGAGATAGGAACACCGGAACACGCCGTACAGGAATGCACCAATTATGAGGTAGACAAGACAATAAGTGAACCTTGAGAATAGATTGACTATGGGAGATAATAAGAGACCAACCACTCACTGCGGCTCTAGAAAATTTGACAAATCAGATATCCGCTATAGAACTGACAAAATACATGACTCTAAATACAGCACTTTAAAGCATTTAATATGAATAATAATAAACAATTATTAGACTCAATCTACTCATCATGGGATCGGACTCTCAAGTCCTGGAACCGGATGAGTATGAAGACCAAAATGTAGACACCATAACATGATATAGAATATAAATTATAGCAATAGTAAGATTAATAAAAAAATTATCTTTAACAAATTACATAACTCTGCAACTACAAATTTTGCACCATAGTATCAGAAATAAATTTAACATTTGCTAACAGTGGCAATATAATAAAGTCATAAATTATTAGAGTATAAAATTCAGTATAATTCTGAAGCTACAACTACTCGACCAACGCTTCATGGAGATCCGGAAACGTGGGTCGTAACTGGAAAACCCGAGCTGTTTCGAAAAACAAAATGAATAAAAGTGGAAAGTAAGGATGTTGTAGGACGTTTTCGGCTCCCAACCTTCGTAAGAAGGATGAGGAGACAAAGATATTAAGAATGCTTTCCTTCAGTCTCTCCACAATAAAATGAGAAATAATAATAATGAAAAAATATTACAATGGATGAGCCGCACAATGTGAATATAAATGACTAAAATATCTTACATGCTCAAACCAATTTTAAATATACATATACATTTATATTATTCTAATCATATATATATATTTAAAAGCCTTTTTAATTTATTAAAAAATGAAAAAAAACAGTTTAAACGACCTGTTATTGAATCTAGAAAACTGATGAACTAAGTTATTATTAATAATGATATTAAATTCACATTAATAACCAAAATTATAATTTAATTTTGGTTTCAAATTTATTCAGCAGGAGCTTTCGGCATTGCCATAACCATCTATAACATTCAAATACAATTTTTTAAACATTATAAAAAATATTATCGATATGTATAATTTTAACATTATCAAATCTATATATAAGTTTTAGGTTTCAAATGTTTAGACAACTGTATTTGTTTTATTAATTTCTATGGTTATATATTTTAACATTCATTAGTCCATGATGTGTCGATATAACTTTGAAGCATTGCAAACTTTAGTATTACATTATTTTCATGTCTCTACTGGAATTTATAAACGTTTGAATTAAAAATCTTTTTTTATGAGTCTGATTCAAATTTATCACGTAACAATTATAAAACGTCTTTATTTTGTTATGAAACTGTAGACGATTTGATAAGTGTAAGTTCAAATCAACAATTTTTTTAATTATCACTCTAAAATTTTGATTGCTCTAGTGTTTAGATATATCTTCATTTTCCTTTCTGGAATTCAAACAAAATTGTTTTTAAAAATGTATATAGATTTAAAAATGTTCATTTAATAATATTATTTTCTTTATGTATAATTTTAACATTATCAAAGTCTATATTATGTTTTAGGTTTAAATGTTGTAGTGGCAAGGCTGTATTTGTTTTAGTATTGCTCTAAGCATTATTTCTATCGTTATATATTCTTGTATTCAGGTTCGTTCCTGTGTGTCCGATATAATTTTTGTTATAGTCATTGCAATTAATTTTATATATTACATTATTTTGTTATTTTACGGGAATTTTATCTTTTAGTTTAGTAAAATAATTTTTATGCGGTTTTCTGGCTTTAATGCAAATCTTATTTCATTGATACCATTATTTATATAAACGTTTACAATTTTTTATGTTAATGTTTCAATACCTTGTATTATTATCTGTGTTATTGTTTTTTTCTTGTCCAACTACTCTTTCATTATCGTCTGTATTATTTGATTTAGGTGTTTTATTATCTGTAGGTTTATAATAATGTGTGATATTTTGTTTGCTTTTGGTTTTAAGATTGTTAGTATATTTAATTATTTGGTCACTAGTTACTATTTTCTTATCTATATTAACAAAAATATTAATAAATTCATTGAATGATTATTTCATGATTCCAATACGAATTTTTAGTTTTCCATCTAAAAGCAATTTAGTCTTAAGGAAACTAGAACCGGGACACATAAATGAAGCTGAAATAATATGAATGTATTGAAAAAGCTATAATTCATAATGAAAGCAATGGGTATTTTTATTTATTAATTTCACTAAACATTTCACCGATCTAAACGTTTGGACGTTTTGCATTAGCAGATATATATGATTATCATTGTAAATAAATTTTACTTGCAATACCATAATCTGTTCGGTATTAATTTCCCGAAACCAGACATAAAGTATTAATTTATCGTAATTGGTTACAGTTATTTATAATGCTGTCGCATTGTGGATGAAATTCTTTCAGGTTCAAGCCGAATCGACTACAGAACACGACGTTTCGGTAACTGTTGACGGCAAATTACTTTAACCCTCCATTAGTCTCGCTAGGTCCACGGTTCTAAAGTTAACTATTCCAATAATTAAAAATGTTTAGGTGACAACAAATATTGAGGACTATAGTGGTTTTTTAATAATATTAATATACCACTTAAATAGTTAACTATTCCGTTCCTGGTATCTTTTGTGAATCAATTATTTTGAATATTTATGCAGGCATTTAACATACGCATTTAGTTGACAATATTACTAATATATTCATCAATTACAGTTGCTATAGTTTACAAAATTGCCATTAATATTGTAAACAACACTTGCGGTGAGTTGACATAGAAAAACAGGAGGGTTCATGGTCACTTGAACACACTAGTTATTCTTGAAGTGCAGTAGTAATTTATACATAAAATCTTTTTATCTTTAATTTCTAGTTCTTAATTAATATTTGCTTACATAATATAATCCAATAATTGCATTATTTGTAAAATAAATATATTAATTAGATTGTGCTTCAACGTTATTTGAGTTTTTGACAAGGTATTCTTGGCTAATTACTTTTGCGTGTAAACATAAACACAAACTTTCGCATTTTTCACAACAATGTAGTGTTTTACACCGTTTTGTTGCTGTCCTTCTAACATTGTTAGCAGTATCTTCTTTTACTTTTTGGCGTTTGACAATTTGCTTCTTCTCGTACGCCGGTGGAAGCCGGTCTATCTTTTTAACATAATTTTGAAAACACTGAATAAAACTATAGTTTGTTACAACAGAAATACGTAATGTTTGTATAAGGAGCCTACCAAATATTAATGCCAACCTTGTGAGACAATAAAAAAACTTAAATTTACATTGAATATTTGACACGTAAAGCATAATCTGACCGTGATTTTTGCAATAAGTAACTATATTATCACTCTGTAGTAATGTGGCTTGAACGAGAAAAATACTGACGGGAACGGTCGGTTACTTCCTCATTCAAAAGTCATTTTCTGAGAAACTACGGTTGCTTTTCGAATGTGACTTTGGCAGGGCATCGTAACACTTTCGTCTGAGTTGTCATCAATGTTCATCCCTGTATTTGACCTGTCTACAGAGATAACAAAGAAAGTAAATCGCTTAGGTCCGCTGGAATAAGGGAAGGTTAAGCGAAGTACTCAGTGTGAATTAGCTTTATCGTTGTGTAGCCTTGCGGTAGTGCCATGAAGGATACGCCTTTCTAGGTTTCTTTTCTCCCTTAATATGTAGAAGGCGAGTGGTGGACTGAACGTGCTTCACGCAGTCACTGCCTTGAAGCGCTGACACGCACCTGGGTACATCTATAGCGAACTCTGGACCCAAGGTTAGCTACTATTTCTACTTCTCTAGTTACAAAGTAGTCAACTCCAGCAAGGCGGTCTGTAGCTGACGGGACAGTCTCTGTGAAGGATCCATCACACGGGTGACGGAAACGACAATGGGCGACGTTGATCGTGACTCCGAATCACCAGGATGCTCGGACCCACTGACGCATATAAAAGTCCTCCATTAACTTCCCCGGCTATCACTCAGTTGCAAAAAGCAGTGAGCAGTGCCCCCGGGCTGGGTTGAACCGAGTAGATCGCAGACTCTGAACTATTGAGCCCTATTCCCTGAAGTCGAAACGTTGAATTCTTTTACTGAGTCACTCTTGATACCCTTTACCTCCTCATTTTTTCCTTTGCTTCTTAGAAGTTCTGTTAAAACAAGGCAATGGAACATGCAGCCAACAATAACCAAATATTAAATCCGCCTTTGACAAATCAAAAAACCAGCACGTTTATCGACCATTTACCAACCTGATTAACTCGCATCTTCACGTCATCGATCATCGTAATGAATACGTTTTCACTTTCCGATGTTTTTGCTACGTATTCCAGTAGCCTCTCTTATTTTCGAACTCCCTATTCTGTGATGGGTAATAAAATATAAGCAGGGAGCGTAATGGTAATGGCTGAACTTGTGGGAACGCAACGCCGCACGAAATATGTATTTACGTAAATAGGGCACTTTGTCGTGGAAGTGGCCGCTGCCCCGTAAATCGTGTTATTTATAATGTTGATTGCAGCCATTAGCATGAAATGCTGGACTAATGGAGGCTCCAGCCCGCCTCTGAAGGTCTTAGCTCTGAAACCGTCCGGAATCAGGAGCAACCATTTAATCTATCACCATCAATAAAATAACTCTGTCCTCTTATAATCATATCGACGAAACAAAAGTACTGTTTCTCAAAACTAAATTTTTAGTTCAGAATCCCTGAAAAATATAGTCTAGCTCAAAAAAACTTTAACTTATTCATAAAAGGCGAGACATATTACATAATCTCTTCAAGATGTTGAAGCCACAACTTCAGTATCGATGCACAATTACACAAATTTGTGTTTACAGTAAGAATTAAGCTAAAATTCGGGTTAAGTTATATTGATAAGGTGGCATTTGTGTAAAGTTATGTTTCTGAGGCTAAAAGTCAAGGAATGTTAGGTTTCTGAGACAAGATTTCTTTTTTTTGGTTTTTGAGGCTAGAAATCAAAGTATGGTGTTTCTGAGTTGATATTACCTAAAAAACTAGGTTTGTGAGGCAATAATTCAGGTAAGGGCAATTTGCTGAGGTGAGGTTTCGTCAAATATTAGTTTTGTGATGATAAAATTTAGGTAAGGTTATATTGCTGAGGCGATACTTCGTGTAAAATTAAGTTTGTGCGGCTATAATAAATAAAAGTTTGGTTTCTGAGGCGATACGTTGGGTAAACGTAATTTTGTAAGGCAGAAATTCGAGTGTATTTAGGTTCCTGAAAGGAGATTACGTGTATAATTGGGTTGGTTAGGCAGTATTTAAAGTATTTTTAGGTTGCTGATGCGTAAATAGGTGTCAAAATAGGGCTGTGAAACTAGAATTCAAGTAAGTTTATGTTGCTTAGGAAAGTTTTCGTGTAAAATTAGGTTTGCGTGGATTTAACTACAGAAAGGGTATTATTTTGGAGCGAGTTTTTGTGTAAAATTAAGTTTGTTTGGCTATAATTCGAAGATTGTTAAGTAGATTAGGTCAGAGTTCGTGAAAAGTTAAATTTTTAAGGCTCTAATTTAAGAAAGCTTATGTAAACGGGCAACTTTTTACGGCAATATGTGGTCGGCAATCATGGCCAAGCAATATTTCCCCAAATCTAGCAACATTTCCGGCAATATAAACATATTGCCCGGCAATATATGAGTATTGCTGAACAATATATGAGTATTGCTGAGCTATATTGCCCATATTGCAACCACTTGCCGGTGTGTTGCTGGTGAGTTCGGTCCGGTATTGAAAATGTGCAATATTGCCCAGCAATACTAGTCCCCAGCCCTCACCTAGAGGCCTCTGTGGCCCAGCTGAGTTCATAATTAATATTAGATGTGGTTAGCGTTGTTCCTTCTAAGTGTTTCGTATAAATATTATTCATTATTACAATCATGGATTCGCCAAACGAAAAAATTATTGCATTTATGGATGCACAATTTCATCAATTTGAGACGTGGGTCATTAGAGAATACCAAGTAAATAAATAAATGTTTGATAAACAAAGCCAACAAATTTTACAACTTGTAAAACCTATATATTGGCCATTTTTTGAAAAGTAATTTCTAATTTTTAAAATAATTTTTGAGCAAATAAAGAGGTCTAGCCTGTAATTAAATAAATTCAATTAATCCTTCCTTTAAAACTACGCATACTTCAATTGAACAGTCGGACACTGAATAAATACGTCAAAAATGTATAGGGCATTCCCGTCAAAATAATTTTTCAATAATTGTCAATCTCGTATAGATCGGTGTTGTATTCCCATCACCGCATCCTTTTTCCCTACAATGACCTATTTTTTAAGGAAATATTCAATCTCCCTTTGACATAGAAGGCGACGTTTTTGAATAGATAATCAAGAATCAGTTCGTTGTTTAGATCGTGAATTGTTCATTTAAAAATGGTCTAAAGCAGGTTCTCATTTTCTTTAGTTTATCACCACTAACGATGCGCTAATAAGAACTTTATTTTCGGCCATATTGCTGTACTACGTGTAAACGGGAAATGTTCCGGTTATAATGTGGCCGCAATATTGCCGGAATATACATTGCAGCACATTGCCCGTCCATAGCTAGGGCAACACATTGCCGACAATATTACCGGGCCACAATTTTCAGAAATATTGCCGGCAATGTGAAATTTTTGTTGCTCATTTACGAGCCCCTTAAAGGTCTGTAAAGGTTGAATTCAAGTACGGTTCTGTTGTTGAAACGACATTTCCTGTCAAATTAGGTTTGTGAGACTACATATCAAGTAAAGTTAAGTTGGCGAGGCGAGATTTTGTGTAAAATTGAGATTGTAAGGCAAGAATTCATATATATTTTTGTTGCTGAATAGAGACTTAGTATACATTATTTCTCCTTTTATCTTCTAATAGTAAATTTAGTAAGACGAATTTAAATGTATAGTAAAAAGTATATAAACAAAAGTAATTAGTGAATAATATAATTTTAACAGAAAGTATATTAAGGAAAAATATTTACGTAATTATGTCTTAGTAGTAGCTATATAATTATTGAATTTATATTTAACACTAACAAGTCACAAGGCTTTTCCGGATATTTATTATGCAAGAAAGGAAAGTCATCAGGCACTAATCTGCTGTTCATTTCGAATGCTTTACGTAGAAAGAACGGAACTTAATAGGCATGAGTGACAACAGGGGTGTAATTTTAAGTTCAGTTCCACAAAACTATTGTTTGACGATAGAAATGGCCATTTTGGAACCTTCTTCTTCGCATTACTTGGCTACATATGGACCCGCATGATGAATGCCATTCCACTCAGCGACCGAATGTTCAACGCCGATCTCGGTCGATTTCGCGTTCATTTGAACTGTCAATCCTCTCTTCGCAGCCCGAGTGAGTTCCTTTCCTTCAGTGTGACTCTCAAGTGTAACTAATTTAGTTGAAATTGCTTAACTCTGAAACATGAATATGCAAACACATTCATATTGGCTGCTTAAAGTTTAACGTTCTCTCTAAGGTGAAAGTATATCATAAATTTGTTCTCTCCCGTCATTCGGATGTACCCAGGAGCCGGACCTGCTTGATGCAGATTTTCTAGTGTCTCCCTTCCTCATCTCTCATTTAAATTAATTCGCAGTTTATTGGATTACTCTCAAGTAACTTGTTGGGGACAAATCTGGAAACTGCTACTGTATTCCCAGGTATTTCTTTAAGCTAATGCGAACAATATGGAGAAGGAATAGAATACTACACCACGTCTCGTAAAATTAGCAATTTAAGGATGTGTGTGGGGCAAGAACAAAAGAAGCCATGTATGGAACACGTTAAACAGATTGAGAAAAGGCTTGCGTAAGATAGGCTAGCATAGAGGGTTCCATCAGACCGGTCTAAGGACTGAATACCACAACAATCACCTCGATAACTCCACATAAATTGGTTCCCAATATGTTGATTTCTCTTATTAACTGGAATAAAGTAAGCACATATGCTTCTGAAATAATTCAACAATTACGACATTTTGAGGAAGAGAGCAGTAATAACGTTTAACAGAAATAGAGCTTAACGCTACGACTGCTTCTTGTGAAGTAATGTCTAACAACGGTACCACAAGAAGATCAACACAGTCATCATTGGAAAGGGAGGTGTTTTTAGCGGGTAGAATCCCACGCTACTATCCTGTGATAGTGGCTTTCGAATGCGTTAACCTGCGCTCGTATAAAAACGGAAAATACAGCATGCTACAACTGCAAAACTGAAGGATACTTAACAATAAATTTCTTGATAAGTATTAATAAAACAACCATATCAAACATTTCATCCATAATCACACATTAGATCGGCACGTAAAATAAACATTGATAACATCGAGGTATATAAATCAGGTGCTAAACTGCAAGGCGTACCCAGGAACAGATATAAACTCCGACCATAATCTGCTGGTTATGAAATACAAGCGAAGACTGAAGAAACTCAAGAAAGGAATTAGAATAACAAGATGGGAAATAGAAAAACTGCAAAACAGGGGGGTAATTCTCAGTTTCAAATGAGATATCAAGAGTAGTTAATAGAGAAAGGAGAAAGCAACAATATACGAAAGAAATGGGCACTCTTGAAGGAAGAAATAACTAGAGCAGCAGAATAACAAATAGTAAGAATAGCTTAGACCAATAATAAAGCATTGATAACACAAAAATAATAAAAATGATAGATGAAAGGCGTAAACATAAAAACGCGAAAGATGCAAATGGTAAAGAGCAGTACAGACTTTTGAAGAATAAGATAGATAGGAAGTGTAAATTAGTCAAAGAGGCTGGCCTTCAAAGCGGTTGAAGATTTTATGGTGAAAGGGAAAATAGACAGAGATTATAGGAAAATCGAAGAAACATTCGGTGAGAGGAAAAATATCAGCAAGAACATCAGGAGAGCGGATGGGAAGCCAATTCTGGATAAAGAAAAAAAAGCAGAATGATGGTACGGAAATCTAGAAGAGCTGTATCACGTGGAAACCTAGATCAGTCAGAAATAGAAGAATAAGAGGAGGTGGGAGACCAAATTATAAGGTCAGAGCTGACAGACCTGAGCAATTGTAAAGCGCCAGGAATTGATAACATTCCAGTGGAGTGATATAAACGGATAAATTTTGATTTTCTCATGAGACAAACACGAAGTTTAGCTGCTAAGTGTTTTTCTGATGTTCAAAAATAAAGAGTGGAAAATTTCGTTACATTTAATGATAAAATTCTTTATAACAAAAAGTTATAATTTTATGTACTTTATTATTATCATTCCTCAGATTAATGGTCCCCATTACTGGATCTGATGTGTACCATTATACACATAAATCAACTCTACATCAACAATTTTAACATTTTGCTTATCAAATTTAAGATAATGTAAATAAATATGATTGAACACGGTTAAATAATTTTGAACACTGAATTTAATATTAATTTTTTCTTTATTTGATAATCTTTCAAATTTATCTGCCGTTTATGAGTTTCTTTCAACCATTTTTTGACCTTTTTCGTTTAGATCGCAACGACTTAGTCCCTATCTCAAAATTGTTCTTACTAAACGTTAGTATGTTACCTTCTTAGATTTTCAACTCCCTTCTTTCAGTTTCTTCATTATAAAAAGAAATATAAAATATTCCACGCTTTTCCAAACATGAAATTCACCTGCTCCTTCAACCGAAGACTGTCATGTAAGTATCGTTCACATTCGTAAGTATTTGCATTGTCCCTTGGCTACCTTACTCTACCTTCTACACACCCCATTTTCAATTCGCTTCCTATGCTACTAAAGGGGAGTTGCCGGATTCAGGATCATCCTCATGTAGGCTATTAACCAAAAAAAGATAAATTAATTTTATATTGTGAGAAATGATAATCTCACGAATATCAACTCAAATACGCGAGATGAAACTTTAAGTATGTGCATCTGTTTTTCCTCTGGCTGATATGGAGGGGTGGAGGAATTCGTATTTCTTGGGATAAAAAATGTATCCTTCCTTTTGAATGTGCAAGAGAAAGCCCATTCTCGAAAAGAGATCGCCGTGAACAATTAGGGGGCTGCTTCTGGCAAAAGCGAAAATTCCGTGGAGAATTTGGAATCTCACGGAGAAACGCATAACACATGCAGTATTTAGGCCCTGCAGTTAAAATTTTCCTATAGGCTGCAATTGTCAGAGGAAGCCAATAGAAGCATTTGGGGATGATAGCTTATTGGTGGTTTGAAATTATGTAGCTTCCCACCGATGTAACGAGGGAAGGGATTTGTTGGGAGACGGGAGAGAGAAGGTATTGAGAGACGGAGGGCTGTTGTTGGCAGCAGAAAGTGTTGGGAGACGGGATAGAGAAGATGTGGGGAGACGGAGAGAAGTAGTTGGCAGGCAGAATATGTTGGGAGACGGAAGACAGAAGATGTTGAGATTCGAAGGAGATAGTAGATTAATAGAATTTTTTGCAGACGAGAGAGAAAATGTTGGGAGACGGGAGAGAGACGTTGCTGAGAGGCGGAAGGCAGTCGATGAAAAAGTTAAATTGTTAGCCGCTGAGAGAAGGAGAGAGGCTGGCTAATGCTAACCTAAAACTAAACTGCTAACCGCTGGGAGGCGATAAGGGAATCTCCGCCAGAGTTGTGCACGAGATCCACCCCGGACGGTGGTGAACAGAGGTCACCGTGTTGCAACCACCAATCATCATCATTCATCGATGCAGATGCATCGCGGGTATCGTAGTTTTTCGAAGAGTTCGTATTTTCCAGGCCTATTGCCATCAGAAATCCAAATAGCTTCTTAATTAACCCCACTGAAAACCCTGATTTAAGTCTTACGCAAATTGATTGTGTTTTTTAATAATGTTATCTTTAAAAATTTGTAAATACCAATTATGCTCTGGCTAAACATTTTATAATAACTAAACTCAGAATTTTAAATCTAAATAACATTTTCTTTTTTAATAATAAATCCTCATCAATACAATATTATAATACTTATATTAATAAACTAAAATCACCCCAGCAAATAAATTTAACATTACAAGTGTTATATAAAGAATGACAACATTTTAATCCGTATTGATCGCAAGATCCATTTTAGGGAGGATTTAAATAGATGAAAAGTGGTAATGATGCGTAGACATTGACCAGACATCAGTATCTAATGATAATGAAGTAAGAAGTGGTGAGAAAGCAGCTTGTGGCTCACCAAGCGTAACAGCAAACAGTGCTTAGTTCCAGCGCAGGCAGCATTTCAAGTGTAACGTGTGCACGATAGCAGGTATTATCCTACAACCATTCCGCGCCTAATAAAATGAAAACAATTACAGCGACGCGATTCGAGGCACGGAAACCGCGGCTAGTCATAACGCCGCCCGTAATGGAACCTTAATCAGTCTTGTTCTGTCTTGTAATGAGCCGCGCGTCCATTCGGAACAAATTAATGCATGTCGCATTACCAAGGTCCGCTCTGTGAAATTGCTTTTCCCTCCGTATAGGCTCACGTGACGTTCTCATATCCAGACGAAACGTGAATCGACCATAAATTTGATTTAAGCAGGACGTTAGGTCACGGAACAAAAGCCGTGTGAGCTTCCTACAAGACGATCTTGTGTCGGGATGCGACGTTTCGGCGCAGGAACGTTTTCGGGCCGATATTTTGGGACCGATGTGTTAATACGTTTGTAGCGTGCTGCTGGACTTACCTTTGTTGGCTGCCAGAGCGGAGGTCTTAAAGGCAGTTTTTATCAATTTCAACTGACCAGGAAGGGAGTTGCCACAGACGGGAGTTAAAATAATTCAAAAATGATATATATAGTATTTATTTAAACACAAGAAATGATTAAAATGATAGATGAAAGGCGTAAGTTTAAAAACGAGACAGATGCAAATGGTAAAGATCAGTACAGACGCTTGAAGAATGAGAATAAGCTTGGGTACAAGAGAAATTCAAAGCAGTTGAAGATTTCATGGTGAAAGGGAAAATAGATGCAGCTTATAGGAAAATCAAAGAAACATACGGCGAGAGGAAAAATATTAGCAAGAACATCAGGAGAGCAGAAAGGTGGAAGGAATATCTAGAAGAGCTGTATCGTGGTGGAAATATACATCAGTCAGTAATAGAACAAGAAGAAGAGGAGGTGGATGATGAATAGTTGGTGGACAAAAATTTAATGACAAAGTTTGATAAGCCGCTGAAATACCTGAGTTATCGTAAAGCCAGGAATTGATAGCATTCTAACAGAGTTGATAAGATCATCCGGCGAAGAAGCAATATCATGGCTGTTCGGGATAGTTTGCGAAATCTACGAAACAGGAAGAATACTATAAGATTCTAGTAAAAATATAATTATGCAGATACCGAAGGTGACTGGGGCTGATAGATTCGAACAGCACAGGAAAATTAGTATCTCATGCATGCAAAATATTAAGGAAAATAGTATATATAGGAGAATGGAAAGTCAAATAGAATGCGAGTTAGGAGAAGATCAGTTTGGTTTCAGGACAATGTAGAGACAAGAGAAGCAAAATTGACTTTGAAACTAAATAAAGAGGACAAGATAAGAAAAAGCCGGCCTACGTTTATGGCATTGAAAGATTTAGAAACAGCGTTTGATACTGTGAACTAGAACACAGTATTAAGGATATTGAAGAGCATTGGAATAAAATATTGACAAAGGAGAATTATACATAACATCTACAGAAGACAAAAAGCAGTAATTAGAATAGAAGATCAAGAAAAGAAAGCCGTAATCAAGAAAGAAGTAAGTCAAGGATGCAATCTGTCGCCCATACTGTTTAACTTATATATAGAACAGGCCATGAAGAAAGTTAAAACGGAATATGGAAAAGGAATCATATTGCAAGGAGAAGAAATAAAAACCCTACGCTTTGCCGATGATATTGTAGTATTAAGGTAATCAGAAGAAAACCATAATAAATGGTATGAACAGGGTATTGGAGAAAGAGTTCTATATGAGGATTAATAGAGGGAGAACCAGGGTAATGTAGTGTAGTGTGGGAAATAGTGAAATAATCACATACGAGGAAGTTGTTAACAGAAAAAGGGAAAAGCGAACAATATGGAGGACTTTGAGTAAGAGGAGGGATAGATTAATAGGCCACGTTTTAAGACACGAGGGTCTTGTAAAATTAGCATTAGAGGGAGGTACAGAAGAACAGAGGAGGGAGGCAAAGGATAGAATACGCTAAGCATATGAGGGAGGATGTGGGTTGTGGTGGTTATAAGGATTGAAAAGGCTTGCGCAAGATAGGTTAGCATTCAGGATTGCATCTGCCCAATCTTAGGACTGAATACCACAACAACAACATTTTAATCTAATTTGGCCGGGTTGATCCAACTCAAAATATATAAATAATGTTTACAATAAATAAAAAGCGGCCAAAAGGTCAGCATATAAATTAATCACTATTTATTTAGCGATAGCTAACATAACATATGAAGTAATTTACGTGGTTTCATAATTACGGTGTAGATGTTTTTTTTAAATCAATAAATAAATGTTGGGAATCGGGAGTGTGGGAAGATAATGAAAATTTAATGCAATCATGGGTCGAAGTATCGACTTATCGAAATGAAATGTGCCTATATCTTGGCAGATATTTTAATAAAAAGGAAGAGATAAATTATTCCGCGCCGAATGATCACATGGGGCTGAAAAATCTGTTAAGGTTTTTTGTAAGAAATTAATGACCATTAGTGGCGTCGCAGTTACTAGGCTTGGCTAGACAATGAGAATCTTAGGCCCGTACACAGAGTCGTGCGACTCGAGGTACATTGTGGTAAATGGGAGGGAGATTTCTGGGCTGTCAGTAGCGGGGATGCCTCACTGCACTCCAACTACATTGTTTCTTATGGATCTGTACCTCAGACGACAATGCTCTCGGTTTGTTTAACGACGAAGAGATTGGAAGCTCCTGTATGTTCTAATTTTATAAATAATTTTGACCGTACTGTGGTGAAATTGTTTTATTTTTTACAAATTGTATCACATTCAACAACACGTGGCACTATTCGAGTGCGCGTTTCTGTCACACATTCATATCAATTTGTTAATCGATAAAATACCAAAACGGCCAGCTATATTAAACAGGCAAATTTTGGACTACAGGAATTTTTTAGAAAATTTTTACACAAACGAAAAGAAGTCTACGTAAGTTATTTATTTTTGTTTTTAAGTGTTATATTGTTTTTATTGGAAAGAATAATGTTGATAAATGAGCACACTAATACTAGAATTTGTACAATTCTATTTTGTCACTGTACTTTATCCTCCAGCACGCAATAATAGTGAATTCCACTAGGAAAATGAGATGAAGTAAACTGCCAATTTGGTGATATTAACTAAAAACGTGGGGAGGGGATTTTATAAAGAGAGATTTTGGAATAGATTGTGCAAGAGCTGTGAGATGAGAGTAGACAGATCGATTTTTGAAAGAGATTTACACAGATTATTTTTGGAGAGGAGATTATTTTTTGACAGAATTTTGAAGATAATGAGAAATTCCACTTGGAGCTAGCCTACACTAATCTTCTCACTCAAGACTGTGGTTCAAATTGTGGCAAGGGAGATTTTGAAATTCTTCTTTTAACTGGAAGAATAAAAGGTCGGTGGCTGTGATCTGGAGAGAGGACGACCCAATTAGGAGGAAGGAGCTGGAACCTGCACTAAACCGACACAGTATTTACCCCTGTGACTCTTTGCTGTTTTTCTACCCTTCCAGGTCTGAGTATCTCTGTGTAAAATATTTTTCTCTATGAGAAGGCCCGTAAATACGACCCTGAGATTAGGGATTTAATTGTTTAAGTTTAAGGAATTCATATGTATCATGTTTGTAAATATATATGTAGTTGTAATTGACGAAAGAAGTGCAGGCATTAAAGTAGAAATATCAAAATTGTAATTTTTAATGTAAATATTTTTATTGATTAAGTAAATTGTTTCCTTATTTTTATTACAAATTCTTATTATTAATATATCAATATGCGTTACAAGTAGTATTATTATTAGTATTTTCCACAGTTATCCTTGCTGTTTCGTGAGGTAATGTAGCACAAAACCTATAAAACTGACGAGTCGCCACTGGAGGGTGTTTCTCTCGCAGGCGCTTCTTCCCAGAGTGACTGCGGGACTCACCGGATTATGTCGGGGATGCCTCGCACTCTGAGTCTTTTCAAAGTTCTCACCTTGGACACATAACAAGAGTTGTTACTGATACCATTGGATCAGTCGGTGTTATAATTCTCGGTGCGGCAGCCAAGATGTCCACGTTCCGCCTCCGTCCATTCGTTCCCGACTCTTCGGACCGGTGTCTCTGCTCTCCAGAATTTGACTCCTCGCCATTCACAGCAAAAATCAATCAAATTCATCTCCACCGCCGTTAACAGCCAAAATCAACAATAATAATCTCCGCACCGCCGTTCCCAGCCAACATCAATAATAATAAAAAAACCACCACACCAGTTCACTCTATTTTTATGTTCCAGGCCTCTGTTCCTGAGGGTTTCCAAATCCAGTTTACTGTCCATATGCCCTCACACCGCTCCCAGGTCAACGACCGTCCACGATCAAAACATCTGACCTGCCAAACACAATGGTCCTGCCCGTGGGTTGGTGCAACGACCGACCGTGCACTTATTGGCGAAAATTATCACACGCCTGAAGGGCGAAATCACTTATTACAATAGATATATATGCAGTTTTAATTTAAGAAAAAATAGCCGGCATAATGATTGAAATATTAAAATTGTAATTATTAAAGTAAATATGTTTTTGGATCAAGTAAATTATTGTCTTTTTTATAATATAAAGAACTCATTTTTAATTAATATTCCATTTAAAATAAAATAATTAATCTTCCCCTCAATATTCATTATAAACGCTATCATAGATTTCAGAGCCAAAAGAATGAGGATTGCCTGTGGGAGTTTTCTCTCGTAGGCATTTCTCCCCGGAGTGACTGCGAGGCAAATCTGACTATGTTGGAAATGCCTCGTGCTATCTCTGTTTTTTTCCAAAGTTCTCACATGACGAGACATCTTCACCTCTTTTAGGAGGTATACATACTGGTCGAAGACCTTGGTCATAAGGTAGCAGTTGCCCGCTGATCCCATTGGATCAATCGGCCCACTGCCACCTAAAACTGGTGGCGACATGGAGAAGGGAATGCTGTGACCCCACAGCAAACTCGTCTTCCGTCATTCATAAGGGCTTGAGAATGGTACCCAATGCCCGACCTATCTGATGCAGGTTTTCTAGGGTTCTCCCTGCATCTCTTTAGGTGAAACACCGGGAAGGATCCTTAAATTATAGCCGGGGGGCCTTAGTCAACCCTTGGCTACCTTGATATACCTTTCGCATCCCTCCTTTTCAACTTCTTTCCTTTGCTATCGGAGGGGAGTTACCTGTTCAGGATCACACTCATGTAGCCTGTTTAACCCCTCAAAAAAATTAGTTGCCACTGGATTGGACGTAATAAAACATGTGTCATGGTAACATGGTAGTTGTAGAAGTGTATTTTATCTTTCTCGATATACGGTATTAATAGAATCGGCACGACCGCGAAAGATTCAGGGACAGCCTTTTTATTATTCAGACCCAAGATTTATTATTGATTCTATTAGTCCCGGCGTAAGTAAATCAGATATGACAACCAATGTAATTTCAAATAATTATTACAAACTATTGTCTGTTAACTAGCAATTACATTTAGAAGTTTACAATTTTAAAAGTAATAATTATATTACTATATATATATATATATATATATATTCCTAATCACCTGTAAACCTAAAAAACTCACTGTGTACCACAGCCTGAGAAATGTTATATTAATGTGTTAATTTGAAAATATTTTCGTCTGAAAGAAATTTAACAACCGAATATGATTACAGGTGAATTATTATTATTTTAGCTGCTGTTGTGCATTTACCCCGTGGTAACTGTGTCTACACACATTACAATTATAAATATCATATAAGTTATTTACACTAAACGGTATTATTATATTAACTTTCTAAAGTTTTAAACTTGAAAAGAACATGAATTTGTATTGTTATTTATTTCACTGATTTTACTTTGATCAAATAAAATAATAATAATTAAAACCAACATAAATTACCAAAATTTTCTTGTTTAATAAACAAAGTTTAATTATTATTGAACAATTTTCTTAATAATAAAATATGGTTTTTGAATGCAGATAGTTGCACTTAAGCAGTTTGAGATTTATATGCATTGTGCGTGTATCAGTTACACCGAACAAGCGAGGACAATGTGGTAGAACCAACAAAATACTTCACTCCACTTCCGCGCCTCTAATACCGAAACTAATTTTGCCTCTTCTTGGTTTCGTTGCGAAGCCAAGCGCCCAATTATGGTCGTAATTAAATTCGCTACAGAAGCGGCAAATTAATGGGAGACTCGGATTATTTCGCTTCGGGACGAAGGTTTCGGGGCAAATTGTTTTTCGTTGTCAGTCTATCTTACTATTTTCGTCCTAATTTTTTATAAAAGTCTCGTGATTCAGTACGTCAATATAAGGTTTATGTACGTTGTTAATCGTTAATTATCTATAAAATGCAACAACATTTTTCAATTTTTATAAGTCACATCACAAGGAGAAAACTATAATAAGCCAATCACTCCAACATAACAATTATCTGCGGTAACTTCGACTTTCGTCATCTTCATGTTCAACTATTTATTAAACAATCAGTAGTACACAAATAATTATACAATAACATTACTTAAAGGTCATATAGTTAGCATACCTGAATATTATCGTTATATTTTAAACTTAATACATCATTATAATACAATTTCACACTACAATTTTCTACTTACCTTTCGTACCTAGATTTTTCTTTATGTAAGATTTGAAAATTATCAGAATTATGTTACATGTAGAGCCACACAATTTAGTCAATTTAATAATAGAAGAGATATTAAGAATTCAAATCAAAGATGTGATAAAACAAAAATAAAACTTAAGGCTATTTTTTTAGAAGGAATTAAATTATATTAATAAAATGGATATTTTAGCTATAAAGAAGAAATTTAGAAACCAGTATATGGGGTCCCTACCGACGAATGTATCAGTGTTAATGTAGCACGAATTGTTATGAACTGTTTCTTAAATAAGTTGATAAATGAGGGAGGTTTTAGTAAAATATGTAGATGATGTATTTGCAATTGTAAAAGATTAAGAGATACATAATATAGTAGAATACTTAAATAAAGGACATAGAAAAATGCGATTTACTTGTGAAATAGAGTCTAAAGAAATGATTAATTTTCTAGATGACGTGGAAATAGGTTGAGAATAATATGGTTCAAAAAAGAATGTTCTTCTGATGTGATGCTTAAGTTTGGTTTAGTTGCATTAATAAAACTAAAACTAATGTAAATATTATGAGAGTAAGCTGGCAAAAGAAATGGAGAATTATTAACATAGGAAATAGAGATAATAATGGTGAAGGTAAAAAATATTGGATTGTATAAATACTTTTAAAAAATGTGAAGATAATACAAGTATAAAGACTATAGCGAAAGATAATATGACACGAATTAATAGTGAGCTTGAAAATTCTAAAATGGGTAATTTTAACTATTTTTTATCACATATATTAAAGATTTATCTGAAAAACTTGTCAATTTATTAAAAGATAATTGTTTTTTGGAGATCAAAGTTGCTTTGAAACCTGTCAATAAAATGAGTAATTGGTTTACACATTTGAAAGATAAAATTAAAAAGGAAAATGTAAAAGATTGTGTATAATGTTTAAAATGTGTTGCTTGTAATGTTAAATATATTGTAATGACTGGCATGTCAATGAAAAACAGCTCACATCATCATAAGAGTAATTGTAAAGACCATATAAAAATTAATACTGCATTGTCTAGAAAATATACTAGAAAATAAACATAATTGTGATTGGGATAATTTTAAAAACTTACGTTAAGAAAAATCTAGGAATGAAAGGTGTTTGTTGATGGGTATTTACATATATGAAAATGAAGTGTTAAGCAAAAGAAATTAAATTGGTGTGGGAATTCATTATGCAATTTTTAAAAAATATGATTAATAATAAGGGTAAAATGTAAGGTAATTGTAAATAAATCGATCTTAAGTAATAGCCAAAGATGATAATGTAGTAGTTTTTTAAGCTCTCTGTAGTTAAGTGTGAATGTGATGTAGTGGAGTAGTATTTATGTTCTTTGATTTTGCAGTTTGGTATGAATGTTCAGTTTGCGACGTGTACTTGATGAGTGCAAAATTGCAGTGTGAAATTGTATTATAATTACGTATTAAGTTTGAATGTTGGAGGATCGATACGCTGACCACGTGTCACTCCAAACTCGGAAAGTGTCATGCAAGATGACAGTCCGCAGTCGACTCGGTAGGCCCAGGCCCTCAATGGGCTGTAGAGCCATGGAGAAAGAAAGAAAGAAAAATTAATTTTAAAATATATCAATAAATTTGAGGAATGCTAACTATATGATCTTTAAGTATTGTTAATTTATAATTATATACTTAGAAGTCCCGTGAAAACGAAACCTGAGATTTCTTTTCATCTTTATCAGTAAGATAAGTTACATTACAATACATACTAACCTTTGATCCCAATGTGATGAGACATACAGAGAAAACTGGCACTTCCACTAATATATCCTGAATAACTGGCAAGTAAACACGTATCTTACTGAAAACGTTCCAAGGTCTGTACTGCATTAACACGAGCACTACCGAACAACGTTAAATAGCACAAAGTTGGAACTGAAAGCCTACATTCGTTGCTGACCGAAAAACAAAACATTCAAATAGTTATACTTCCTTTAGAGAGCAAATCAAAGAGACGGAATTCACAAATCCCGACAGTACACAAAGGGCTAAGGTCTCACATAAAACACTCAAGTAACTTGTCAACGGAACAGTGCTGGTAGCTTTTTTTTCTGATACATATGATTTGGTAAATTATTCAGATACTTTTTAATCCAGACTTATTCTGGAAAGCATTTCTCGATAAATTATAATGCCACTTATACTTTTAGAGTAACGATTTAGCCGCTAAACGTTAAATAGCAACTGTAATTTGGTCCGTTGTTGAGAAGTCGAGGACCAGGTGGACTTGATGTGGAAGATGAAATGTGGTACGACTGTGTTTAGGATTCCTTTTGCACCTCTTAAATATGTAATGAGTGTTTCGGGGCGTGTCCCGATTTGCCGCCCACGCAGCGTTCGCCCTGGTTAGCATCGACCACCCGTCTCTGGACCACCCAGGGGTCGCTATTAGCAACACAACACAATAGCTGCATTGTCTTAATGTGAGCCAGAGTCGCCCTCCGTCAGCACGTCGTAAAACTACTGCTTGCTTGCACGATACTGAGACGTCCATGCGCCAAGTACTTCCACTCCTGTCTTGTTAAAGACGCAACAGCAACACGTCAGCAAACAGATTATTACCCTTCCTGTTCTTTCACTAACTTACACGCTATTTATTTTTGGACATTTCAGTAGAAAAATTTAGAAATTCAGTTTTAGATTTGATTATAATATTTATTTAATACACATTTTTTATCACTTACGGCGGGGGCTCTTATCACCTTCCCCCATCCCCTCCGAAGATTTGCGAAAAATTGTTACCAAGAACCTAACATGCGAGCATATCATGAGCAGGAAACTATTTCCACTGTCATCATCGAACGCTTCACAGAAGATCCTGAACTGATTGAAAAAGTAAACTTCCCATTAACGAACCCACCTTCATTGAATTCCATGGGACTTCCAAGCCTGACTATTTTGATCTCCTCTATCTTCTTCTATCAGTTTTTGGATTCAATAGCTTATAATGATTATAGGGTGAGATATTAATTTATAATTAGATAATGTTAAGATTTTATAATAAAAACAATAAAACAATTTACTTTAACAAAACAGAACATATTTACAATAATAATTACAATTTAAATGTTTCAATATTTCGCCGGCACTTATTTTCAATAAAAATTACATATATATTTACAACAGAAAATTACAAAGAATCACAGGTGCAGTAGTTTATCTCAATCGGCTTAGTGCATGTTCCACTTCCTTCGTCGGCCTATCTCCAGATCGTCACCGCTCTCGAACAATCTACTCCAAAATTTATCTCAAAATTCCATCTCACCGCTCCAACAATCTGCAACTTCCCTCATATCAATCTCCACCACCAATCTACTCAGCACCAAGCTCACACCACCAATCTCCACTCACAATCTCTCACCATCACCAATCTGTCCCAAAATGTCTCCGCCTGCCTCTTTAAAACTTCTTCCCCACTTCTTTAGTTAGGTGGCAGGAAAGGATACCCTCCAATAATATCCATGGTTACTCTTGGGGAAAACACGCCACCCGGTGCCGATTCTCACAAAATTTTGTGTAACTCCTGAGCCGAGACGCCGCGTCTAGGTTTTATAACCCATATGTCATCCGCTGTCACCTTCCTTTGAATCCGCCAAGACCGAGCAGATGTATTTGTCCGTTACAAGCTTCAGATCACCTCCCCCTATTTTGGGCCATTGAAATTTTGAATCATATTCCCAGCACCCATGTAAAATCGAAGGTTCTTTATTACAAAGCTGATTGTAAGAAATTCGAACTCTAAAATCCATCAAATACGCGTAAATCTCCTCTACGTCACATGTATTGAAGAACAATTTCCACCTTAATAAACGAAGCAGCGAATTCTTCCATTCCCAATATTAAAATTAATTACAAAACACCGCCTCTTCTCCCCTCCTCTCAAATCCTGCAGATCATAAAACAAAAAAGCATATACAGGCTGTTTGTCAGAACAAAACACAGACCCCTAAAAACGCTTTGGATTAGGGAGGTTAAACTTCTAAGTAAGTAGAGAAGAAAGATGGAAATCTACGATAACCAAACGGGACTATAGGAATAGAAGTAAGTTCTGGGGATATTCAAAAGAACCGCTGGGCATTCCCGTCAACCCTCAGATTTGGACAACTTATTTAGTCATCCCGATACTGCAGAAATCTTCGCCAAGGAACTTAAAAATACTTTCTCATTCCCCAACAACCCTAGATTTATCGAGGAAATTAAACCAAAAAACTAAAGTGAACTTCCGATTCTTCTATCTGTACACTGTACTGCCCCCTGTTCTGTGATTGATACCAACACTCCCGAGGAAGTGATAAAGGCGTCCAAGGTACGGCGAAACCGGGCTCCTTTCGATTCTCCAACTGCTCAACTAGTCTCGTCACAGCCAAATTTCGTCTTTATTGACCGCAGACTCATTCTCCAACGTCAAAAATTCACGATACGAATTATCCACATAAGCTCTTCATCTTTACGATTCTTCAGTCAACCTCTCAAGACCGGAAAGAAACCAGACTTCATATACCAATAACCTGCTCACGTCTGCTACCAAAACTTAAGGAAATATTCCCTGCCAAATCATTCTCCCAATCGATTAATAAATAACTCCCCATCTTAGTTTAAAGTACATCAACACTGCAGCATTAAGTTATTCCATAAGCAACACAAGAACGCAACATTACCGATTTTTTATTTCGTTCTCTTCCAAATCACTGGTCCAGTCATGGAATGCAGCCAAGTAACTCCGCACTGCGGACGTAGAAAATGTATTTAGCCGTACTTCCATGAAAAGAAGTGATCAACAGCTCCAATACGAAAAGACGGACAGTAGAAGTGAACGCTGGGGATGATTCAGGGAACCAGGGGCCACACCTCTAAGAACGTAGGAGTGTTAAACATCCGACCGCCGCCAAGGATCCGGATCCACACAGATCACAAATAATATATGACGAATCCCTTCAATTTGTATGCTTATATAATTAATTTCATCGCAAATTTCTCTGTTTCAGGTATCGAGAACCACCGCTTCTTCTGTTTAAGCCACATCAAGACGTCGTTCATAGTCCACAAACAACCGTTCTACTTGGTGTAGATTTTCTAGGTTTTCCTGGAAAATGAAAGTAACCAAGAGCCCTAGTAACAATGGCTACACTCCTTGCCGTCTCACCTCCCATCAAGTTATTATCAAGACCACAAACATGAAGATAAGAAGAAACTTTGGCTTCAAGATATAATTGCAAATTATCTCTGTAGGAGCCAAATGTAGAGTTTCACACCACCATAGATGAAAGCTCCATAGATATAAAAATCAAAAAGCAGAATTGATATTCTCTGAAAAGCGGGTAGAGAGGAAGACGACTGTAACTTCTTCAAACAATCCGACATATATTTAGGTCACTCAAAGATGTTATGAGTGGCAGTCACACCACTCTCCTGGACTGGTAATCCCAGGAACCCGAGAGAAACATAGACGTTGATCATGTAGCAGACAAGAACAAAAATACCCGACATTTTCACATCAACCAGGCGGTGCCAGCTTAAACCCTCATCTCCTGGACGCCGGAAAATGAGGGAAACCGGAATTCCAGAGCTGGAAGTACAACCTGTGCTAGAGAAGTGGAGGAGGATGTAAAACACTGAAAGGCTGTCTTTCTGCCTCCAAAAGGAAGCCCAGGAAGAGAAGAATAGGGCGATGGCTGCCCTCCAGCGTCTCAACGCAATATTACGGGTAGATCTTATACAGGGAGAGCGTTCTTCATAATACATAGTCTGCTCTACAGACCCCCTGCAGGCAAGGCTTCTAAATTTGATGTTAAAAATAAATAAAAATATCTGAACGAAAAAACATAAAAAAATTGTAATATCTTAGTTTGTAAATCCCATTTCATGTTTAAAAAGGATGTATGCAGTTACTAATTACCATAGTTTCCCTGTCCCTTCATATCGTCCATTCCCTATTCATCCAGCTGTGATCTAACAGCATTTCCCTTTATCCTCCTACCCTCTTCACCCTACACGCCTCTAATCATAGCTCTAGTTTGTAGCTAATTAGTTAGTATTACTGTTAAAAAATAATAATAGAAGAATTTTCTGTAACTCAATTTTTGTAAGTTTGTGAAGACAAGGCTTGTTATAGATGCTAATTATGTTATAAATAATTAATTTGAAGAAAAAAGACGGGGTTGTATTCGAACGCCTCCCCCAGACACAACTTTAGTGCACTCTGCTTGGTACGCAAAGCCTTATGACGGTTCCGAGGCTTTCTCTAGTATAAAATGCTTATTATTATTACTTTTTAGAATTGGAGACGATCCAGACCTTGGTCGACTTCACTTCCCTATCCGAGGAAAGCGAATTGTTGAACAAGTCTCTGCTTTTTCTCGGACGCAGCGGTTAGTGGCGTATCTTCTCAGTTGCTTGCTTTTTGTGATAACCTTTTTCACATAGTGACCATACGCAACATCTTCTCTCGGTGGTTGCCAAAATTCTAATAAGAGAAAGAGACAACGCAGCTCCGTAGCTGTTGTTGCTGTTCCAATCCGGTTGTAAAGAGAGTGCGTCACGACACGAGAACTGAAATCCAGTCACAACTAACACCATGCCTCTTAATATCCTGCCCCCCTCCCTTGTGGTTTACAATCACGGAAATGTTGAGAGTTCATGGCGCACTGTAAGCCTGAAAACTTCAACTTCTACACCCGCAAAAATTACTAGTGAGTCTAGTTCACACTGTAAACAGACGTTTGGAATAGTGTTTATGAACAATCTTCTCGATGTTTCTCAACTATTTTGGTGATCCACGAAAGATAATTAATATTTTGCTATTAAACAAAAATCATTTATGACATATTGACATAATCATTCATTTTAAAAAATCAGATAAGGTGTGAAACATTTCTGTTGTAAAACACATTAATTATATCTCCTTAGGCAACTTAACAAAGCAAAAAAACACAGGAAATGGTACGAATAAGAATCTGAAGTTTTTGTTAGAAAAAATACTATTGGCTAAAGTTTTAAAAATAAATTTAAACAATGTTATGAGCCGTGCAGTTGACAAACTATATAAAATCAAAACCACTTCAATCCATATTATTTAAACTTTTGAGCGATGGAATGGGTAGTGAACACAAAGCAGTTCTATTACATACTGAAGTGCAATTGCTATCTAGAGGAAAAGCACTATTAAGACATTTTGAACCTCAAAGTGAACTGTTGCTCTTCTTGAAGGCACAAAATAACTCAAGACAGCATTTTGTTAAGTTTTAACAAATACTTCACGGTTGATAAAACTTACATATCTGCAGATATTTTTAAAAAGTGCAAATATCTTAAGTTATGATTAAAAGGAACATGTATTACAATTTTTAATACAAGAGATAAAATTCTATCGTTTGAGAAAAAAATATAATTTTGAATTTTTATGTTTAAGCAATTTCATTCTGTATCTGCCACCGGACAATTGTAGACCAACAATAAATGCAATACTTTCACTTTTCAATGGAGAAGGAAGCAGTTGCATGTCAAATCACCAAGGGTTTCCCATTCGACCCTCTCGAAATCTCATGACATGCTGTAAGGAAGTAAACCCATATCTCAATTGTAAAATTGCAAACTTTTACCGTTCAATATCTCCTGATTTCCAAATTATGGTGGTACATAGATCTTGTTCTGCTGAGGAATTGATCACGAAAATGACGACAAAATTTTGTGGCAACTTCAGCTTCAACACATATGATAACGGATGCCGTATTACTATTTTGATCAAAGCACTGCATTCTGTGATAGAAATTGTATCGGCAGGTCGAGTTTCACACTTATGTGACCTCTACAACTGATTTGAAAAGGGATCAAGGTTGGCCTTTTCAGAGGCGCGTGCGCGTTGACGCGGTGACAGACCATTGAAGATTGCCTTATAACTTCTAATACTTTGCACTTTTTCGAGTTGGGATATGGGTTTACTTCCTTACAAAATGTCATGAGATTTGGAGAGGGTCGAGTGGGAGACATAGGTTGTTTTTCGATGATTTGAAATGGAATGACCCATTACGTAACTGGAGGAAATGCAGTCGAGCCTAAAACATTCTCAATTGTTTCAATTTCTGCTATTAACGACAATTTTAGAAGAGTATGTAGATAAAAGCTATGCTGCATATTAATGTACGTGAGAATTTTATGAACGAAGAAGGCAATCATTGGACTGAATTTCATTAGTTTCTGAGAATGAGACTTGCAGGTATACGGTAGCCGATAAGAAAAGTTTGTAGACAAAGGGAAGAGTTGTTAAAGGTTGACGTCAGCGCAGCAAGGCACGTTAATTAGGAGTGGGAGACAGGCTGTCGGCAAGCCGGCAGACGTCTCTCACGAGGACAACAATGTAATTGCTTTCCGCAGTCGCGAGCGCAGACGTCGTAAAGCAGTGGAGTTAGCATGTGTGTATCGGCATTACGAGTCGTTAAGTCGCTAACAAAAGACTTGTCGTGCACTTCACGAGGGGGAAGGTTGCCTAGCAAAGAGGGGACGGGGGTCGCGCTTAACAGTGGGGGGGTGATTTAGAGCCCCCGCCGTAATAACTCCGGCGCAGTCACATAACTCAGGTTGCCGAACACTGACGACTCTGGGGCTAAGGAGGCTGGGTCCTTTCTGCCGGAATATGCATACTTGTCTATGAATCTATATAATCAACCTAAATAAAAATAATCAAAAGAACCGTGTCACATCGATTAGACATAAGCACAATGTAAGGACTGTTTCGCAGTTGGATACTGTAATAAACTATATATACTAGACACTAAGACATTCTTTTTAGTATCCGACTGTCCGCGTAAATTCATACGACGTTTGTTCATTTCGCGCGGGGAAGGGCAAGAAAACGTGGGAAGGTTGATGTTAAGGAGAGTTGGCCTTTTGGCACTATAAGTGCAAAATCTTTGATGACAGAGATGTGCGAAAGTTTTTGTAGACCTGGAAGGACGTGTCTCCGCATATATTGTTTCTCACCGCCAAGGGACAGAAAAGGTGGCCACGCACGAGCACATATCGGCAGATCTGATCGGCCGACCAATCGCCGGATTGGATCTCAGATATTTGCATTAACGATCAAATCTCCGTAGCTTCTTCACGTACAGATCACATCTGAACAATGAAAATCTCCCAGAATCTGATTTACGTGCATGTTCAGATTTGTAATAGCTACCCTATTTTAGCATAATAAAAGTTTTATAGTGACAGTTGTTGGATACATTCTATTAAATTATGTGGTTCAATTTCTTCAATTTACGATTTATAATTTTCTAATTCCACGAGAAAAAACAAATGCTCAATTTTATTTTCGTGGTCTATTTACATTTTCAGCTATCAACCTATGTTCAGTAGTTTACCTTAAATATGAATTTTAAAGCCTATTCCAATGTTGAAAACGTTACTAATTGCTTCTTTAGTTGACACATGAAACATATCACTAAAAATTTAAATACTTATTTAATAGATTCTAATAACTTTCTCTTTGATTAGGCATTAATTAATAATACTAATGTAGCGGCTATAAGGGAGAATAACAAAAAAATGAATGAGGTATTCTAAACTTGCAAGCTTTCTCTTATTGTCATCACTAACAGGAGGAAGTAATTGTTTGACGAGTATATATAAGTAAGGAAACATAAGTGAAGTGAAATTAAAAGCACAGTAAAGTGTTTTTATTTATATTTTAAGTGAGAGTACGTGAAAATGATATTTTATGATACAATGCAATAGAAAAATTTGTTCAAAGGCAGAAATTGTAACAGATTTCCAGGTGAAACAAAGTACTTTGTAACCTCACATAGTAAGTATTGCAACCATTACTAACCCACAATGCTTTGCGATAGATTATTGTATTGCGCACACGAGAATCTGCACAGATCTCGAACGTACGATAAATGTCGGCAGACCTATAGTAACGTGTAAACGACCTTCAGATTTCGCGGCCGATTTCTTAGATTTGCCAGATATCTGCCGCATATTTGTGGCTAATGTAAGATATCTACCGCTAAATCTGAAGGTCGTTTACACATTAGTGTAGGTTTGCCGACATTTTTATTTACATATCATAAAATGGAATTAAATTCTACGTAAAATGAGCCCTTTTACAATGACGTAGGTCATTCCGAATGGGCTCAGGAGGCTTCAAACTCAGGGCTCTACTATTTTGACGACATCAGTACTTTCCCGCTGATATATTCTTCAAAGTTTTTATTTCAATTTTCTTAGCAAAAGCTTTCTGGCTTATAGTTTCCGCCATTGTGATGGACGGAAGACTTTTGGTTTTTACAATTTAATTGTATAGTAACATTTAACGCGTTCACCACATTAATATTAGGTTAGGGGTCAACTTAATGAAAGTCTTAAATTTGTTTAATTTTTATAAGTATATTCGTTCAGAATTTAAATGAATAAGATATTTACAACACTCTATAGATCTATGCAGATTCTCGTATGCGTAAATATTTGTCCTCTGCCAGATGTCAAGATGTCTTCATTAATAGATTGTATTTTATTTCATTTTAAGAAATATTTGAAATTCAATTAAAACATACTAAGTACTTTATACCTTTCTGCCCCAAAATAAATTCATAATAATTCATGAAGTTTCGTAATAAATTTGCGTATTTAATAGAGATATATCAGGAGTCAACTAATTAAAGAGATTGGAATCGATTTTTTATATACGAGTGGAAAGCATTGATGCATTTTTGGCTTTATATTCTTGTTATAATCTGTTTTCGGGAAACTTTGATTAACAAAGATACGTGTAAAAATAATGAGCATAATTTATTCATTTTGTTAATAGAGAGATAATTTGTATCTGTTACCGTTATTATTTTATAGTTTCTTATATGCGGCCCGCATAATTCTTAAAACAATGTAGCTGAGAAAAGGTTCCTTATCACTGGTTTAAATTATAAAAAATTTTGACATCAAAGTATATTATATTTTCGAATAATAATCGAAAATGGCTCATTCAATTCGATATATTCAACAACTAACACTGTAAAACTTGTATTACAAATCTATTACAAATCTGAACATACACGTAAATCTGATTCTGGCTGATTTTCAACGCTTGACGACCGTCAATTGTTCAGAAGTGATCTGTACGTGATATTTAAGGTAAGTTACCATACCTTGATTGATTATTGAATATGTAAATGCACTACGAAAATAAAAAGGAGATTTTATTGTTTTTATGTAATTAAATCATAAATTGCAGAATTTGAACCACAAATTTTTTTAATAAACTGAATTTAATTGATCCTATCTAAGTAAATGTACTGTACAAGTCAAATGATAATTTTTCATCGTTCTTAGAATCAATGTATCATAAATTATATAAGTTTGTTAAGTCTAATAAAACTATTACACTGTCCCATCCATCCTCTGTTCTGAGAACAAGTACACCTAGTAACACTAGCTTCATCCGAAGACCAGGATGATACAAATTATTATAATAATATTAGAAAATTATTTCTTATGATAAGGATAAATTAGTGAACCTTTTAATACAGATGAAATTCGTACAAAACCCCATATGTGATTATATAGGTGTAAACATTATGTGGTATATACATTTATACAGAAATGCAGGCAAGTAGGAATATTTTTACTAATAAAATAGTATAAAATATCCATATAAAGATATTATTCATATCTTAGGAATCAAAACAATTAATGTTGCAAATTTACATTAATAATAAAGAAATCTGTAATGTCTTCATAAATTGGAATAATTTCATTGCCCATAAGACTCTCGAAATGATTTTCTTTCAATGTAAATATTTTATTCAACAAGAGCATTAGAAGCGTTCACAAAAAAGACAGTTGTAAAAAAGGGAAACTACAAGTATTTCCAGACTACTGTATTCAATTTAAATGTATTTTGATAATTAATTACAAATGGTAAGTTAGCATGCTCATTATTTGCTGAGTAAAAAATATTTTACGCAGAATGAGTATTTTAACGGCTGTAAATACCATTTCTTCACTAATAGATTGTATGTTACTGTTATTATTTAAAAACTTCTTACATGCGGCCCGTATATATTTATTCATTTATTTAATTTGTAGTTGAAAAAAGGTTTCTTATCCCTGGTTTAAATTATAAAAATTTGGTTGTCCACATCAAAGTATATTTTATTTTAGAATTATAATAATCGTTTGGTTCATTCTATACCATGTATCCAACAAATTACAAATCTGAACATGCACGTAAATCTGATTCCGACTGATTTTCAGCACTTGACGGCCGACAGTTGTTCAGATGTGATCTGTACGTGAAGACGCAACTCAGATCTGATATTTCAGATTAATATCTGCGCTTCAATCCAGCGATTGGTTGGCCGATCAGATCTGCCATTATATCTGCTCGTGTGTGGTCACCCAATGTGTTAAGTGTTATCTTCATTTGGATATTATAATAATTTGATAAGTAGTTTTGTCTTTTCAACTTTCACTTAACTTTTGTTAATTTGCACACCAATATTTTAATTTAACTGTATGTGAATCTAACAGCATGTAACATGTCTTCTACAGAAAGAAAAACTTGAAGAACGTGAAACGTTAATTAGAATGAATAAATTTGTCAGAAAAAGTTCAAGAATTGATTTCATTATTAATTACACAACAGACGTAAGTTAGAACTTTTACGAAAGTACCATAGCCGTACTTTCACGTGAGTTGCGTGACTGCATGCTGAGTCGCACAGTGCCGCCGCCTGACCAAGTCACGGCCATTAAATCTGTAGCCCGTAGTCGCACTTCGATATCTTCGTTAACAAACCATATTCTTTGCATAAATTTTTTGGGAATCCGTTTCAGAGACAAAATTGTGGCGCGCATAAAATTTCATCATTTAGTGTTATATTAAAATAAGTTAATTTTACAATAATAAGAATTTTTGTACAAAATTCCACAAAGATGAGTCGTGAGGTATTCTGAAGGCAATCTTCCGGGATACCCCCGAAATGCAAACAAAGCCTTATAATTTGCAGTCTCACAGGCGCAGTCTTTATCTGAAAGCTGTTTGCGGCTCGTCGAAAAACCCCCAGATCCTCGCAGGTTACCAAAGATTGCTATAGTGGCCCCACACAAATTTTGAATTTTTGGAGAGAAAGGGTAGGAACTCTAACTCCACTGGACGACCTGGGAATGATAGAAAATTTCGGGAGATCAATCACGTTTTAGAAGAGGTGAGTTCAAGGTGGAGAGGATCTCGGAAAGATCGTTCGGAAAAGGGAGTTGGAGGTGAGAGTTCAGCACGAGGAAACGGAAAGTCTGAATAGCTGGCTTCGGGGCAGAGTTGATATGAGAGGCGTCCTGGCTGTTAGCATCACAAGGAAACTACACCAAAATCGAGGAATTTCGCTTCTACGCTGATCCGCAAGCTGCCTTTGAGTTAATTCCAGGACTGTCGATCAACAAGGAAACTAGGAGACGATGAACGTAAAGTAAGGAACCAAAAGGCAATAATCTCTCTTTGTGCAATGCGTATAAACACTTAATACAGCCCCGTGCAAAGTAGATTGAATTTACTAAAGTCTCAGGCAATATTAATATTTTGTTTAGTGCTCAGCTAGGCAAATAAAATACATTAAATTTAAGTCTTGTAATATTGTTGAATCTTTTACTTTTGATAAGAATAATACACTGAAAGAAAAAGAAAAAAAAACCCTTACGATGTGCCGACGATATTGTATTATTAGGGGACTCCGAAGAAAACTTGGAAACCATAATAAATGGTATGAACGTAGTTCTGCAGGAAGAGTTCAATATGAGGATTAATATAGGCATAACCAATATAATGGAATGTAGTATGGGAAACAGAGGAATAACAAAGGGTATTAGATTGGGAAGGGATATTTTGACGGACGTTAAGGAATTCTGCTACTTGGGAAGCGTAATAACTAGGGATGGTAGAAGTAAAGTAGACATAAAGAGTAGGATAGCACAGGCAAGGAAGGCTTTCGCGAAAAAGAGGGATTTACTTACGGGTAATGCATGCGTCAATATTAGGAAATCGTTGCTAAAATTTTTCGTATGGAGCGTGGCGTTATATTGGTGCGAAACGTGGACGATAAGAGAAAAGGACTTTTAAATGTGGTGCTATAGGCGAATGCTGAAAAACAGTTGGGTGGATAGAATCACATACGAGGAAGTTCTAAACAGAATAGGGGAAAAGCGAACAATATGGAGAACGGCGATTAAGAAAAGGGATAGATTAATAGTCTTACGACTGAATAAAACAACAACAGACAGTACAAATGCTTTACTTTTCCCAGTTAAGATTTATTATTAAAAAAAAGCGTTTGACAACGTGAACTGGAACACAATATTAAGGATTTTGAAGGGCAATGGAATAAAATATCCAGAAAGGAGGATTATACACAACCTCCAAAGAAGACAGGCAGAAGTAATTAGAAAAGAAGATCAAGAAAAGAAAGCCGTAATCAAGAAAGGAGTAGGCAAAGGATGCAGTGTATGGCCCATGATGTTTAACTCATATATAGAACAGATAACGAAGAATAATAAAACGGAAATGGAAAATTAATCAAACTGCAAAAGAAGAAATAAAACACTACTCTTTGTCGACGATATTGTAGTATTAGAGGAATCAGAAGAAGACTTGCAAACCATAATAAATGGCATGAACGTGGTCCTAAAAACAGTTCAATATGAGGATTAATAGAGGAAAAACCAAGGTAATGGAGTGTATTATGGGAAACAGTGGAATAACAAAGGGTGTTATATTAGGAAGGAATTCTGGATGGTAGAAGTATAGTTGACATAAAGAGTAGGTTAGCACAGGCAAGGAAGGCTTTCGCGAAAAAGAGGGATTTACTTACGAGTAATATAAGTGTGAATATTAGGAAATCACTGCTAAGAATGTTGGTATGGAGCGTGACGTAATATGCGTGCCAAACATGGACGATAGGAGAGCGGAAAGGAAGGGAATTCGAAATGTGGTGCTAGGCGAATATTGAAAATTAGAGGGGTGGACAGAATCACTAACGTGAAAGTTCTAAGCAGAATATAGGAAGAGCGGACTATTTGAGGGATGTTGACCAAGCAAGAGAAGAGATAGATTAATAGGCCACGTTTAGAGACATAAGGGTCTCGTAAAATTAGCATTAGAAGGAAGTGTATGGGGAACAACAGAAGACATTGGCAAGGGTGGAATACGTGAAGTAGGTTATGGAGGTTTTTCTCCTTCCCTATTTATATAAAATATTTCAAAAATATTACAAACAAATCATTTAAATTCTTGAGTAAATGTAATATTTTAATATGAATGCAACATGGTTTCACGAGCTCATCCAGAATATCCAGATTTTAGTTGATGCAAGATTTTCAACACAGTAGTTCACCAAATACTACTAGCAAGGTATTCTCTACGTGAATGACACAAAATAGTTTTAGGACATGAAAATTTCGATGGCCTTGTTAAGAAAGCGGACGGTCCAAATGTCCGGTTTAACCTAGAAAAGACTAAGTTAGTTCAGTAACAGACCCGTAGAAATATTTTCAGACAATTTTCCTTTCCTGGGCCGTTGGATTGATGACTAATTTAAGTCGAATGACTGCTTGGAAACTTAGTTCAGTTTGTATTTCTCTCTGAGCATTCAAGAAACATGTCAACACGAAATAAGTAAAAATTATGTAATTTGCGTATTTTCATCTCATAATGTGCTATGACGTCGCTAATTAGGGAAATTGCTTCAGGATCAATAAAATATTTAAGTTACAAAAACGTGCCATAAGAATACTTTCTAGTACGGATATTAAATGAAGTTGCAAGTCGTTATTCAAAAGCTTGCAAATTGTCACTTTAAGAAGTGTTTACATTCACGAAGTCGTGAATTTTGTAAAAGAGAAGATGAATTTGTCTCAATCGAATGGCGAATTTCGTGAATACGATACTAGAAATCGCTCCCTTGTAAGTCCTTCTAAACACCACATTGCTCTTTATTAGAAACGTATTCACCATACCGGGATAATTTTATATAACTGCCTTCCTCGAGAGATTAAAAACAATAATAATTAACAATGTTTCGTGAATGAGTGTAAAAATATTCTATTGAATGGGGCTGCTAATAGAAATAACAATAAATGTGATTATAAATCATTAGTGTTCAAACCTTCACACCTTTGCATCTGGATCACAACTAGCAATCACCTACATGACATATGTTTTAAGTATCTGTAGAACAACGTACATAGTAATGATGTTTAATAATGTCATTGTCATGTACCTTTTGGCAACTCTGCCTACAATACGTTTATTTTCTTAAACTAGTTCCGCTCTGCTCCGAATGGGGAAATTTCTGTTTCTCGTATTTCCTTCGGAAAGGTGCTTTTACTGAAAACAGTTGATATGATTAAATGCGTAATGCTAAATACAGTAAACGAAAGAAAAAAGCGAAAAATTATTTAGATTCTAATAGTAAAAGACAAAGATCAAGAAAAGAAAGCCATAATTAAGAAAGGAGTAAGTCAAGGATGCAGTCTGTCGCCCATGGTGTTTAACTTATATACAGAACTGGCGATGAAGAAAGTTAAAACGGTATATGGAAAAGGAATCGTACTGCAAGGACAAGAAATAAAAACCTTACGGTTTGCTGACAATATTGTAGTATTAGGGGAATCAGAAGATTTGGAATCCATAACAAATAGCATGAACGTGGCCCTGGATAAAGAGTTCCATATGAGTATTAATAGAGGTAAAACCAAGGTAATGGAGTGTAGTTTGGGAAACAGTGGAATAACAAAGGCTGTTACATTGAGAAGGGATATTTTGACGGAAGTTAAGGAATTCTGCTACTTGGGAAGCGTAATAACTAGGGATGGCAGAAGTATAGTAGACATAAAGAGTAGGATAGCACAGGTAAGGAAGGGGAATTTACTTACGGCTAATATAAGTGTATCAGGAAATCTCTGCCAAAAATGTTGGAATGGAGCGTGGAGTTATATGGGTGCCAAACGTGGACGATAGGAGCTGGGGAAAAGAGAAGAATGGAAGCCTTTGAAATGTGGTGCTATAGGCGAATGCTGAAAATCAGATGGGTGGATAGAATCACATACGAGGAAGTTCTAAACAGAATAGGGGAAAAGCGAACAATATGGAGGACGGTGGCTATGAAAAGGAATAGATTAATAGGCTAGGTTTTCAGGCACGAGGGTCTTGTAAAATTAGCATTAGAGAAAAGTGTGTGGGGTATGAACAGGAGAGGGAGGCCAAGGATGAAATGCGTTAAGCACATTAGGGAGGATGTGGGTTATGCTAGTTATAAGGATATGAAAAAGACTTGCTCAAGATAGATTAGCATGGAGGGTTGCATTAGACCAGTCTTAGGATTGAATACCACAGCAACATCAGTAATCAGTAAAAGACAGCTACATGCGGAATTGAAGGTAAAATAATAAAATCCGGTCCCTTGCGAGAACTGGAAGAGGGTTACAGATAGGATAATAAAACCTAGACAAGTTGGCGCCCGTCTGGGTTTTCTGAACAATCACGATCGGGCTGTAATTTTTTAGTTCATCATATCGGACTAACAACTTTTTTGTCAACGGAGAGGGGGGGAGTTAAAATAAGTTTTTAATCATTGTACCTGGATTTGAATCTAATAATATTGTTTATCACATATGGATATTGAGTTGTATAGTTATAATTTTGTAAAGTGCTTTACTTTATTCTATACTATAATTATAATTTGAAATTTCCAAATATAAAGTTATAAAAATTGTCTTCTCTAATGCAACACTCAGTTGAAGAATTACCAAGGCAGGCAGTTAGTAATAAATAATACGACTGTTTTATTACCTTGATTGTAACATAACCCCAATTTATTCATTGACGCTTTATGGACTTGTTTTATTGAGGGTGTTGTGTGTTGATCGATCGCAGGCGAGAGCCGAGTCGATATGATGACTTAGCGATTCCGGTCACATGTTCTGGCTACAATGGCTCTGGGGACGTAATTCACAGCCCGATGCTCTCCGTCACTCCAGCGCAATAAATCTGCTATTGATTTACTCTTATAGCAAGTGGGGGAGCTACTAGAACAATCTGTGGCTTTAGCAATCCGCAGGGGTGCTGTTCCCTTGCAATCGCACCACAACCACACACCTCTGTCTACTGCACTTTACATTTGCATCAGCATCAATAGTGAATTTACTACGATAATAATTTTTCCCTATGTTAATAAGTCACATTAATACCCAAAAAATTAATTAAATTTTGATTTCATATTATTTAGCAGGATCTTTTGGCATTGCCATAGTCATCTACCAAATCAAATACAAATTTTTATGAAACGTTACCAATTTTTTTATATAACGCAATTTTTTAAAAATTATGAGAATATAAAACAATTTTGGGGTTTTCAATGAATTAATGTTAAAAATATTGTACTTACCCTCATGTAATTTAGTATATATATAATTTCTAACTTTGTTCATCCTCATGGATTGTAGGTGATTCCAGACTATGCGGTCCTACACAGAGCATTAATAGAACTTTGGAGTTCCAGAACTTCAATAATTATTTTGCCCAAGCACAATCGGCAACATACAACCACGAATTGTCGAAAAATTACATTGAAAATCTTTTTTTAATGAGTCCTGATCTTGTAAATTTAGCCACGTAGAGAATTTAAAACGTCATAATATTCAAATCGACTTATCGAATTTTGTAGAACGAGATTTGATAAGTGTAAGTCCAAATCAACAAATTTTTATATTATCACTCTAAAATTTTTATTTTACTGTAAAACTCTGGCGTAGTGTTTTCTGGAATTCATACATTTTTTAAAAAATGTATACAGATCCTAAAGCCTTTCTTATAATTATATTATTTTCTTTATGTATAATTTTAACATTATCAAAATCTATATTAAGTTTTAGGTTTAAATGGTTTAGACAAGGCTGTATTTGTTTTATTATTTCTATGGTTATATATTTTAGCATTCAGGTTAGTTCCTGTGTGTCCGATATAATTTTTGTTATAGTCATTACAATTAATTTTATGTATTACATTATTTTATTCTTTTACTGGAATTTTTTTAAAGTTTGATTAAATAATTTTTTATTTTGTTTTCTGGTTTGATTCCAAATTTTATTTCACTAATACCATTATTTAAAAAAAAATGCTATTTTTGGTGTTAGTGTTATTTCTTGTGTTACATATATTTGTATACATTACTTTATCCATCTCTGTATCATATTTGTACGAACAGATTAATGTAACACAAATTATGTACGAAAATGAGTTTAATCTGATAGATTTATCATAATGTTTAGGCTTTTTTCAATCATCCATTATTAAATAAATAAAATAAAAAGGTTGGTAAAATAAAATTACAGTAATGAGTAAAGATTATGAAAATTTTCAAAAATCCATTGAATTTAGTTAAACGGAAATGTTATGCTCGAGTCGAAATGTACAATTTTTAATAACGAAAATACCACTCAATCAAATTAGATGAAGTTCCGTTTTAAATAATAACCAAACTGAAAAATGTGTATAATAATTTCTACGGGAAAATAGCCAGATAATTTTTTATATAATATGAGTTTAAATTGTTCCAATAATAAGTATAAACGCCATCTTTTATAATAAAAATTATATATATAATCGGGGTGTTAGAATAAGTGTAAAATATTTTGAGAGGTAGTTGTAAACACCAAAACAAGATAAAACATCCCATAAACATGGATCCGATAACGCATACTTTCTTAAATCTATACTCTGGTCCATAATTGCTAAAGATGTGAATAATTGTTAAGGAAACAAGTTCTCTATGAATGAACAAAGTGAACAGTGAATGGTCCACACACGGAGGAGCATGTGCTACAAAGACCTGGAACCAATGTGCGGCGTTTGGCATCAGCAGCTGGCGTGAGTCATTCTCTTGTCTGAGTCTTAGTCTGAGTGGTAATGTATGAACAAGTTAGAAAGGTGAGCCTATTGCTGGCCTGCCAATGCCTCTGTTCTCGTTGAAGAATTTGTTTACGAACGGGAGGAAGGGCTCACAAAAGTTGTGAACATTCACATCTATCATGTTGAAGAAAGAGGGCATCAACGAGATAAATGCCTTGTTAAGATATTGAGATTTTGTTGGAAGACCAATTAAAGGACCGAGGACAGGGATCAAATAACGTATGATTTTATGGTGTATTGGTTTTATAACAGATTCTCGGTGAATAAAGCAAGTAAATTAATTGTTTAACCCTCCGTTAGTCGCGCCACCTAAAGTAACATGGTTAGTTAGGTTCCGGGGACCTATCCCATTGTTGATTACATTTGTGAACCTTCTTTTTTTATTTAACATATGCACTTACACACATATATACATAACTCATACATGCATTTACAACCTGGTTTAGTTAAAACGTGCCGTTTTATTCAAAATATTTATTAAATACACATTATAATTGTCTAATATTACTATATCCTTTATAATTATTAAATACGGAACTATAATTATGTAAACCAAACATCAGTTACAAGCCACATCAATAAACAGTTCCAGTGTGCTTAAAATATAGTTATTTGAAAGTACAGATAGTTGTTGTTTATATTATTAGTTTTTATTGAGATTTTAAAGTATTCTAATTATTAAAACTTCTGATAAAATGCTCATGAAATATATTTGTATGTATAATATCATAATATAAATAATTGCATTTTTGTAAAATAAATTATTAATCAGGGTCTGTTTCAATGTTTTCTGATTTTTTGACAAGGCATTGTTGGTAAATTATTTTTGTCCCTGTACGCAATCACATAAAACTTTCACACTTTTCACAACAATATTGTGTTTTACACTTGTCTTTCCTTTCTTTCCGCAGTAATTTATTTCACGTTTTGGCTATTGACAAGTAGCTTCTTCTTCATATGTTGGTACTTTTCCATTAGAATTTTTAAATAACTCGATAAACTATTGCTTATGACCTTCTTTGAAGTTCTGGAATTACCATTTCCATAGCTAACTTTTTCACTTGGTTTCTTCTTGCAAAATATTCCTGGAACATAAACATTATTTTTGTCTTTCGTGTACAAATAGTTCTTGTGCTGAGATCTAATTCAGGAAGTAAGATAGAACTTCCTCTTAGTCAGATCTTTCTAAGCTTCCCCGACTCGACAGTTCCTGACTTTGCATTCCCCACCTCTCCCATTTAAGGAGGTCATTATAAATAATATTAACTTCTCCCTCCACTCATGAGCTAAAACTCCACCCTAATAAATGTATAACCAAGACCCGTTCCTGGATAATAAATGAATTTAATTGGCCATCCCTTCTTACAGTTTCAGCGTTCTGAAAGCGTATTGGTACAATCTAGTATAAAAGGTCCAAATTATGTCAAATAAGTTTAAATTGTGTGTAACCTTGTGACGCCGTCTCTATGACACTCTCAGCTCTGATTCTCTTCAAGTATTTGTCTTTGAACTAGGCTGTAGTTTTAAACAATAAATCTCTTTTACTTCTTATTGATCTTATGCCTTATACTTTCACCCACCACACTAACTTCCGAACGTTTTTATATTTATCTATTCTTTGCGAAATTATAAATTATATTTCACGTTGGAAATATTTCGATTTTAAAATATTTCTGGTGGCTGCGGAATAAACCTACCAAAACAACAAATTTTATATTTCACTCCGATCCATTGCCAATATGTATAATTCTCGTTCAAATAATGATAAAAATGTACCATGGTCACCTTGTCATCGCGACGTATTATAAGTAGCATGTAATTTATCTAAAACATCCACGACAAATTTTATCTACATTTTGAGGATTAATCAATTTGAATATAGTTTTACTTACTTTCCACAATTGTATACAAACAGAAAAACGGAAGGCTGTTATAAAAAGCCATAAATATAATTTCTACTTGCGAAAATACAAAATTAAGTATCAAAAGAGACTTATTTGGCATTAAAAATGAATAATCGACAAGGGTTTTTATGATAAGAGACTATATTTTGACTCCGTACTACTGCGGCAAGGACGAGGAAAATACTACCGGGTATGGTCCGCAACTTCTATCGTCGACGTTTCGCCACTCCACTTATATTACCCTCAAATAAATTTCTCTTTTTCGCGAAAGCCTTCTTTGCCTGTCCTATCCTACTCTTTTTGTCTACTATACTTCTACCGTCCCTAGTTATTACGCTTCCCAAGTAGCAGAATTCCTTAACTGCAGTCAAAATATCCCTTCTCAATCTAACAGCCTTTGTTTTTCCACTGTTTCCCGTACTACACTCAATTACCTTGATTTTGCCTATAATAATCCTCATATTGAACTCTTTTTCCAGGACTACGTTCGTGCCAATTTATTATGGATTGCAGTCTTCTTCTGACTTCCCTAATACTACAATATCGTTGGCAAAGCGTAAGGTTTTTATTTCTTCTCCTTGCAGTATGATTCCTTTTCCATATTCCGTTTTAAATTTCTTCGTCGCCAGTTCTATATATAAGTTAAACCGCATAGGTGACAGACTGCATCCTTGTCTAACTCCTTTCTTTATTACGGTTTTTTTATCTTCTATTCTAATTACTGCTGCCTGTCTTTTGCATAGGTTTTGTATAAGCCTCCTTTCTCGATATTTTATTCCAGTGCTGTTCAAAATCCTTTTCTAATTCTACAAATACCATGAACGTAAGCCGGTTTTTCTGTATCCTGCCTTCTAAAATTAATAGGAAAGTCAAAATTGCTGCTCTTCTCCCTACATTCTTCCTAAAACCAACTTGATCTTCTTCTGTTCATGAAAGTGCGAAAACCTTAAGTATTAAATATAAGCACGTACCTCATTTTAAGCGTATTATAGAAGAGTACAGGTATTATGTAAAGTGTATTTTTTGATACTGTTACAACCTAAAATTTTATATGGATAACGGAAATACTTATTTGGAATTAAAATGAATAAAATGTCGTTGAATTTTTCCTTTTCCCAGTAATATGTTATATATAGAAATATTTAGTTAATTTAGCACTGAAATGAATGCCATGAAGTTATTTTTGTCAGTTCAGTTTAAAAACGTCTACTACAACGTTTCTTTAGTGGAATGTTTTGGTCTGCTCCACAACAGCCTTCTATCTTTTCCTGTCGTGAACCAGCCTCGTCCTGTTTTTGACTTTCATCACCTTAATATTTTCTAGGAGGTCGACACTCCATATGTTTCTTGGTCTTCCCTTTTTTCTAGTCTTAAATGGGGTCCAGTTGTAGATCTTCTTTACATTTACAGCATCATCCATTCGGTATAGACGATCCATCCAGTTTATATGATTTACTATGTTATTATGCTTTATGAGTTTATCTATTTCTGTGTTAAATCTTATTCTACTTTGATTATCATCCAGCCTTATAGGACCTAAAATTCTTCTTAATATCTTTATTTCAAATGTCATGTGTTTTTGATTATCATTTGCTTTAAGAGTAGTGGTCTAACCACTACATAGTATTACTTAAGTTCGGCAAAGTGGACTACAATTTGCTCTTGAATAGACATTTGTATGCAAAATATGTTCTATTTCCTGTTGTTATTCTTTCTTTGACTTCTTCCTCTATTACATTACTTTGATTTACTTAGATGACGGCATTGCCTATCACTATTTCAGAGAGCTGTGATGGTTCTGGACTACATCTCATGTACTTGATTTTTTATTATTAATTGTTAATTTAAACTGTTCAGCTTTTTCTTTTAATTTATTCTTTTATTTATTCTATGGATTATAATATCTTGTTATAATACCATTTAATCAGTCGTAAGACTGAATAATTTCTTACACATTTCTCTCTATTTATAGATTGTTTCGGAACCGATTCAATACAGTTGCGGGACAAAGAAACTCTATTCCTTGTTTCCCGTTATAATAGGAAACATGGGTAACAATGAACAAGTATGGACGTGTTCCGTAAACTAGGATCCTGAGATAGAGAATAACATAGCCCAGAGTTATACAGATAGCATTTATTTTAAAGTTAAAGTCAGAAAATATAAATTATAGTTGTCAATGAGCAGTTATGGCCAACCTTTTAAATTGTATTACTTAAATTTTGCTCTTTCTTAGACATTTTAATTATGTCTTGTTAGGTAAGCTCACAAAGTCGTAAAACAAAGCAAGTGGAGCGTATGAGGATCTGAAATTGTTTTCAGAAAAAATACTGGTGACAAAAAATTTTCATAAATTTAAAGAACGTTATGAATGAAGCCGCGAAAGTGATAAACTATGTAAAATCAAAACCACTTCAATCCAGATTAAATAAAAGTTTCTGCGACGAAGTGTTTAGGCTAGCCAAAGAAACATTATTTTGAACTTCGAAGTGTGTTGTTGATCTCCTTGACGGCACAAAATTATTCGGAACAATATTTTGTTAAATTCTTCATGGTTGATAAAACCTCCATTTCCGGAGGATATTTTTACTAAGTGCAATTAACTTATCATTACAAGGACCAAGCAAGTATTAAAATTTTCAATAGAAGATATATAATTGCATCTTTTATTAAAAAATATAATTTTGGATTTATCAGTGGCTCTTATTTGAAACAAATATATGAATATTTCTGGGCGAGATTGTCGGAAGAGTGGAATACCCCGATATTTCAAAACAAGCTGTTATGGCTTTACTATAACCTATTTATGCGAAGTGGAGTTTTCTTATTATGCTGCAATGAAGTCAGAATACAGAATCAGGTTCGACGCCACACTGGATATTAGAATTCAATATTCCAATATTTTTCCTGATATCAACAAGACATGTAATTCGAGTGGGAAATAATCGCAATCATTAAGTGCTTTATTTATTATTTTTATGTTTATGTTATATTACAGTTTTATATGTAAAATTAGTTACTAACTAATAATATATTTTTAATTTTATAAGTAGGAATTACCCAACGTAAAAAATAAGCCAAGGGCTCCGTTAAAATGTCTGATTTTTCGAAGTGTTCCATGGCAGAAAAAGTTTAGGAAACCCTGGTCTATCTCATTCAGTGTGTTTTGATCTGGTGAGGTCCATGTTCCCTTGTGGATTTCGTTACTTGCTATGACTAGATTATTACTTACAGCAAATTCACATTAGTAATATTTAGTTCATTTAGCACTGAAATGAATGCTATGAATTTATTTTTGCCTGTTGAGTTGGCAAACGTCTTGTAACATTTCGTCGTGTCGTGTGAGGAAGGCTGATGACAGAGTAGCCACGGAGGATTCCAGAGGCTGCGCGTCTCACAATTCCTTAATTACACGGCGCTTACCGCGACTATAGACGCGTGGAACCCCGAATCAACTGCCGATATCCGTCAACGTCAGCCAATTTCCTCCGCCGCCCACCAACGCTTCCCTCGTAAGCGTCAAATAAATGACTATGTAATTTTCGAGCAAGAGCATGACCGGTTCTTCCGCCAGCTAACTAAGCTATTTGTCTCTTGGGCGTAGTGCCTGCCGTCTTTGTCAGGCTGCGTCTCCCTCTTTCAACTGGCCGAAGCTCGTCAAAGGTAAATACGCCTTACATGCAACATGCATTCAGATCAATTCATCAGTGTCGTGGTTTGGTTTCACATCTCAAGCTCTTTGTCGTTGCTGCAAGTGTCAGCAGAAGCTCACGTGTCACGTGACTCCTTCTCTAGATCACTATTTTTAACTATTCAGCAACTGTCCATTAAATCGTAACGAGCATGAACATAACAAACTTAAGTAATGAAAGAATAGTAGACATAAAGAGTAGAATAGCACAGGCACCCCTGCAACTCTTACGGTCCACGTTTCACACCCATTTAACGACACACTCCATGCGAACAATTTTAGATTTCGCAAAATAAAGAGGAATTTATTTGCGGTTAATATAAGTGTAAATATTATTTTTCGCATGCGTAATAGTGATGTTTTAAAATAAACGCGTTGAACTTGTAATATAGTAGAATTGGGCGAGAAATGATCTGAAGACTGCAAAGATTTTGTGTGTGTGTGGGCAACGCTTAGACCCTTCCTTCAGACAATGAGACTAACCTCCCTTCACAACAGCATATAGAACCTTTTACGGACATCCATCCGTAATCCAAGAAAGATCTGCTCTTGTCAATCCGGAAGCAACGTGAAGCTAATTAGAAACGGTTACTGGGCACGGAAATAATGCAAAACGCATGTGTGATGGCACTTGATTTCAACCGGCAGCAAAAGATTTTCCTATTGGCAGCAATTATGGAGATACCAACCAATTAAAACTGTAACCGATTGGCTAATGGAGAAAGTACGAGAAAATTACGAGATGACGTAAAGAGAAATTTCGAGGAAGAGACAACATTAAATTGCGAGCCTCTTATGAGAGCTGGGTAAAGTTCTTCAGATCTCAGCAGATGTAAATTTTTGGCAAGAGTTTCGTCTATTTTGGCCCAAGGCGTCCACCATAGAGCCGGATCATCCTCGATGCAGTCAACCAGAGGCGCCTCCAAATGGTCAACTCAAAGCAGAACGAAGCGAAATGCCACCAGAGAATGCAGCTGCAGTCTTTAACTGTATCGTTGATTTTGATTTTAAGGAGCTCATATTGCAAGACTTATTTGGCATAGGAAAATGTTGCTTCATTTTGCTAACCCCATAGCTGACCTTGTATTAATGCGATCAATCAGTAACATCATTTTGTTTTCCTTCTGAGTTTTATGAGCTTCATTTATTAAATTTTGTTTTTATAAAAAATACCTACTTTGATTTTAAATTCATTTCTCTTATTATTATTATTACATTTTTCTTCAAAATATAATTTTCTAATAAAGAGCTTAATTAATTATTTAGTCGTAATAATATATAAACCCGATCCTCCTAAAATAACTCCTAGAATCTAGGGGGTTTGGGTCCGGAGATCTTTTCTTTTACTGTCTTAGGGCACCGGAACTCATCAAATAAGTAATTTAACGTTTCTTAAGCAACATGAGTACTTATTACTCATGCACGTTACCACATAGATTTTGGACGCTCTTAAGGTCCGGGGTGTATTTTTGAATTTCATATTGACGCATTCCATGTCGGTAAACGCGTGTTGACCAAGAATTAAATAATGTAAATAAACACCCGGGAAACACCGGGTACCCAGATAATCGTATATAAACATAAATGAGTTCTTAAATTAAAATTACAAGACAATTAACTTACATGAAATGTTAACGGATTTAAGGTATATATGTATATATGATTCGACTGTCCAAGGAAATGCGTCAATGTCAAACCGGCTCCAATTTAAAAATAATTATAATTTTATTCGAGACCTCTTTAATAGAATCACTCATAGAAGATATTTACTCATGGAAAAACCTTCTCAAGGTATATCAAATCCACAAAAAAACTAATATTAATGTTGATTGTTATAACGATTCCATGTATATAATTAATGATACTGACAATCGCGTATTTCAGTTATTTTAAGTGTAATAACCTTCATCCATTACTCTGAAACAAATATATAGTTCCACGTGGGTATTTACAGTCATATTATTATTTAAGTAAGAAATAAACGTTACCATATGATATAATTCATATGTAGTGGGGAAAATACGAATAACATTTGTGTTAGTTTCAAATACATATTAAAGGGAGCTAAAAATAGATACGTTCCACAGAAAACATTAAAAGTAAGTAACGATCCAGAATGCCGACCTCCTGTGGTGTAGTGGCTAGCCTCTAGTTATTGCCCCAACCCAGAGGTCCCGGGTTCGAATCCTTGCATGGGTTTGGATTTTTGTGTCGTCCTGGTCGCGAGGACCGGGATTAAGGCTGATGGGGAAATGATACACTGACCACGTATCACCCCAAAATTCGGAATGTGTCACGCCATTTAACATCCGCAGCCGCCTCGGTAGGCCTAGGCCCTCAAGAGGGCTGTTGAGCCATTGGAAGAAGAAGAACGATCCAGAATATTACACCAGATATATAAAATAGTTAAAAAGGCGCTTTAGGCACGCGTATACCCGTAGAAAAGGAAATACTGCAAATTCCCAAAACTTCAGAGGTTTATTAAAGTTATTAGAAATACAAAGGAAAAGTGCGCAAGAGACGTTCTTATGCTAAATAGGCATTGTAACGTCGGGAGTTCCCCAAGGTTCTGTAATCGGACCATTACTGATTTTAATATGTATTATTAATGCCTTACAAACTAATTAAATTCAGGGGTCAAGTTTTTCGCTGACGACTGCATCATCTACAGAAAGATAAGGAACGAGCAAGACGCGATATTATTACAAGAAGATCTTGATAACGTCAATAGCTGGGCTCAGGAAAATAAAATGATAATTAATGGAAATAAAAGTAACTCAATCTCGTTTACAAAACGCACCCTGTTAAATGAGACAGAATATAGAATAGATGGGGAACTAATTCCAAGGATAACGAGCTGCAAGTATCTGGGGACAACAGACTTGGGTGGGAGGAACAGCGTGAAATTCCTCACATTTCATAATAAGGAACTTAAAAAGGGTACTTTCAAAATCGAATAAGGTGGCATATTTATCCTTAGGTAGACCAATTATTGGGATCCCTATAGAAAAAATCAAAAAGAATCATAAGAGAAAGTTGAGAAAAGGGCAGATAATTTTGTGCGAGTAGGGCCACAGGGTCATAGGAACGAAAAAGTAGAACAACTAGGTTGGTAGATAATGTCACAAAGGAGGGAGGAAGGAAGGCTGCATTTGCTATTCAAAGCTTATACGGGACAAAACCATGGATTCCATTTAGCTCCAGTTATATAGGTAGATGGGATCATCAAGTCAAAGTAAAATGTAGAAAGCAAAAAACAGATGTTGACAAATTCTCATTCCTAAATAGGACCATCAACGACTGGAATAATTTATCTGTGGGAGTGTTTGGAGGAAATCCTCTTCAAGAAAATAAATTCAGGACCAATCTCAAAAAAGTGAAGGGAAGTGGCTATCTTCAATTATATAAAGGCATATCCGAATTTAAATGTTAAAGTGACGTGAAGTGTTAAGTTAATATAATACTTGTAGTGTTTCTCTTTTTTATTTCAGGGCTACAGAAATTTTAAACGACTGTCATTATTTTTTTAGATTAGGAGTATTTATGTTTAATTAATTTAATTTTGTATCTGCCACCGGACAGTTGTAGACTAACAATAAATACGATTTTAAACTTGAATATATTATTTGATAGAATAAAGCAAAGAATTTCGTGAGAAGCACGTACTATCAACATGAGGATAAATTGTGATAAGAGGCTTTTGAAAATAAACGACAGTTACGTGGATTTAACCTGCCACATACAGACAGAATCCGTGTTCTCACGTGTCATTCCGGCGCTTTTTTTGGGGGGGCTACATGAGGGTGATCCTGAAACAGGCAACTCAACTTAAATAGCATAGGAAGGGAATTGAAAAGGGTTAACTAGGGCCCCCGAGCTATGGTTTAAGGATCCTACCCGGTGTTTCAGCTAAAGAGATGCAGCTGTAGGTCACCTCGAACTAAGCAGACTGCTTCAGCAATTCACTGCGACGGAATTTCAGAATTATTCCAACTAATGGTCACAAGAAGAAGATAAATGGTTTCTTTTAATGGGATATTGTTGTTGAAACAATTAAAAATGTATTCTTAGTTATTAATATTGTCGCCATTATGCAGTGGAAATGGAAAATAAACATTGTTCGTCAAGTTTCTAATGGAACTAATAAATCTCAGACCATGATTATTCTAATGAAAAGTTCTTTTCGTTTAGGTAAGAGACACGAATCCGCCCCTTCACTCCCACACCAAGTAGCAGGCTAACACCTTTGAACATAAACGACAACTGACAAAGAAAGAAGCCAGCAGGCGCTTTGTCGGCGAGGCTTAGGGGGAGCCACTTGTAGAGGAACGGGGATCGGGGATCGGGGATCTACTCGTGTGGAAGAAACGAGCCTGGACTGCCTCTGCAGATCAAAGAACAACGTCGCCCAAAACTACAAATAATTGCCTGCTTCGCTCACGTCACGTCTTCAAATCTACTCTTTCGTTACTGGAATCCTGAAATGTATTTCACGTCGCCCTACTGCTCTTGCTTCTGGCAACAACTTAACAATTTCATTATTCTTAATTAATACAGTTCTTACTCTGCTTGGGATTAAGACGAAACATTACCTCAGCGGCTAACACATTACATACGTATTAACTATTATATGAAAAATTAACGACCCGTTTTATTTACTTATATTTTCCACTCTCATACATTACCGACAAATTAAAGTATTTTAAAGAATAATATAAATATATTATCGTCTTTTAATTTTTATAAGACAAATTAAAAGGACCACAATTTTTTAATCCAGGGTTTCTCAAACTTTTTCTGTAATGGAACACTTCGCAAAATCAGACATTTTAACGGAACCCTTGGCTTCCTGCTAGTAAAAATTAAAAAATAAATTATTATTTAGTAATTATTTAAAAATATAAAACTGTAATATATAAACATAAAAATATTAATAACCGAAGAACTTAATGACTTTGACGATTTTGGGTCCTTTAATTGCATTACTTCTTGATATTAGGTAAAATATTTGCATTTTCAATTGTAATATCTGGAGGGCGTCGAGCCTGTTCCTGCATAATAACAAAATCCCACTTCTCATAAATATGTTATAGAGAACTGAAGTAAAATAATAATAGCTTCTTTGGAAATATTGCTGTATTCTTCTGACAAACTCGACCAGAAATATTTGCATTTCTGTTTCAAATTATTCACAGACTAGATTTTCATAGTCACTTGCACTTAATTTAGCTTTCATGGAAAGTGGGTTTCGATCCCAGGAATCGGCCTTACTATTTTTCGAAAAATATTGCAAAAGAGTTTATGTAGGCATTTTGGAAATTTCATCGTGTACTTTAAAATCTAATTCATTGAAACATTTATATAGTGCAGGAAAACAATTAAAATCATTATATTCAACTGATGTAATCCAAAATAGTTTTGTTTTCCAAAAAGATGCAGTTTGATCATTTTATCTTTTCTATTGAAATTGTAATGCTTGTTCATTGTAATGATAAGTTAATTGCACTTTCCAAAAATATCTGCAGATATGCAAGTTTTATCAATCACGAAGGATTTGTTAAAACTTCATCAAAACATTCTCCTGAATTATTTTGTTCCTTCAAAAAGACCAACAACTCATTTCGAAGTTCAAGAAGTCTTATTAGTGCTTTTCCTTTGTATAGCCATCTCACTTCCGTATGTAATGAAATTACTTTGTGTTCACTAAATTTTATTTAATCTGGGTTCAAGAGGTTTTCATTCTACACTTTTACGGCTACATTCTTAACATTTTTTAAGTATGTGTAATTTTTTTGTCATCAGTATATTTTCTAAAAAATTTCATATCTTTTGCTCCACTTGCTTTATTTTGCTGCTTTGTGAGCTCATCTAACAAGAAAATTATTATTTCTTAAAAACAGCTCAATTTAACATCCAGCAGATATTTTTTAAATGGATCATTATGACAAAATGTCGAAAGCCTCAGGAATACGTAAATTAATATAATTTTGTGATCACGTTTTTCTGTTTGTTAACAAGTGAAAATTAATTATTTTCGCGGGCCACTAAAATTTTCCTGTAGGAAACCACTGAGAGGCTGCAACTATGCGCTGTTGAATTACACTCCACAAACAAATGTGTATCAGGTTGGCTTATTTGTTAACCATAGTTGCTCATTGTCAGTTTGAATAAAATATTATCTGTATACCTCTGGGCTATGACAATCTCTATCTCACTCGTACAGGATTCTAGTTGACTGAACACTTCTTCATTGTTACCCATGTTTCCTTTGTAGCGGGAAACAAGGAACAAGGTGTGACAAATGATTCCACTTTCTCTATGTTGTGATTCTTCTTCGTTGGCTCTGCAGCCCATTAAGGGCCTTGGCCTACCAGGCCGACTGCGGACTGTCATCTTACATGACACATGCCAAATATGCAGTGACACGTGGTCAGCGTATCGACTCTCCAGCAGTCTTAACCCCAGTCTCCGTATGATGTGATTAGGTGCTATTATAACAAGATATTATCATCTATATTATAGATAGTATCAGTTGAAACTTTTGCGGAACATCCATTCAGGGCCCGCGGAACACTAGTGTTTCCCAGGACACAGTTTGGGAAACCCGTATATAACCATGAACCAATGTTTACTAACAAGACAGTTATATGCGCGATATAAAATAAAAAAAATACTAAAAAATTTATTTACAGTACACCTTGGTATAAAGGAAATACATTGCAGAATCGAAAGAACACGCTTTATTTTCACAGAAGAAACTTAAAGAAGGACCAAAAACAAGCACGGCGTTAAGTTAACATAAAAAAGTAACACGGGAACAGATTAGAATAATTCATAAAGAAAGTAGTATGTTAAATGAATTTTAGAGCGAATTTAAATTTACTAAACTTTAACACTGGCAATGAATACACAAAAAGAAGTTGGAACTTTAGGGACTTTGTACGACCGTTCGTAGAACAATGTATTTGTATTTTTATAAAAAACTGGAATGTGGAGTATATTGTCACGTTTCTGAGGGATCGTGAGATTAAATAACACACACACACACACATATGCGTTTATTCAACGAAGAAGTGCTGTACAAAGCTCGTACTGTGTAAGACTGTCTCTGATTTGGAATCCAATCGCGAACTTCGTGATCCTGAGGAAGATGCAAACGTCGAGCCAGAAATGTAAAAATTAAATCAGTGGCAAGAATAGCAATTAGAATGGCAATAGAATGGTGCTTGGAGTGAACAAAAACAACATTATTCATAGCACCCGAAGCGTTCAATACCATAGTGAACGTAGAAACAGGAAGGACGAAGTGAATGAAATTAGAGAATATGTCTAAGGGTAAACAAATCGCCTTTACTTGGATCTCAGACCATAAAAATATAGAGGGTCTCGATCGAGTAGAGCTACTATTAAAAAAGAAAGCTCGGCAACAAACAACCTCCCATCTAGTGACTGGCAGAACAGCAACTCGGGTATAATGAAGGAACTGGAAGATAGATGGTCAATAATAAAGGGCGCGAAATGCGGCATATATTTCAAGGAGAGGGGAAGTTGCAAATGTTAAAGAATTTGTAGACGTAAACAGGTGGAGCTGTCTCGTGTGCACACTCTCTTTCCTATTCATCAGTATGGCGCACACAATCTGTCCTATGCAATATCGTCCACAAATCCCCTAATTCTCCTTATATTGTTCTGTCTTCAGGAAGGAAATGGAGTCGACAATAACCAGCTGCTACCGAATTGCAGATTCACCATTAGCAAGCTGCTGGATTACACTAAAAACTGGTTTACACATTGAACTGTAAAAGCTGTAAATAGATAGTAGAAGGAGTCTTTTATAACCCTGTTGGTTTACGCAACTGTAAAAAACCTAAAAAAGGTTCATTGTTATTGTTCGTGTAATAAGCAGACAGGCCTACCAGCGTTTGTCAGGCTTTAATGGAGGAATAATTGTAGCGAGCAGAATATGGAATCGATGGTTCATCATATCCGTGACGGATATCAGAGAGCCTGGATGACAGACGCCTTATTCGGTGGTCTTCAGGGAAGCTATGAAACCTAGTTATGAAAGAGTGTCGTTAACAAGTGTAAATGAAGGGGGAATATTAATAATGAATTTAACAATTGGGTTTAAATATATACATTTATTAATTGTAAACAAAATAATTTTAATATGGGTAGTGCGTGTATATATTATGTACAAAAATAATTAATTAAAATGGGGTTATATTTAAGATCTCAGGTTACTATGGTTTGGGTGATCACGTGTAGCAGATTTTCTGTTCGTTGACGAACCTGAGTTGTTTTTATATGCGTCTCGCTGAAACTTCCGTGTTGTGGAACTTGAAGCGGCCGGCCGACAATAGCTGCTGCCGGAATTGAGGAAACTCCGTTTTTTCCTCTTTCTTCCCTTGTTAAAACCTTTCTTCCCTGTTTCCTGGACTGATCAAAGCATGGTCCACCTCTCCGCTACCACCTCACAAATCTGCTCTCGTCGTAACTTCTCTGCTGCCAATCTCCTTTCGCCACCACCTTGTATCACCAGCAATCTGTCCACCACTCTCCTTCAATATCCTATCGCCATCACCTTGTATCACCTGCAAAAATATGTCTATAATTGTCTCCGCCAGCCTCTTTAAAACCTTGTCTCCACTCATCCGACACGTATTACTAAGGTGGCAGGGATGGATACTCTCCAATAATCTTCCTTGTTTCATTTGGGGAACACACGCCACCTGGTCACCAAATTCCTAGGCAGATTAGGACATTCCGAAACCGGCGACGAGGTGTCTGAGCTTTATGGTCCAAGTGTCAGCCACCGCAGTCCCTTGTTTAGATTCCGAGCCGCCAAGACGGCGCGCGGAAAAACCCCTTCTTCCTGGCCAGCGACTTGCTCATGCCGAAATATTTGTTATTTGTTTCCGTAAATAATAATAAAAATTGGACGCGGATTCTACTGCGCTACACAAGAGGACAGTTCAACGAGGTTTGCAGCAGCGTAGGCCTTTATCACGCTGTGACACGAGCGCTTCCAATGTTCCGGTCAACGACGAACCTGGCCACAGGAATGACAAAGTCATCTTTTCAGACGAATCCTGGTTCTGTATACAGCATCATGAACGCATCCGTGTTTGGCGGCATCGTAGACAACGCATATTGCCAACTTGAATTGGATATAATTTTCCCGTTCCGCAGTATCCGCACCATGCTGCGGGGAAACGCAACACGTGCGGCGATAATTGGATTAGGGGTAGAAACATTATCAATTCGAACATTATCCCTTTTTTAATCTTAATCAAGTAATAAACTAAACATGTTGATTTTAAAATTGCAAATTGATAATGCTGATTTCTTAATTTCCAATTGGGTTATTTCAAAATCTTGTTTAGTAATTATTAAATAATATGTCAATTCTTCCAAGACTTACGACCTGATTAAGTCAGAAATGAATACCAAAACGTATCATTTTAAAAAAGATGTAAAACAATTCCATGCAAGTGGTCCAGAAAAATGAAAAACTTTCTCTGAAAAAATAATTTATTTTGGTGTATTCGTCGTGTTTTACAGTTCAAAACTAATTTTGATTCATTTATATTGTGTCTGGTTCAGAAATGACCGACGCTTTTGTTGTCGCCGTATTTCGCATTCGCAGGTATCTATAATTTTATAAATTATTCAGAACTGTGTTTTATTCTTTTCAGATCAACTGTATCGTGTACAGTACTTTCGGGCCTACACATTAAACCTCTATTTACGTGCCTAATAATATTTTATCATATACTCTGCGTAACACGAAGTTGCTCATTACAATGAAAAATATTCTATTTTAGTAGGCTTATTTCTTCAAAAAGAAATAGTTTGCAAATCTCAATACTTTTCGTGCTTTTATACATAATGGTGTGGTTACTTTATATATATTATCAGTGGTGTGTGACGTACCATTTGCAAATTATATCCTTTTACAATGGAACAAATCGAGTATGTTTCTTTAATATATTTCTATTGGCTCCTAAACTTTGCATTCTTTTGTTATGAGCTTGTTCCTGGGGGATTGTTCATGACTGGCCTTCACAAATACATGAAACTTTGACTTTATTTTGAAGTGTGAATGATACAACTTCTGCAACTTGGTGAATTTCAGTTTCTGCTAACGATGATGTATTCTGACATTTTAGCCCAGTTTCTAATTGCGTTACAAAACAACAAAATGATATAGTTCTTTTAATTTTGTGAATCATGCAGATATTTTACGTTCGCCACTCGCTAAAGCGTGACATCAACACCCGCTTAAGCCAGTCCCGCACAAGTGTGACGCAGACTAAAAGCCTTTGGATCGCAGCCGTTCAATTTCTGATGTGTTACGGCCCATGGCTGTGCAGAAGCATAATATTGCCAGTACTGTCGTGACCTTCCTCGCGAGTGCTGCCCAAGCCACACGTTCTCCCGATATCTCGCCAATAGAAAATATCTGATCAACGGTTACCGAGTGTCAGGTACGCCACCTTACATAGTGTTTAAGCTATATGGACTGCTGTAACCGTACATTCCAACTAATCTCTGTTACATGTGGATAATTGCTGATATTGCTACCAGATGTGGCTGCTACATTACTGGCTTCTCAGGAACTATACCTCCAATTTTCCTGATAATTTAATTACTGGTTCGACCTACTCTAAGGTATGTATGCTATATATATAATTGTTTTATTTACATTATTTTATTAAAATACGATTATATATTTTTTTAATGGGTGCGAAGGGAGATGGGGTAATAAATACGATATACATCTATTATTAAAATAGAATTCCAATGGGTATATTTAAATAAAAACATTGTATACAAAATATGAAATTATTTTTGGGCGCTAGCTGAATTCCTCCAGCAGTTGTTTTTGTATCGAATTGGCGGCATGACACTCCACTCTCCCAAGGTTTGGTGGGTGTGCGAGTTCACTGTTCGAATAAACAGGGTTATTAGAATTGCTGTGCATAAATCAAGTCGTTTCAAATATTTTAGAAAAGTTGTGGTGTATTCTTCCTGATCTCCGATGTTGTGAGTTGGTCTGCGGCCTCCGGCAGATGCGGTCCACGATGTTCGTTTTTGACTTGATCCAGCAGAAATCTCAGTTGCGGAGGTTGAGCATGGCAAGTGCGGACTATTTGTTATTAAAAAATTACACGATACACTTCGTCCGCCTTCCAAACTCAGAATGTCCTATTAAGGGTTCCACTCAAAGGACCAGACTACAGTTAACGGGAACAAAAAAGTGTCATAAATTATCAGCCTGCATCGCCTGGCTTCAGCTTCGCACACAGAGTCTGTCAACCCTTGGCGGTATCTTCTCTCACCACATATGCCACGAATTGAAACATTAAAATTGCTGAATGGGCACCCTTTCGCAATTTGCAATGTCTACAATAATTATCTTAACTTATGAAGATATCGCCTATGAAATCAAATAAACATCAAATATTACTAACACCGATACAGATCATTACATGCGTCCATGTCATCCACTCGACACATGATATTGTTTATGTCATACCAACTTCACACTCAAAATGGATTTTAAAATGACGCCATTGCCATCGTAAAACTGGAATAACTGTTAATACATCGTACACAAGTCACACAACCACATATATTCTTAATATGTTCAACCAACTTAATCATACACAGATCAGTTAGGCAAATATTATAAAAGGTAAGTTAAAATGCCAAAAATCTAATTAATAACCAAAATATTTATATAGATGCTCTTTCGAAATATGGCACCAAATTGACCAGATTAAAAGTCTTTATCAGTCCACCTTCTTTCTTTTTTATGTGATAGTAATTTTTGTCCCCTTGTTTCGTGACTACGTATGGTTCATCATAAATCGGTAATAACTTTGTGCAAATTTTATTTGCCGGATCAGGCACCCTCAAATTCTTTACTAATACTAAATCTCCTATCTCAAACCTAAAATCTTTAATCTTTTGCCTTCTTTTCCTTCTTCCAGCCATCCTTCTCCATCCCTTTATCTATTTTAATCATCCCTATCTCGTTAATATATCTGTTCCTTCCGGCACTAGTAACTTATACTTTAAATTTAGAAAATTTAACGCGGGAGTGTGCTAGTGTGCTCCGCTAAGCAGGTCACCTGACCTAGTTTCAGTAAAATGGCTGAAACAGGGTTTGAAGACAAAGTAGGAGACTTCGGGAAGACGCAGCAGGGTGAAGACGTCCTGACGTGATTTTTCAACGGTGACCAGACACCGAAGTTGTACGGGAAGACGCCGAGGTGAAAAAGAGACGGCGAGAGTGTGAGACAGTGGAAATATCTGAGCGGACATCATCGAGGCGAGTGGGTAGTTGTGCCGTCGCTGGACCGATCGATGCATCCCATCCTATGGTTCAAACTCCCACGCGTATTAATATTATTCCCGAGTTTTAGTAGCCAGCTATTGGAGAAGTGAAAGGTGATGCGTCGGACTTTGGGGTCTCGCGTCCTGGACGTCCTTTGCAGAAAATAGTGAAGGCAAATGGCTGACTCTCAAATACTATATAAGCAATCCAACTTATTAAAGAATGAAGGTTTTCCCGGCGTATATTCTGAATAAACAATTCTTGGGTTTCCACCCGGGTTAAATGGAGTACGCCATCAACAAGCGATTGCTGAGCCAGCAGAGAAGGCAGGGCGTTACCTACTGAGACCAAGAACCAATTCAGGAAAGGACACGCGCCTTGCCACCTAGGCATGGACTATAAAGTCGACGCACAAACCACAGGACGGCACTTTCACTTGAGAACGATGGCAGAGTACGCCATCGAAACGTCGTGGCTTAAACTCCATTTAACCCGGGTGGAAACCCAAGAATTGTTTATTCAATCCAACTTATATTCGGGTGAGTGAAACTATAGGTGAACATTCGTAAAACTTGCTTTTTTTAGTATTTAAATTTTATCCAAGATTAAATTTTTAATTCTATTTTATTTTTATTTTTACAGCACCTGCTTGCTTCACACTCGAGAGGTCTAATATCCCCTGAGATCATATAATATTTGTTGATTGAATGTTGTTTATAAATTTCATTAATATAGTCGTATGGAGTTTTGAAAAGTATTTAATCATTTAATTAACCCCTTCCCCCTCCCGTTGTATACCACAATAAATATTAATCGCCTAGGTACGCTTCCTGTAAACAATATAACAAAGATGAGTTTAAAAAACTCTCATTACCTCACACAGAAATTTATTCAAATTAACGTTATTGGTACTAACAGAATAATATCGGATTAGAAAATTCTATTGCATTCTATCTCTATCAATTAATGAAACTCGATAATTATAAATGTCCAAATATAAATTGGTATTACAATTTCAATCGTCCCTTTCTCAAAGAAGTTTGGGGTCCATTTTGATGGTCTTGGTTCCAACGATTATTAAATATTTACATTACAAATGTTAACAGATTTAGATGCAAATTCTTAGGTCAAATATCATAAATTACAACATAGTTTTCTGACTAAACAATTTATAATAAAAATAAAAGACGGCCAATAAGTCACAATTTGTAATTTGGTATATCTAATTCCAAAACTTTACTACTTTGGGTTAAAATGTCATTCCTAAACTTGCTTAATTTCTTGTAAAGTTTGTAGTACGCCTGAGGAGGTCTCAAAATGAAGACGAAACGTCGCTTATGAATAAATAATGATAAATTTATATGCTGACATATTGGCCGTCTTTTTATTCATTTTAAATTTTTAAGTCAGAAAACTATGTTCTGACTACATGCTTTTTGTTTTACATCTTAAACTAAAACCTTCATAAATGTAGACAATATATATTTATTTTTGGTGGGTGTTGTTTAGTTCTTATTTACTGTTCTACTCAGATCAAAGAGGATCAAATTTAATAGTCATCTAACCTACTGTTGCAGTAACCTAGACCAAAGACTAATTAAATCTACATTTATGTTTATGGCTTATACGCAAAGGAAAATTAGTTATTAGTTATCGCAATAAATCTCACTTCATATCGTATAAAATTAATAGTGAAATTCATACAGTTGGTTATTTTTTGTGGTTTTTCCGACTTTCTTAATGGATACATGTCGATTTTTATAATACTATTGTAGTGCTGCGAGAAATAGAATAACGAAAATGTCAGCGAACTCAAGCACACTTGATATATTAAGGGTTCAACCATTTTCCATTTCCTAATCGTCAGATAACGTAGTCTTTTTTGGTGTTAGTTGTCACACATTGCCATAAAATTCACGATTTTAAATAGCGAAGCAAATGACGTGATCTTGTATGCAGAATTGTAACGTACTTGCAGGAAAGGCGTGGTAATAGCACATTCTAAAAGTGACGCAGAGGAAGCAAGACAAAGGCTGGTCCGCCATGGCGGGGCGTGAAGGGCGCATTAAATTTTAGTGGTCCAGCAAACAGGCGTGGCGTAGGTCAGGTGGATGTCACTGCTGGAGGCTGGAGGATGGAAGGAGAGGGAGCACATTCCATTGTCGGCTTGTTTAATCCGGCCATCGCGGGGAGTGTCTAATTACACGCACTCGGCTATCGCCGGAGAAATTAGCTAATCGCCATCGCCCATTTTTCACAAGGCAAGAAGTCAGCCCCTCTATTGGGGGCCCGAGGCGCTCCAATCAGCTAGGTCGACATATTACCCGGATGAAGAATGGAGCCGCCTAAAACGAATCATTTTAAATAGCAATAAAGTCCAAAGTAGAACTAATTAACCCCACGAGTGGTACGATTTATTGACTGATCTAATACAGCTATGTTCGACATTGATTGTCTCCACCAAGATTAACTTAGAAGACCTGAGCACTGTTTGGATCCAGTTAACTACTCTTTAACACACTCTTAATTCAGTTTTATTAATAATATAGAGCCGGGTTTCCAAAACTGTGTTCCGCGGGCCCTGAATAGGTGTTCCGCAAAAAAATTTAATCAATTTGTAGAACGAAAACTCCGTTTGCATCTAACGGGAGGAAGTGGAATCATTTCTCACACCTTTTTCTCTCAAGATTGTTTCGGAAACTGTTCAACAACGTTACGAAACAAAGAAACCATGTTCCTTGTTTCCCGCTACAATAGGAACGATGAACAAGTTTGGACGTGTTCAGTCATTTAGAATCCTGTACGAAGTTACTTTTGAATATTTTAATTAACTTGACAACAAATAAACTAACCTTATACACCTTTATTTGTCTCCTTTTCTGAAATGTACAATTTCGCTTTTGTTAAGACACATTAATTATGTCTGTTAGGTAAGCAGAACAAAGCAAGTGTAGTGAATGAGAAACTGAAATTGTTTTTAGAAAAAATAATGGTGAAAAAAATCTATCCATTTTTTTAAAAACTGTTATGAATAAAGCCGTGAAAGTCAAAGTATGTAAAATCAAAACCACTTCAATCCAGATTAAATAAAATTTTGTGCGACAAAATGGTTAGTGAACTCAAAACGCTTTTATTACATGCTGAAGTGAGATGGCTAGCCAGAGAAGCACTACTTTGAACTTCGAAGCAAGTTGATCTCCTTCAAGGCACAAAATAATTCGGTACAATATTTTGTTGAATTCTTCATGACTGATAAAACTTCCATATCCGGAAGATACTTTTACAAAGTGCAATTAACTTATCAATGCAAGGAACAAGTATTACAACTTTTAATACAAGAGATAAAATTGCATATTTAGTTAAAAGATACAATTTTGGATTTCATCAGCTGAATCTAATTATTTTAATTGTTTTCTTACCTTACATGAATGTTTGAATGAATTAAATTTTAAAGTAAATGAAGAACTTAAAATAATCTACACCACATAGCTATTCTTTTGCAATATTTTCCTAAAAATAGTAAGAACGATTCCTGGGTTCAGAATCCATTTTCCACGGCAGTTAAACCAGTAGCTTTGGTGAAAGTGACTATTAAAATCTAATTGATATAATCAGTGACTCTAATTTGAATCAAGAATACAAGTATTTGTAAAATGTTTGTAAGAGGAGTAGACCAATATTTCAAAATCAGCTATTATTGTTTTACTTCAGTTTTCTATCACCTATTTATGCGAAGTCAAAGAACATAAACAGGTCACACCAGATATTAGATTTCAAAATATAAAAAGGATATTCAATTCAAGGATCCAAAGTAATCAGACATTAGGTGCTTTATTTATTCATATTTTTTATTTACATTAAATTAAGTTGTTGTTTAAAAGAAATTCTAAATAATTTTTTTTAATTTTTACAATTAGGAATTAACCAAGTTAAAAAATAAGCCAAGAGTTCCTTTACGTCTGATTTTGGAAGTGTTCCATTGCACAAATGTTTGGGATCCCCTGATACAGAGAAACAGTATAGCTCATATTTAGGGACGGAATTAAGTGAATTTGGATTTGTTTACTTCTGCGTAACGACTACAACAATTTAAGATGTATAAAACATTAATGTACTTTCCAAGTACACTTTTTCAATAAGAAATTATTAATAGACATGATAAACCAGCGGCAGCAAACTTAAGCTATGGTTTCCTAGGAAAGCGGTGTACGTCAGTAGCGGACGTAATGGAACGGATGATGACGTCAGAGAAACGTTGGATGTGATTCCAGATGGGGATGGAAGGTTTCCTGGGAAGCGTTAAGCAGTGTATGGACGCCACTTTATTAAAGAGTGAAAACTGTACAAGTGTAATTTGGATGACGGAGTATAGATTGATTTTGTCAGAAATAATTAAGCTATTTATAATATACAGAACAAGGAGTACAGAAAAGCACAATTAAAACAAATATATTGAAAAATAGTTTCTAATATTTTATTAATCATCATTTAAAACATAAATTATATGTATATAACGGTACTGCACTGCACAGTTATGTTGCCATTCAACAGCACCTGAACCGTTCAAATGATTTTTAAAAATTTCTCTAATATTTGTGCAATCCATTCCAGTGCATACATTGTGCTGAATAATAGGTATTAAATTTTCGGTGAGTAATGAAGATGTTTCTGACCTTGAGCAAGTACTTTTCTTTCCCTTAAAATATTATGTAATATGCAAGCACATGTAATCAAAATGTCCGTAATTTTTGTGGTAGTAGACATAGATTGGAAAAAAATTCTGAAGTAACTGCATAAAAATCCGAATCATTTTCACTCGTCTTTCGAGCTCGCGATAGTCACAAAAGCTTTGTCTCCAACAATGACATGGTACAACAATTCCGTCCCATGTAGAGACATTGTGCCTAGTATATTGAATTCATTTTTTCTAATCGTTTTCCTTATTTCGCTCTTTAAGTAGATACCAGTATCTCTTTCTTTTCTATAGGAACCGACATCAATAGCTGTGAATTGGCAGTCCGCATCCACAACTGCAAGCAAAACTATTGAATAGTACTTTTTATAATTATAATACAACAATCACACTATTTTTGGGGCCCTAGAATTTTAATAGCGACATTTACTCCATCTTTCAAGACTCGATAATGTTTGTAATAATAATTAAATTTTCGAAAAATTTTCCATTGTGTGAAATGAACATATCTTTGTAAATAAAAGGGATAAATATCTTTTAGTTAATGAAATGTCCAATGTCGTAGTAATAGCTAATCTAAATTCACGTTCTGTATTCCTAATATAGTTTAACTAAAAATTTATTAGAAGTTACATTAATAATAATAAAAGTAACAAATAAACATTTAAAATCTTCCCGAAATAATGTGCGTTAACTCTGTATAAAAACATAGTTGACATATTGCGCTTAAATTCGTTAAACTATATATTGTTTGGTATAATTTTTCTTGTAATGGTGCGTATAATTAATATAAATAAAAATTTTAAAGTAAAATATATAAAATATCTTGAATGATCATCGATAGAAGTCCACTGTATAATTAATCCTCTTACGATCAACCCTTATACATCTGTGGATGTTCCGTTTCCATGGAGTCTGCAGCATTACGTCCGCTACTGACGGACGCCGCTTTCCTAGGAAACCACAGCTTCCGCGTTTCATTCTGTTACTTATCATAACCATCTCATAATAAACAGCATAGCATATTCAAGTCCTTCTTTAACGTATCAATGGGATTGTCTCCTAATTAAGACTGTAGTGTATTATTTTCCAAAAATAATATACAGCATTATATTTTGATGGTCAGAAATAATTTAAAATATACGTTAACAGTGCATATCAATTGTCTCGATATAATTTATTACATCTATTCTAGTCGTGTGTAAGTTTTTCTTATAATTGAGCATCTGTCAGGGGAACAAACAATAATAAAGTGAACATTATTGTTGCATGTACCCAGGAGAAGATGTCAGTTACGTTCGTAATGCTGGAGGCTGAAAATGAAGAAACTCAAGAAAGGATTTGGAAAAAAAGGATGGGAATTAGAAAAAGTGCAACAATAGGGAGTGTTCCAGAGTTTCAAAGAAAATATCAAAGTGTATATTTACAAAAAGGAGAAAGAAAAAGTATAGAAGAGAAAAGGGCACTCTTGAAATAAAAGTGACTAGAGCAGGAGAAGAAATTGGAAGAATAGCTCGTAACAATAGAAAAGCATGGATAACACAAGATATAATAAAAATTATTAATGAAAGGCGTAAATATAAAAACGAGAGACATGAAAATGGTAAATAGCAGTACAGACGCTTGAAGAATGAGATAAATAGGAAGTACAAACCAGCTAAAGAGACTTGGCTACAAGAGAAATGTAAAACGGTTAAGAAAATAATGGTGAAAGGGTAAATAGGCGCAGCTTATAAGAAAATCAAATAAACATTAGGCGAGAGGAAAAAATATTAGCAAAAACATCAGGAGAGCGGATGGGAAGCGAATTGTGGATAACGAATAAAAAGCAGAACGATGGAAGGAACATCTAGAAATCAAGATCAGTCAGTAGAAGAAGAGGATGTAGATGATGAAGAGTTGGGGGACAAAATTTATGGTCAGAGTTTGACAGGGCCATGGCTGACAGACCTGAGTAATTGTCAAGCCCCAGGAATTGAAACATTCCAGCGGAGTTGATCAGATCATCAGGCGAAGGAGCAATATCATGGCTGTTCAGGATAGTTCGTGAAATCTACGAAACAGGAAAAATTCCAGAAAATTTTAGTAAAAACATAATTATACCCATACCGAAGAAAACTGGGGCTGATAGATGCGAACAATTAGTTTAATATCCCATGCATGCAAAAAAATTAACTAAAATAGGATATACGAGGATAGAACGTCATATAACATGCAAGTTACGGGATGATCAATTTAGCTTTAGGAAGAATGTACGCGCAAGAGAAGTAATATTGATTTTCGACTAATTTTAGAAGACTAAATAAGAGAAAGCAGCCTACGTTTATGGCATCTGAAGATTTTGAAAAAGCGTTTCAATAATGTGAACTGGAAAGGATTTTGAAGAGAACTAGAATAAAATCTCGAGAAAGGAGGATGATAATAACGTTTACATAAGACAGGGAGCAATATTAAAATAGAAAATGAAGAAAACAAAGCTATAATCAATAAACGAGTAAGACAAGGATGCAGTCTGTCATCCACGCTGTTTAACTTATATATAGAACAGGCGATGAAGAAGGTTAAAAAGAATCATACTGCAAGGTAAAAAATAAAAACCCTATGCTTTTCGGATGAAATTGTAGTATTAGGGGAGTCAGAAGAAGACTTGGAAACCATAATAAATGTCATGAACGTAGCACTGGAGAAAGAGTTCAATATAAGGAAACCAAAGTAATTGAGTGTAGTATGGGAAACAGTAGAATAACAAAGGCTGTTATATTTGGAAGGGATATTTTGACGGACGTTAAGGAATTCCGCTACTTGGGGAGTAATAACTAGGGATGGTAGAAGTATAGTAGACATACAGAGTAGGATAACACAGGCAAGGAAGAGGAATTTACTTACGGGTAATATAAGTGTGAATATTAGGAAATCGTTGCTAGAAATGTTTGTATGGTGTGTGGCGTTATATGGGTGCGAAACGTGGACGATAGGAGTTGGGGAAAGGAAATGAATCGTAGCCTTTGAAATGTGGTGCTATAGGAGACTGAGATGGGTGGATGGAATCTTTAATGAGGAAGTTCTACCAAGAGAAGGGATAGATTAATAGGCCACGTTTTAAGACACGAGGGTTTTGTAAAATTAGCATTAGAAGGAAGTCTGTGGGGTAAGAACAGAAGATGAACGTCAAGGATTGAATACGCTAAGCAGATTAGGGATGATGTGGGTTGTGCTAGTTATGCTGAAATGAAAAGTCTTGTGCAAGATATTTTGGCATGAAGGGTTGCATTGTGACAATTTTTTCCTTATTTGTGTTAAAAGTAAATAGCAAGCTGTATGATGTTGCGTGCAGCTTTTTGTTGAGTAACTCCTGAAGCCGCTCCTGTCTTGTCCGCGCTGTAACACGCCACGCTCAAGTGACACGCTATTTGCCTAACTCCGGGAGTGCAAATGCAATTTATCATCAGTCTCAATCGATATTAAAATGTCGAACAAATTATGTGAAAAATGATTAAAATTAAACGGAAAAATTGAGAGGTGCTGGGTTATAAACTATGGAACCCACAAAGAAGACATTAAAACAATTATGCAAATTAGTTCCTTTTCTTTTATTTACTCACAGAGAACTCTTTTTAGATCAGGGGCTGTGTAATGAGTACAAGTAATTAAATAAACATATACATAATAACTCAGCAATTGTAAAGAGGTGTTTGCCATATCAAAAGAATGAAACAGTCAAAAAAATGGGTAAATTATTTAAAACAACCAGACATTGCAAAATCAGCCATACTCTGAAGAAAGAAAAAAGCGCGTACATAAACTAACAAATGTTCTTATAATCCTTGATAGTAAAAATCAACAAAAACCACTTGCAAATTGTAGAATTACTTTTATCGTTCAAACATAATTTTTTCTGACTTTAAATTTGTTAATAAATTTATAAAAATACGGCTAATAATTAAATTTAGACGTTTTTCATTTATTTACTTTTATCGCTCTTTCAAAAGGCGACCGAGTGGCAAATATAATTGTACTATTATGCAAAATTAAAAATTATAGGTAATAAGAAAATGTACCCTTTCAAAAATTAACAATTTTTCCAACATTTCGATAAGGTTCATTTCTCTTCATTCGTTAAAGGTTCATTTGCAAAAACATACAAATATTGAACATTTTTAAACAACATAGGAAAAGGGGTTAAGATTTTTTCAAAATCAATATTTTCTGAAACAGTTTATTATTATATGTGTAACGTGAAAGTTATCCTTACCATGCAATTGTACTCTTAATTAACATGATGCACATATCAGACATTCAGGCACATATTTTCGCATTACTTATTCTTCCTATCGTTCTTTTCATTTCTGTTCATTCAGGAATAGAATTGCACTCAAGTTACGTAACAGACTGGTTCGTATATAATTTTGTCAAAGGGAGGAGGGAAATTGAAAAACGTGAAAAGATTTAGAGGTATATTTTTTGGGTGAACTAAACACCAAATGTAACGGAATTTTGTACATGCACCAAAGATAAACATTAAGGAAAACGAAGAACAGACGTGCTTGTCCCCAAAAATATTAGTGCCTCAGATGATTCATTCCGAGGACATTAAAATTTGTATATATCATTAGTGGCAGCTCCTTCTTTTCACATGTTTTCCCTGGAATCATAAATTATAGTGGCAAGAAAGTTTTTCAAGAGGATAGTAACACCCATATAAATGTGAGAGATATTTCCTTCCATAGCATAGTCATATTTTATTAATTATATATAATTATAATATATTAAGAAATATAAAAATCTTCGAAAGTTTTCGATGTAATATTATATTTAAGATAACCAACCATGGGAATGTGTTTTTTAAATATCAAATTTCAAATTACAACCTGCTCTGATGAGCAATTAGTAAACATTTAACACAGAAATATTTGTGAAATAGAGTTTTCCCCTAAACGTTTTACATTGCTATAAGATTCTTATTCAATACAGATGACAGCTTATTTCAGAAATGTTAGTACTAAAGGACTGAGTCGTACAGCACGTTCATAAAGAAATGCTTTGGATGATTTCCTAATCGTTAAGTTTTTTTTCACTCGCAAACTTTACTTCGTTCCTAACAGACCATAGGGTGTCTACTATTATCCTTAGCGTCTGACTGGGATCTCTACAAAATTTCTAAGTTGTAGTTGTAACCCGTAGGTCCAGATAGGCTTCAGTAAGCTTTTGTGTAGAGTTGTAGTGCTTCTCTCAAAATTCAAATTTTTGTGCTGCTATTAAATACTTCCAGGACTGGTTTTATTCCTCTAAGTAAGATTTTTTAAATACTTTGGACATTATTGGCAGTAAGCTTTTCGATTGGTAACGACAACAGGGAAATTGTACACTATTATTTTCCTTATTTGAAAAATTTTCTAATATTTTGTAATGACGTCGTCCTCATTCTCTATGAAATCTGTATGCTCTAATATCATTTATTTGTTAAAGATAGTTAAATAATAATAATAATAATAATCATATTCCGTAGATCCTGTAAAGAAGCTAAGCTTCAAGGATGTGGAATGGGTCAGGGTGTACATTCATTACATTATTTTATTGTATAAAAGAAAAATATACTTATAACAAATTTTTGTATTATAAACTATTATAAATTACTCTTCTCCGATTCTTCTATAAATTCCTTTATTGAATAGAAGGAGTGGCTAAGCAAAAATGAGCGTAATTCAGTGTTAAATTTACCTTGATTATCGGACAACTGTTTAATTCTGTGCGGCAGTCTGTTGAAGATGGATATCCCTGAATAATGCACACCTTTCTGTGCAATTGACAATGTTTTACATTTTTTATACAGATTATTTTTGTTCCTTGTATTGAAGGGATGAATATCAGAATTATTCAAAAATAAGTGCCTATTTGTAATTAAAAATAACATCAATGAATAAATGTATTGGCACGTCAAAGTGAAAATACCTAACTTTTTGAACAGATTTCTGCAAGAAGTTCGTGAGGAAACCTGACATATTGCTCTAATAACACGTTTTTGACTAATAAAAATCTTATCTACGCCTACTGAGTTGCCCCAAAATATAATACCATATGATAAAATAGAATGAAAATATGCAAAGTATACTAATTTTCTTGTTTTTAAATCACTGAAGGTGGACATTGCTCTGACAGCATATGTAGCTGAGCTGAGTTTCTTAAGTAATTGATTAATCTGATCAGTCCAATTTAATTTATTATTTACTAAGAGACCTAAGAATTTAACAGAGGAAGTTTCATTTACATTTTTGCTGTCGTATTTAAGTGTTATAGATTGTAAAGCTGTGTTGAGTGTGTGAAATTGCATGAAATGTGTTTTGTCACAGTTATTTGTTAGTCCGTTTGCATTAAACCATGTTAGCAGGTTAGTTAAATTATTGTTACTTGCCTCTTCTAGGGATAAGCTTTTAATTAGGATATTTGGTTTTATATCAACTTATTTGATTTACAATTATCTTTGCGAGGAATAGTTTACGAATGTAAATCGCTTCAGAAATGTGAACTATATAATGGAGGTGGATGATGTAAGGTGATGTCAAGTAGAGCCCCCTTCGTTCCTTCCTTCAATACGCCGTAATGAAGTGATTTGACGTAAGGCCCTGCGGGGGAGTGAAGGGCACAATGGCCCTGTTGCTTCAGTGAGGGGGACAACTCACTGCCGCACGAACGCAAAACTTTCCCCGCGACGTACGCCACTTCATTTAACAACTTCTTGGAGATATTACTTCCTGTATTGTTCCCGGAAACATTCTCCGGGACGCAATTGCTGAACCCCGCCCGTCGCCCTGTCACATTTACAAACTGTTATTACGTTTAACGAGACGGAAACAGGGGTATGAAAAAAGTTAATCACACGGACATACGACATTTCTAATTACGAACTAGATACATTCCTCTTATTATCATTAGCCTATTAGTAACAACATGTTATTACATAAAAGGAGTAATTAAAAACAAAAGTAATTAAATTATCTAACTTATTATTACAACTAAAATACAAAGAATGACCCGGACGTCGTAGCAGCAAAATCAAATTTTGTAATATTCTAAATAACGAACTGAGGAGTTGGGGGACGAAACATATTCAAATAAAATTATTCTATTTATGACTTTTGGCCATTCTTTGTATTTCACTTATAATATGTTCCATAATGTATTTATTTCAATTAATTAAAAGAAAAACACTTTGAGTCGTCAATTTTGTATTATTTCAGAAGCTTTCGGCAATGGCCATTTTTAGCTGTAAGATATAAATATTATACATACACAAAGTTATTACTCATAAAATATCAAGAACAGCAATACTTATACGCGTCTGTCAAATATTAATTTACCAATTACCTCACGTACAGATTTTACAATTCATAGCAGCAGAGTGGTACACGTCTACATCTCATCACTGTCCAATTCAAACTGGTCAACATTGCGTAAAATACAGTTACAGCACTACTACGGCTAGAATTCAAGTAACGGTAAAGAGAGACATTCTGTTTTATTAGGTTGTCCAGGCTAGAATTCAAGTGAAGTTAAGCTGCTGAGGACAAATTATTGTGTAAAATTAGGTTTTTGATGCTAGAATTCAGGTCAAATTAAATTAATGCGGAGAAATTTTCTAGAAAATTATGTTTTTGAGGCTAGAATTGAGGTAAGGTTAGATTTATCATGACATATTTCGTAAAAAAATTAGTTTTCTGATGATAAAATTCAGGGAAGACATAGCAAGTGGAAATACTTCAAATGTAGCTCAGCAAAGCATATAGTTTATTTTTTGAAGAAAGACAAGAATGGAAAAACGTCGACCGGACCAGGGACTCGAACCCAGGACCTCCAGATGTCCATTATTCACGAATTTCCTATAATTAGGGCGTGAAGATTGTGATTAGTGAATTGGTAGGTGAGCGTAGCTTAGGTGTTGAGTTGGTCCTTGGACATCGACTCGGATTAGCTCAGTTAGTAGAACCCACGGCTAGAAATAGAGAGGTCCTGGATCGAGTCCCTGGTCTGGTCGACGTTTTTCCGTTCTTGTCTTTCTTCTAAAAATTCAGGTAAGTTTATATTGCTATGGCGAGTTTGACAATAACGGTATTTTGCGTTTCTATCCTCCTTCCCTTTTGATCAGGACCATGGCCTGTTTATGTTTATAAACCGTCATTTGAATATATTATATTGAATCTGTTATCAATAAATGAAAGGAACTATACTGCGTGTCTTAGGAGAAATTAATATTTGATTGATGAATCCGTAGGCGGAAGGAACAGGAACGCGGAACATTGAAATCTATATCAATAAGAACACTTTTCCTTATGTGAACCGTTGAAAAATTGGAATAGCAAAGTTTCCACTTTCTTTTCTTCACTCGCGGACATGAATAACACACCACTCCAATTTTATCCAGCAACGTTTGAAAACATTTCTGAGCATTTGGCGTTGATGATACTACAGTAATTGCGTAGGAGTCGGTGTCTTAGAGGGAAGGCTGTTAAACGCATAGAGAATGTTCCGTGTCGGCGTTGAAAGCGGACGGCTGGCGCGAAGTCAAGGCTGCGGTGGCGCTCTGTGCGAAGCCAATTACAGAAATTTGACGTTATTAACTTGGGGAAGGTGTGTGGAGGGGAGGAAAGGGCAGGGGCAAGGGCAGGGGCAGGGGCAGGATAGGGGAAGGGGCGCATTGTCGGCTTTTGGCACCTGCCAGGGCTTCCTCGCACGGGACGCACCTGTTCCCCCGCGGCTCATCCTACTCTCAACGACCTATTTCAGTGCACTACCAGCCACGATCGAGCCTATTATTGGGCTATATGCAGCTTACATCAACCTGAAATTTTTCCGAAAAGGAAGGTGAGCTACAGAGTGTTGCAGGACACATAAGCAGGAAAATCAGTTAATCAAGCAGTTAGATTTTGTGATTTGCGCAGGGCAGAGGTAAATAGTTGTTGTTGTGGTATTCAGTCCTAAGACTGGTCTGATGCAACCCTCCATGATAACCTACCTTGCGCAAGCCTTTCCATGTCCGTAATCTGTTTAGTAGAGAATTACTTCCGTAGATCAGCTGTAGGATTTTTAAAGATTACCGCAAGTACTTCATTCATAAAAGTAAAAGTTCTTTAGCTTTATTTATAGAAAATGTAGAGACAAGAGAAGCAATATTGACCTTGCGATTAATTTTAGAAGACAAGATAAGAAAAAACGACCTACGTTCATGGCATTTGTAGATTTAGAAAAAGCGATTGATAATGTGAACTGCAACACACTATTAAGGGTTTTGAAGAGCACTGGAATAAAATATCGAGAAAGGAGGCTTATACATATCCTCTACAGAAGACAGGCAGCAGTAATTAAAATAAAAGATAAAAAGATCCGAAAGGAGTAAGACAAGGATGCAGCATGTCGTCCATGCAGTTTAACTCATATATAGAACAGGCGATGAAGAAACTTAAAATGTAATATGGGAAAGGAATCACACTGCAAGGATAAGAAATAAAAACTACACGCTTTGCAGATGATATTGTAGTATTAGGGGAGTCAGAAGACTTGGAAACCACAATAAATAGCATGATCGTGGTCCTGGAGAAAGAGTTCAGTATGAGGATTAATAGAGGCAAAATGAAGGTAATGGAGTGTAGTATAGGAAACAATGGAATAACAAAGGGTGTTAAATTGCGAAGAGATATTTTGAAGAAAGTTATGGAATTCTGCTACTTGGGAAGCGTAATAACTAGGGATGGTAGAAGTATTGCAGGCAAAAAAGAGTAGGATAGCACAGGGAAGGAAGGCTTTCGCGAAAAAGAGGAATTAACGTAGGGTAATATAAGTGTGAATATTAGGAAATCATTGCTAAAATTGTTCGTGTATAGCTTGGCGTTATATGGGTGCGAAACGTGGATGAGAGGAGTTGGGAAAGGAAAAGAATAGAAGCCTTTGAAAAGTGGTGCTATAAGAGAATGAGATGGGTGGATAGAATCACAAACGAGGATGTTCTAAGAAGAATAGGGGAAGAGCGAACAATATTGAGGGCGTTGATCAAGAGTAGGGGTAGATTAATAGGCTACGTTTTAAGTCATGATGGTCTTGTAAAATTATCATTAGAGGGAAGTGTGTGGGGTAACAACAGAAGAGGGAGGCGAAAGATGGAATACGGTAAGCAGATTAGGTAGTATGTATAAGAATAGTCTTAGGACTGAGTAACACAACAACTATATAAAATATCATAATATTAGTAACAACATATTATTTGAATAAACCAATTTCTTTCCTTTTACAGACTGTATTCTTTAAATTTAGTTGTTTGAAATTATTATATTGCTTAACAACTCATTTCACTTTTGTTAAAATTTGAGGGATATAATTATATTGATGCAAGTTAAACGATTCAACAAACAATTGCCTATTCTGCGTTTATGAGATCTCTTAAGCGGAAATGCACCTGTAACAAGATGGTAAAAATGTTACACCTTGTTATGTGTCGTTTTCTAGCAACCGAGGAGGAAAAACGTGTCCTAGTGTCGAGTTTCATTGTGTAAAACCCGTCTGAACATTTTAAAAGTACTTGATGGTAAAAATTATGGAGCAGACAGATTTATTTTACTTCTCACGTATAGATATCTGATTAGGTCAAAACTGGACTCTGCATGTATACTCTACGCAACAGCAACTAAAGAACTTATAAGCAAACTAGACACCGTACATAAAAGAATAGTAATAGGCTGCTTCCATATGACCATGTAACCCATTAATTAGAAATGTAATCCTCCCCAGGCATCAATCCTGAACCAAGTAATCATCCAGATACGTCCCTTTCTTTAAAAGATTCAGAAAAAAAAGATATTAAACCACTGCTAAACAGCAATTACCCTCCATGGAAAATTCCCGCGCTGGAATTTGTAGAAAAACATCACGTGAAATAGCGTTATCCCTTGGAGAGGGGATACATGGAGTTTGTCTTAGAGACATTGAAAGTCGAGGAAGAGGTGAAGGAGTAAGGTGGAAGACGTCGAGAAAGGGAGAGACAGAGATGTATGGTGAAAGACGTTGAGCAGGCGAGGGACTTAGAGTAGTAGTGTGGTGCAAGACGGAGAGGAGTGAAGAAGTGTTAACAATGAGGAATGCTAGAGAGAAGAAGGAGGAAAAACCTCAGATCTACCGGCAGCTTCAGGTTAAACCCGAAGGAAGAGGGAAGGAGGAAGCTCCAGTCGCATGGTAATCTGCAGCGAGACGCACATGAAAACGAAACAATAATTAACCCCGAGAACTTTAAAATCGTCCCCTTTAATTTCGTTACTTGTGTATTTGTAAAAGCGTACAGGACCTCCTTTAAGATGATTGTGTTTTTTATATATAAATTAAAGTATCATATATTATTTCCTAAAGCAAGTAAATTTATTAAATAATTAAAATAATATTCCAATCATTAGAATACCATTATTTACATTTAAATTTTTGCATTGAAAACATAAATGTCATGTTAAACTGTATAAAATAGTTAATTTAAAGATAAAACTGTATTGGTAATTGAAATTTTTTACAAGTCGAAATTGACTACTTTGTTCATGCGACTATAAATAAAATGATAAATAAATAAATAGGATGGTAAAGAAATGGCACAATGTATGAAAAGTTTAAAATCCAGTGATTTTTACATAGACGCCATTGACTTCCATCATCTAAGTAATAACTCAGATCTTGGAAGGAAGGAACATGTTGCCAATACTAGAATAATAACTGGGCACAGCAATTTAGCCACACTTATCTACTGCGTCTTATGATCTGTGTAACACTGCCTTAAATATAGACCATTTCAATGCCCAATCACCACAAAAACAGACTAAAATACCTACAGGGAAAATATACAATTCATCTTGGACTCCCATGAATATCAAAGGAACATTATTAAGTTTTGTAAAGATAGAAAGATTTTTATTTATTTTTGATTTAAAAGTCAAATGTAATGAAGATAAATAATAAATTAGTGGTTAACGAACATAAAAGTGGAGATAACCAGTATCTTATGTTGTAAATTCATATATGTTAATGTGGTGTTGTGGTTTTCCGTCCTAAGACTGGTCTGATGCAACCTTCCATGCTAATCTATCTTGCGCAAGCCTTATAACCAGCACGACGCACATCTTTCCTAATCTGCATAGCGTATTCCATCCTTGCCTCCCTCTTCTGTTCTTACCCCACACACTTCCCTGTAATGCTAATTTTACAAGACCCTCGTGTCTTAAAACGTGGTCTATTAATCTATCCCTTCTCTTAGTAAACGTCCTCCATATTGTTCGCTTTTCTCTAATTCTGTTAATAACTTCCTCGTTAATGATTCTATCCACCTTCTGATTTTCAGCATTTGCATAAAGCTCCACATTTCAAAGGCTTCTATTATTTTCCTTTCCGCAACTCCTATCGTCCACGTTTCGCACCCATATAACGGCACGCTCTATACGAATATTTTAGCAACGATTACCTAATATTCACACTTATATTACACGTTTTCGCGAAAGCCTTCCTTGCCTGTGCTATCCTACTCTTTATGTCTACTATACTTCTAACATCCCTAGTTATTACGCTTCCCAAGTAGCAAAATTCCTTAACTTCCGTCATAAAATCCCTTCGCAATCTAATACACTTTGTTATTTCACTGTTTCCCATATTACACTCCATTACCTTGGTTTTCCCTGTATTAATCCTCTTATTGAACTCTTTTCCCAGGACCACGTCCATGCCATTTATTATGGTTTCCAAGACTTCTTCTGACTCCGCTAATACTACCAAAGAGTATCTTAAATTGAAAGAGAGGCAATACATGTGCTGGGAGGGTGACGGTCTTCCCCTCTCCTATAGGTGTAACTCGCTTGTGTGGCCATAAGAGCCCATGTATCCCTTCCCCTTTTCAGTTCCCTTCCTATGCGAGTTGCCTGTTTCAGGATCACCCTCATGTAGCCTGTTAACCCCCAAAAAAGCGTTTTTTGAGTCCTCTAAAATCCTTCATAAAGCAGCAAAAGACAAATTTAAGTGGATTATTTTACCCCATATATTAGTGTTTCCAAATATATAAGGCAAAATAATCAATTAAAATGGGAATATTAAAAATATTACGCATTTTTCGAGTCGGTATTGCGAGTTGGATGCGAAGTTATATCAGCATGTTACTACATTAAACGTTAAAAATATATAATTTTCTATTCGCAAATGTTGGAACAAAACTTAAATTCTTTTACCTAAGATCTGAATTCGGAAAATACGTTATTTTAATAATATAATTTAGATAGTCCGAAGTTTCGATGAAGTTTTTTCGCAAATGGCTCTCAAAGGGAATTTTTATTTTTTATTAGTTCACTCTGATTCTTAAGCTCCCTTTGTTAAATAAAGTGGTATATCTTGTGTTATTAACGCCAGGGTCAAAAGCCAAGTACTGCGTGAGTATAACAATGTAGCTGAATTGTTGATGAGTGAGGTGACTTAGGATCGCTCCAACACTAATTTATCTTAGAAGGGAACTTGTTCGGAATTTTATTCCCCATCTGATTTCACTACATCATCGATTATTTCCGAAAATACACTTAAATTCAAGCGAGAAACGGACAAAGCCGTGTTGTCACTATTCAATTAAAATTTATAATCCTTACTTTTTCAAATTAATATTTATTTTCATTTAATCGATTAAATAAAAATATATCAACAGGGCTTATTATCTCAGTCAGGTTGTTTAATTATTTAATCGCGCTGAATAAGTCGCGCATACATAAATAGTTTAAAAAAACGTTTTCGTAATTTGAATTTTTGTAATTATTTTTCTATAAAAATGTTTAAAAACGAATTGTAATGTTTTATAATTAAATTATAAAATGTGACATTTCATTAATTTAATGAGATAGTGTTTCATTTTTAAAGTTCAATCGGCCCAAGCATATTGAAAATTCCTTTCTATAAGAATTTAGACCATAGAAAAAACAATTTCCATTCTCGAACAACATTTGCGAATAGAAAATTATATATTTTTTGTAAAAATACGCATCCAACTCGCAATACCGTTTTCGAAACATGCTCAATATTTTTAATATTTTCATTTGAATTGATTATTTTGCCTTATGTATTTGGAAATACTAATATATGTTGTAAATAAAAAACCCATTTAAATTTGTCTTTTGCTGCTTTAAGAAGGATTTCAGTGAACTCAAAACGCGCTGTTTTTACATAGGCTCTTATGGGCCTACGAGCGAGTTGCACCTAGAGGTGAGGGGATGACGTCACATTGCCTCTCTATCTATTTAAGATACTCTTTGAATACTACAATATCGTCGGCAAAGCGTCAGGTTTTTATTTATTCTCCTTGTAGTATGAATCCTTTTCCATATTCCGTTTTCAGTTTCTTTATCACCTGTTCTATATATAAGTGTTAAACATCATGGGCGACAGACTGCATCCTTGTCTTGCTCCTTTCTACATTACGGCTTTCTTTTTTTCATCTTCTATTTTCATTACTGCTGCTTGTCTTCTGTAGAGGTTAAGTATAAGCCTCCTTTGTCTTTATTTTATTCTGGTGCTCTTCAAAATCTTAAATAGTTTGTTCCAGTTCATATAGTCAAACGCTTTTTCTAAACCTACAAATGTAGGCCGGTTTTTTTATCATGTCTTCTAAAATTAGTCGCAAAATCAATATTGCTTCTCTTGTCCCTACATTCTTCCCAAACCAAAATTGATCTTCTACTAACTCGCATTCTATTTGACGTTCCATTCTCCTATATACTACTTTGTTAATACGCATGGGATTATTGAGGAAGGCGCTGCGGGAGTTTCTCGTAGACGCTTCAGCCCAGAGTGACTGCGGGGCTTACCTGATCATGTCGGGGATGCCTCGCACTCTCTCTGGGTATTTTTTATCAAAGTTCTCATATGCCGAGACACCTTCACCTATTTTAGGAGGTATATGTACTGGGGTCAAAGACCTTGGGCATATGGCAAGAGCTGTCCGCTGATCCCATTGGATCAGTCGGCCAACTGCCTCCTGAAACTGGTGGAGACACGGAGAAGGGAATGCTGCGTCCCCACAGCAGACTCGTCTCCCGTCATTCGGAAGGGCGTGAGAATAGTACCCAATGCCCGACCTACCTGATGCAGGTTTTCTAGGGTTTTCCCTGCATCTCTTTAGGTGAAACACCGGGTAGGATCCTTAAACCATAGCCCGGGGGCCCTAGTTAACCCTTGGCTACCTTGCTCTACCTTCCGCATCCCCCCTTTTCAATTCCCTTCCTATGCTATTAAAGGGGAGTTGCCTGTTTCAGGATCACCCTCATGTAGCCTGTTAACCAAAAAAAAAATATGCATGGGATTCTAAACTAAACTAATATTGCCCGTGTTGTTCGCTTCTATTTAAATAATTGTCGCTGTTGTCGCTAATGGCCAGGCAGTCGATGCGACCGTTATAAATAAATTTGGAAAAAAGAATTGCCTGTCAGACAGAATAAAGTGGTAGTCTCTGCAAGCGGATAGAATGCTGTCGATGGAAGGAACGCAATTAGTCGACACTAATTGAATTGCACGGAGACCGCAAGCGGGAACCGCAAAGCGCAGGCGGCCAGCAGCACCTCGCAACCGTCGACCGTCGATTGTCGCGGTTTCCATGTCTCACAAAAGAAAAGGCCTATTCCGTGGTGCGTGCTGCGTCGACGTGGCAGACGCACGTGCAAGGGTGCGGACAGAGGCTCGCATGTCTGGCGCCATCGGGAACTCGCCATCTGCGCGCCCAATTAAGCGATTCACGACCGTCACGATCATCGCTAATTACTCGCACAGCCACGGACATTCAAATCTTCAAGTCTTATTCTGTAAGCCAATGAAATTCCACGAAATCTTTGCTGGTAGAATACGATCGACGAGAAAACGAGAGTCGTAATCCGTCTCAAGCAACCAATAACCTGGTGAAATATACGCAACAGACATCACATTAGTTTATAATTCTCTGTTGAGACTTCACATCTTACTATCGGAGCCCTCGAAGACATCTTGCTTTGCAACGGGAATACTCAATCATATTGTCACCGACTGAAAAATGATCAGATTCTGACTTTATATAATCAATATTACAACAAATCGAAACAGTCGTTGTTTTCGTCACGATAATTATGAACTAAATTGACCGTTTTGATAAGTTATCTGAAATCATAATATTCCCTTCATCTTATTATTATTATTACTTTTTTTATTACACATGGGATTACTCGATTGTCTGGCAATTGATCATTAACATGAAAACATATGAAGATAAGATATGTGCAAATAAGGATCTCATTAATATTAAAAATCAACTCGTATTTCGTTAATGTTGGAAACTTTATGGATAAAGATAATTCTGTGTGGTTTGATGAGGATTTCTTCAATCTATTACAAAATTCCACTCCTAAAATTACGAATACTATATTAATGCAACCAATAAATTAAGCTGAAATAATTACGGTAATAAGAAACTTGAAGTGTTCCTCGGTAGCAGATATATACGGTATAATTAGTAAAATGGTAAAAGAATGTGCGTTTCTACCGCTTTACCACTTGAAATAATATTTAATAAATGTCTTTCCGCTGGAATTTTTCCAGATGTATCTAATTATAGGCCCATTTCTCTCCTTTCTATTTTTTCTAAAATATTTGATAAAATAATACATATTAAATTACTTCATTTCTTGAATAAATATAAGATTTTATCAAGAGCACAACGTGTATGGCTTCCTTAAAGGAAAGTCCACAGATAGCGGCATTCGACACCCTACATCACTAAATATTACTAAAAAAGTTGGAATAATATGGAATTCGGGGAAATACGTCACTTCTACTAAGATCGTATCTTACAAACCGTAAACAACAAGTAGTAGTTGAAACTAAAGACGGCCAACTTCACTTGTACGATTGGAAGTGGAGTTCCTCAAGGATCAATTCTTGGGCCTTTACTTTTTATTCTATACATAAATGATCTTACAGGATACGTACATCCTCCAAAATAGATTCTCTACGAGGATGACACATTGCTGATAAAAACTTCGATAATCTGATTAAGAAAGTAGACAGCAGGACTCTGGACGTCTAAATTTTTGGTTTAACGCGAATAAATTATCCTTCAACGTAGATAAGACTTAGTTGAGTTTAGTGCTGATGCTCGTAATAGCTTTTTCTGTGCCTGGGATTGATGATAAATTAAAGTGTAATGACGATATAGATCTGCTTGCTGCAGTTGAGCTTGTTATTCTCTCACAACACTAATGCAAAACGTTCATGTACGTCAAAATGATTTACTTCGCGTATTTTAATTCAATGATGTGCCATGGCAACTCAAATTGGGGAAACTGCTCCAGGAGCAATGAAATATTTAAGTTGCAAAAGGTTACCATTAGAATACTTTCTAGTACAAATTATAGATAAAGTTTCAAACCGTTCTTCAAAAGTTTGGAAATACTTACTGTACGAAGCGTATATATTCATGAAATCTTAACGTTTGTATAGCGGAACATTAATTTTTTCAACCGAATTGCGAATTTGAATTTCATGAATACGCGGCCAGAAATCGTTCAGCTGTAAGGTCGGACAAGCACCGCCTTGCTCTACACCAGAAAACTATTCACAATACCAGTTTACTTTTATACAACAGCCTTCCTCCAGAGGTTGAAAACAATAACTACAAAAGTTTCGTGAAGCAGAGTAAAACTATTCTATTAGATGGCGCTGCTGTTTTACTCTGTACAGGTTTTCTTAATCGTCTCTCTTATATTAAAAATTAAGGTTCTTGCAGAAGTGTTGAATGTGTTTCGTTGTAAAATAACACACCACATATCTTTAAACTTTCTGTACAGTTTTTTCTGCTCTTCTGTTTGTTTGTTTCGTGTATTGCCTGGAGTTATTAGATTCCTGGTCGCGCAGCTCCAAGTAGTGAAAACTCCATTTCATGTGTTATTGTTCCTCAGGATGTGTTTGTGATCTCTTGTGCGGGTGTAGTGTTTTTAACGACTTCAGACTATATACTTATTTTATCAATTTATTTTGAGACTATTTGTAATTTATTATGTACCTCATTTTGTTCTTAAAATTATTTGTTATTTGTAATGTACGACGTGTTCTATTTCCTAAATGGAGAACTAATGGAAACAATAATAAATCTAAATTAGTTAAAGCCATATTTTCAATCAAATGAGCATAGCTCCGTAGCGTTTCGATAGTTTTGCAGTAATTCTCCTGTGCATTAAGTTTTGGTCCGCGTATCAAATTGATTCAACAATGAAATAAAGCCAGTCCATATATATGTTACCCCAGATATTTGAAGACTGAGAAACAAAACGAAAGAGAAGCAATGTTGTCCCTTTGGACAGAACGCTCTCCAAATGAATACAAGCAGTTTTCTCACTGTCAAAGATACGTAATAATTTCGAATTTCAGTCGGAGCATGATGAACAACGGTGCGTCTTGTAACTACGTAATACATTTGTTAATCATTGTAAAGATACACCTGACATTCATGATTTGCGTCTAGAATGTAAATTCAAATGTAGTACAGTACAACTGATATCCAATAAATCTATCTGAAATATAGTAATATATTTATATAAAACCTGAAAAAAAAACTTGGCAAAGTTAATGCGGACGACAAGAAAATTATAATTGCTGGTGATTTTAACAAATTTCCTGGATAACTCCGGAAAAAAGTTTATGGCCATTCCTTTGGTATTTTCCTAAATTGTCAAGTTTCAATTCGTTGTATGAAATTCTATTCAATATTACAAGGCTACAAATCTCTAATAATAGTAATATTTTGGTTATACGATTTAAAATTAATTGAGTCATTTTTCTAATGATATTCGGCCACGTGAGAGTTGAAAAGAAAATGTCGGAAAGCAATCAAGTCCAGTTTGGCCTTGTTGTTGTCTCCTAAATGTAATGGAAACGTGATCTTTATCAGTAGAAATGTGGCATCTACTCTGGCGTCCGCATTGCCAGTGCCTGTAAGGTACGGGCGGAACCTCGTTACGAAGCACGTCGCCAGTTATAAACAAGCGGCTTGTTCTTTGAGAAAAGCCGCACGTAGCGCTCATACATTACTCTAGCCGCTTTTCAGCAACATTATAATTACGCTCGCGGTTCAGAACCGAAACGGTAAACGTGGAAAAATAAAAGGATCAGGAGGTCCATGACGTCGGCCAGGGGTGTGAATCTAACGCGGACCCAATTAAAATTAATGACCTCGGCTATCGCCTTCTAGTAATTACAAAGCTAGCTTAAATGGTACCCATTAAAGAAGCCAATACCAATAAGATGCACCCGCAGAACTTATATACGTCAAACATTGCCCGCGATGGATAAATTAAAAAAAGTGGCTAGTAAAAAAATAAATGTTTTACTACGTCAAATATTACGAGCGAGGAATATTATAAAATTAATATAACTTTTTGAATTAATTATAACATGTTTTGTGGAGTACTCCATTCAGCTCGTATGGGAAATATTAGGTCTACTTTAAAAGTATATCAATAAAGTTTCATAGAATCTACCTAAGATAGAAAACTATCATAAAAAGAATAAAAATGCCTATTTTAACAATTTTGCAGAGCCCTTGCTAAACATCGTAAATATGAAAAGTGTGGATGAAACACAGTATACACACAATCGATTTTGACAATTATATCATAGAAATCCTAAGAAAAACCTCTTTTATCAATGTTGTTTATGCAAATATTTTTTAATAATGGCCATATTAAAGCAAAGAGCAGTTGTGTCAAACTCAACTAATACCCGGGCCATTTCATGCAACTGGTAAAATTCATACGGGCCACAACACATTTACAAATTTTCTTAAATTTGGATGAAAATGGTTGCTCTCATATGTACTTCTAAATAGCATAAAATTTGTGAAGCAAATTATTTAATTTCTGGGAATTTTTCTTCTAAATAAAAATATATTTTGGGAATTCCTACTCCTCGATGTTTGGCTATTAAATCGAATAATTCTGAAAATCAATTAACTACAGTTCTATTGAGTGGGAGCATTTTCAACTTCAAATGAAAAAGGCCTGAGTAAAAACTGAAAATTCTTTATGTTAATCTATGAAATCATTATAATGTTTATCGATTTCTTCATTTTTACAACTATATTGTGAAAATGAGCAACTTTTATTGTATGCTTTTAAATTCTCGCACGTAGAAAATATTTTTTTGTAGATGACGTGTGCAACATCTTTCAAATTCGTGTTTTTATCAAACGCAAGTGAAAATAATTTAATTTTGTTAGATATTTCCTATGGTTGGGAACTTACGTTGCCTGCCTTTTCAGTAACTCTGTTTAACATCGTATTTCTTGATAACGATATATCTAGAAAAGACTGAAATTTTTGGGACGAATTCGGCAGCGTTTATCATACATTATTTGATTAAAGATCCATCGGTTAATTGTTTTGAATGTTTTTGCTAATAAATATCATATTTCGTGAGTAGCTCTTGTTACTGATTTATTGGTTTTCATGTATTTTTAAGCACTTTTTGCTGGTTATTAAGGGAATTCTTCATATTTTTCTTTTTTCTCCTCTTATTTTTTTCTTCTAAGCACGAAAATTGATTAAGTGACTTAATATCTTTAGTGACACCAATTGTTTCTTTACTAATTAAGCACATGTTGAAATTTTCTTCCCTCGTCATAAATTTTTCGTTTCTTGTTCAGCATTGAAAGAGAGATTTTTTGTAAAAAATGTTCACAATCTGCATTTTCAAATAATTTTAAAATAAGCCTAAAAAGAAAAACATCCGTCAAATCTTTAACAGACCAGTCGAGACAAATTATTTTAGAATATATAAAAATTATAACCTAACAAAACTAACATGCACTGGAAGTGAGTGTAATTTAATGAAAACGTTTAGCAATGTCTAGGTATTACACCATTTCACACACTTCTTGCGTTGTGACCAGTAAATATGAAATGCCACTTATTTAAAACACAATGTTGCACAACTGACAAACGTGATGCTCAAATCGTATTGGCTTTCCTCTAAAAATGATAATTAGAGCTGCCGTTAACTAGAAGCACTATCCTAGAGATCTCCCTTAAATGCTAACTTTGACGTAAAATATTGTCCTCCTTTCATTTTATTTCAGATAATCAGGGGCCAAAAGAATCTCTTCCTGGGCCGTAAGTTTGACACCCTTGCCATGACTACACTAAAATATTTTTAAGATATATTTCACATAGATGAAATAATTTTAACCAGAATGTATTAGCGCTGGTAAAACAGAATCATTAATACCAAAGAAAGATAAAAGAACTAAGCTCGGATGGTGCGCTGTGTGGAAAAATTAATCGACATTTAATTCAATAACTGAAGGGGCAGATTATTTTTTACCAGTGCTTAGAAGAGGAAGTTTGCAGTATTGGGAACAAAATGTGGAATGTTGTTAGTTAAGACAATGGGAGATATGAAGAATCAGTATTAAATTACTATAAGATTTGCTCTTAGAACAACAAAATACACCTCTTAAGTGTTTTACATAATTCAATAAATCTTGGTACCCCGCTACAATAGGAAACATGGATAACAATTAACAAATGTGGACGTGTCCTGTAAACTAGAACCCTGAGATAGAGATTACCATAGCCCAAAGTTAAACATATAATATTTATTTTAAAGTCAGAAAATTATAATTGAATATTTATCTAACTTAACAATGAGCCTACAAATAAATCAACCTTACAAATAATAATTGAATTTCTCTGTTTTCTAAGACATTAATTATGTATTGTTAGGTAAGCTCAGATACAGCAAAACAAAGAAGAGCGAATGATGATCTGAAATTGTTTTCAGAAAAAATACTGCTGACATAAATGTCCACAAATTTAAATATGTTATGAATATAGCCACGAAAGAGTTAAACTATGTAAAATCAAAACCACTTTAATTCAGATTAAATTAAATTTTGTGCGATAAAATGGGTAGTGAACACAAAGCACTATTAAAACTTTTTAATCTTCTAAATGAGTTGTTGGTCTTCTCGAAGGCAAAAAGTAATTCAGGACAATATTTTGTTGAGGTTTAAACAAATCCTGCATGGTTAATAAAACGTGAATATAAGGCAGGTATCTTTACAAAGAGCAATTAACTTATCGTTACAATGAACAAGTATTATAATTTTAAAACAAGAGATAAAAAATACAATTTCGGATTTCACCAGTTGAATCTAATGATTTTAATTCTTTTACTACCTTTCATGAATGTTTCAATGAATTTAATTTTAAAGTAGATGATGAAGTTTCCAAAATGACTTGAAATGAAATTTTTTGCGATATTGTCCGAAATATAGTAAAGACGATTCTTGAATTTAAATTCCATTTTCCGCGACAATTAAATCAGTAGCTTTAATGCAAGTAACTTTGAAAATTTTATTTATTTAATCAGTGACGCTCATTTGAAACAAAAATACAAATATTTCTGGATGATTTTGTCAGAACCCCAATATTTCAAAAAAGCCATTATTGTTTTACTTCAATTTTCTATAACCTATTTATGCGAAGTGGGATTTTCTTATTATGCTATAGTGAAGTAAAAGTGCAGACATAGGCTTGATGCCACACCAGGAATTAGAATTAAACATATAAATATTTTGCCTGATATCACAATTATATGCAATTCGAGGGCAAAATCATGTCATTAAGTGATTTATTTATTAATAATTTCATATTTATACTATATTACAGTTTTATACTTAAAATAATTACCAAATAATATTAACCAGTAGGAATTACCCAACCACAAAAATAAGCCAAGGGTTCCGTTAAATCGCCTGATTTTGCCAAGTGTTCCATTGCAGAAAAAGTTTGGGAAATCCTACTGTATCCTGTAATTGTTAAATTTTAACTCTATAAAGAAATGATTGTGTTTACGGAGATCTTACAATCAATGAATAATTTGTATGAGATTATTCCTTTTGCGAAGAGATATCATTTGATCGTAAGGAGCAAATATTTGTTTCTTTTTACTTTGCTGAGTCTGATTTATATTGAAATGGGTATCTTATAATAGACTACACGAAAGCAAGACATTACGTTCGGTGCAGATGGGGCGTAAATTACCTCGCTGGTTTCTTTTTGCATAGTCTGTAGCCCGGGTGATTTATAATTGAAATTGCGCGATGGAAGCGAGGAGCTATGATGACAGGTCTGTTTCGCCGAAACCAGTTCTCCAAGATATGTCCGTGAATCACAAATTTCGTATTGCCATGTAATATAAAGCACGCGTACTTGCTGTGTAATATATTTTCAGTAGTTCGGAAATTGTGACACACTAGAAATACATATGCATTAACTTTTAACTGTCCGTATTACAGACATTCGTGAACAGTGTGGTGTGCATAAATTTCAAACGTTGTCATTTTTAAACGTTAATTTGAACTGGAGTACGCCACAATCAAACTTGACTTAAAGTGTTCCATTTGGTGCCGCGCATGGAGCATCTCCAGCCACAGTTACGGCCGAAATGATGCATTAATTAGTGCTTTTGGCATTAAATTTTAACAGCGGAGAAGAATATTAAAGTTAAACTAATAAAACAAAAGAGTATCGTCAATTTTATTCCCATTATTCGTGTCATTTTTAACATTTATTGCATGAGGGTTGCTCCTGATATACATTTCACTCATAATACTCGACAAGTAATAATTTTTTTCGTCTAAAATTTCCACATTTTGCCAATCGAAATTGTGATTATTTACATGTATGTGTTTGGATACAACTGTGTACTTTTTATTGTCTAATTTGATGTTTTTTTGATGCTATTAATGCGAGTTTTTAAAGCTCTTTTAGTTTGTCCGATATACAATGCGTTAAAAACTAAACATTTAATTTTGTAGATAACATTGTTTTTCAAGAAAGTTAATTTTTTCTTTAATATTTTGAACGAAATTTAAATTATTTATTGATTTAAAAACAATATCTACGTCGTAATTATGAAACAGGTCAATATATATATATATATATATATATATATATATATATATATATGTTGAATTCTAATTCCTGGTGTGGCATCAAGCCTATGTCTGCACTTTTACTTCACTATAGTATAATAAGAAAATCCCACTTCGCATAAATAGGTTATAGAAAATTGAAGTAAAACAATAATAGCTTTTTTGAAATATTGGGGTTCTGACAAAATCACCCAGAAATATTTGTATTTTTGTTTGAAATGAGCGTCACTGATTAAATAAATTAAATTTTCAAAGTTACTTGCATTAAAGCTACTGGTTTAATTGTCGCGGAAATTGGAATTTGAATTGAAGAATCGTCCTTACTATTTTTCGGACAATATCGCAAAAAAGTAAATTTCAAGTCATTTTGGAAACTTCATCATCTACTTTAAAATTAAATTCATTGAAACATTCATGAAAGGTAGTAAAAGAATTAAAATCATTAGATTCAACTGGTGAAATCCGAAATTGTATTTTTTATCTCTTGTTTTAAAATTATAATACTTGTTCATTGTAACGGTAAGTTAATTGCTCTTTGTAAAGATACCTGCCTTATATTTAAGTTTTATTAACCATGAAGAATTTGTTAAAACCTCAACAAAATATTGTCCTGAATTGACCTGTATATTGTATGTTAGCTATATGGGGTAAAATTATGAAAGTCATTTTTCCGTCATTAATCTTTATAACAGATAAATTATTGTCGGAATACCTGATTAATTGAATCTAATTTTGACATGTTTGTTAATGAAATTGATTGGGTATGAATTTATGAAAGAATAATATTTTTTAGATTTTCCTTGCGGTACTTGTGATGCGACAACTTAACAGACTATTCTAACAGATTCTAAATTATGGCTTTCTTTTGAGCAATGGAGATATAGATTTTTATAACAATTGGGTATAATTTTTTATTTAAAGCCTTTATCAGAACATAAAGAAAATTAATAGTTACTTTGTTCTGTTTCATAAGTAAAATTTAAATTTTGATGATAACTATTGAAAATTGGGATTAAATTATCTAATTTACTTTTTGGAATAATGAAAAAAAATGTCATCAACGTATCTGAAGTATGTTAATGGTTTAAAATATGATAATGAGAAACATAAGGCTTCCAAATCTCTTATCACAATCTCTGCAAAGAGAGGGGACAAAAGATTTCCCATTGGAGATCCACTTATTTGGTGATAATAAGACTTATTAAATGAAAAATAAGTTGAGTTGAAGATGAAATTGAGTAAAACAGGCGTATCAGACAAAGTAATACTAGTAAGATCTGAAAAATTGTTTTCCCGTCTGTTTTTAAACTTTCCATAATTATTTCTTATGTAATGAATTGAACAGGGAAACAACATCTAAAGAAACTAAAATAATATATAATAAGGTGCATATAAATTTTGTAAGTTCTCTACTAATTGAAATGATTTTTTAACAGAAAATGTTCACAATTTAAACCTTTTTTAACAAATTATACAAATAGGTTGAAATATTGTGGAGGGGAATATTTTTTGAAGCTACTATAACTCTAAAAGATAAAAGGAGTAGATATAATGCATTAATAATTTTTTTCATTTTTAACCATGTTTTTATATATAAATTAAAAAATTGTAACATAAAACTTATATTTAATTTATTGTAATATTGTTTGTAGTAAGCCTGAGGAAGTCTCAAAATGGAGATGAACCATCGCTTTTGTGAATAGTGTTATATTTAATGCTGACTTTTTTGGCCGTCTTATTATTTATTTATAATAATTTGTCGATGTACCTGGAGGTGTGAGCTTGTTTGACCGATCCAGTGTTGAAGAAACGTTCCCGGAAGTGCGTACGTACGTGTTTAGTGAGATAAAGGTCTCTGTGATTGGAGGGTGTTGGCCTTTCACCGCGATGATCGCACTATTGATCACTAGGAAGCGCACGGCACCGCGGCCCTAATTCAATTGCCCCATGTCAGATGCCGCCACAAACACATTGTTAGCACAAAGAAAGCGGCTGATTTATAGAGATTAATGGGATCGGCCCGATTCTGCTTGCGCGGCGATTGTCCTGCAAATCACACATGACCGGTGGCTCCTGCAGCATCACAAAAACTGCAATGGACCACCACGCACAGCATCGCCATCGCTTCACTCACAATGCCTGTCTCCAAGCCTAGTCTATTCAAAGACCTGCCGAAATAAATGCAGAAATTATAATTACGAACCTATAATAATACTTTATCTGACCGTTTCTTTTAAGTTAAGAAAAGCTGAAAAGTAATAATACCCTTTTAATAATAGAATAAAAAATTAAAAAAAGATTTAATTAATTAAACAAACTAATGAAAGACTTGCTAGTCAATTCACCTTTCTCCTGCGGAACACCATTCACAAAGCGCATAATTAATTAGCTTTCATACCGTCCAGTAAGTTTCATAACAATACTTTGCAATATTTATTACGTGGGTTGGGATGGGGAATTGAATTGAATTTTTTTAATAATTATGATATGATATGCCCCACGTTGGTGAAACATTTGTAATGATTAATTTATTGGGTGGGCTGAATTTAATTTATAATATAATATAATTATTAATTAATATGGATTTATTATTGAAAATAAAAGGCTAAGCTATCTTTAAAATACTGATTTAATACAAATAAAATATTTTAGCAAGAAATTATAAAACAAAATAATTAAAAACAATTAATTAGCATGAGATTTTTAAATTAGGGTTCTCAGTGGGCTGAATTAGGAAGCAAATTGGATTTCTAATGGCAATAAGGCCTGGCATATGCGAACCCTTTCATATATAAAACAACGATACCCGCGAAATATCTGCAGTCTGCGTCGATAAATTATGGTGGCTGGTGGTTGCATCACAGTCCGGGCTGGATCTCGTGGAACAATCTGGCGGAGACTCCCTTATCTCCTTCCAGCGGCTAACAGTTTAGTTTTAGGTCAGCATTAGCCAGCCTCTCTATATCAAATTTCTTCCGTTTCCCAACAAATTATCACTGCCACAACTTCTCATCTCCCAACATCATCTGTCTCCAGTCTGCACCTTCTTTCTGGTCTCCCAACACTTTCTCTTCTACTATCCTCCGTCTCCTAACATTATTTGTTTCCAGTCTCTCAACACCTTTTCTCTCCAGTCTCCCAACACTTTCTGTTCATCCACTATCCTCCATCTTCCCATCTCCATCTTCTATCTCCATTTTTCTACATAAACTTCTCACGAAATCTTGGTGGGAGATTACATAATTTTAAAACACCAATCAGCTGTTATCCTTTAATGCTTCTTCTTTGACAATTGCAGCCAATAGAAAAATTTTCACCCCCTCCCCCCCTGCTGGGCCTAAATACTTCATGTGTTTTGTGTTCATCTGTGAGATTTCAAATTGTCTACGGTACTTTTTTTTCGCCAGGAGCAGTCCCCTAATTATTTACGACGATCCCGTTTCGTGAATTGGCTTTCTCTTGCACAATTAAAGGATGAGTCAATATTTTGTCCGGAGGAATGCGAGTTGCCACCCACAGCTAGGCACGTACTTGAAGTTTCAACTCGCGTAGTTAATACATTACAACTTCGACGCAGTCGTTTTAATATGCCTATAGCACTACATGTGCGCTTTTAATTCTTCTTGTTTGGATTCTATACTCACTGTAAATACTTTCTTGACGACACTAGAAGGAAATTTCATAAAAGAAAGAGCAATGAAGGTAAAGTCGGATGTAAGAATTACTAGCAAACAATTACATTTTTTATCTAAAGATGCAATAATTGCATTTTAATAAAAAATTTAATACCTGTTCCTTTTTAATTGCACTTTGTAAAAATATCTGCCAGATATGCCAGTTTTATCAACAATGAATTTGTTCAAACTTCAAAAAAATATTCTCCTGAATTATTTTGAGAAGAGGCTGTACTAGATGTTGAATTACATTCCACAAACAAAGCTGTATAAGGTTGTTTCATTTGTTGACCATAGCTGCTCATTTTCAAGTTCAATAAAATATTCAAATATAATTTCTTGGTTTCAACCCAAAAATAAATAAAAAGACTCATGTTTCCTATTGTAGCGGGAAACAAGCAATAGGGTTTCCTTGTTTCGTAACGTTGTTGAATAGTTTCTGAAACAAGCTGAAAACAAAGAAAGGCGTGAAAAATGATGTAATTTTCTCCCCGTAGATGCAAACGGAATTTTCGTGTTATGAACTGAAGTGGTATTTAAACATGGTATAGATAGAATTACTCGACAGGTTTTGCGGAACACAGCTTGTGAAAGCCGGCATTAGTTGAATTTCCCTCTCACGGTGGACGATCGTGATGCATATTCAGCGGCGGATCCACGCACTTGAGCGGGAAGTAATGTTGATAGTTACTAGGTTGTCATTATTCTGTCAGCGTCGGCGCTCCTTGTCCTTCATAATTGGCCGCGATAATTAGGCAGTGCAACAAAAGCACTAATGGGCACCTGCGACCGCCGCCAGCGGTTTCGTATGGTCATTCCTCTTCCCCTCTCCACCAAATTACCGTGGCTACCGGGCAATTTTGCCAGGATTCATACCAAAGTCAGACAATATTATCTCTACATCTCAGTGGACAAAGGCTTGAATGTATTTTCCGACTCACCGCCGAAAGAAACGTCTGCAATAGATACGCCTATTTCTCAAGCAGGACACTTGAAGCCGTCATTTCTCAGGGCCAAGCTTCTCCGATGAAAGAGTATGTCAAAAATCATTATCTCCGTGATGAAGAATGATGATGATTTGACTAATACATGTTGCAGGGCTTGTCTGTTAAAATCCCTATATTAATCTGTGTTCTCTTGACTGGAGAAAGTTCTAAATCCCAAATAGCGACTTAAGAGGTTATTTTTGGATCAAATAATATTGATCAATTGCCAATATCTTCACAAAACATAAAATATGCATTATTTTCCACAAATCATTACACTTAAATGCATTCATTTAATTAATTTTATTTGAAAGGTTCAGCAGATTTAATAATCGCAACAATAAACACTGAATGATACTATTAAAATAAGTTTTTAACGATTTTTGGAATTAAGGTGTTGGTGTTGTTCACATTTTGTTTCAGAGTGTTTTTATAGCGTCCAGATTCTTATATGATTTTCTCTTACGTAATAGAATAGTGCAAAATTGAGCGCAAATTAATTTTATGTCCACTCTGTTTGTCTTCTAATTCACATGACAACTACATCACGTTTGACATTGAATAGCAGAACTTGATAAAAGAAACTTTTCATTTCAATCAAAACAAGACAAGACAACGGACGTGAATAAACGTTTCAAAATAATTGTAGAAAGTGTGGAAGCATCACCTAACTGCACGCACAGAATTTCTGTGAGCTTGTGTGAAATTGAGATTATATCTGAGAGGAAATTAGTGTGGACAGGAATCTAGTTCCCTTCTAAAGATGGGTCAGGAAAGTAGGTGTGAACATTGCGTCAGATGTTCTTTGTTCGCATAATTATTACTTGTGAAAAACAAAACTTCATAAGACAATGAATTTAACGGTATCCAGGATAATTACAGGTATAACGTTAGTCAAGAACGATTGGTCAGTTACCTTTTAATTTGGCGTCAGATACAGATAAACATATTTTCACGTTATTACCATAAATCGCTATCATATGTGGGGATCATACAATAAAATATTAACTATTTTCAGGGTACGAATTTTTAAAATCTGATCTAGAATAAAAACAGTTACATTGAGTTTGTTTTTCATAAAGCCATGCATTTGAAACATTAATGATTGAGGATTCTACCACGAGTTCGTGTATTTCCCTGCATCTTAGACTTGGCCGCAATACACGCTCTCACAAACATATCATCACTTCTAAGGAAAATTTAGTATTAATGAATAAAAAAATCACCCAATTTGTCACTAAACAAAATTAATATTTATTTGAATATATATAAGGTAAAGGAGGGTAAGAGTACGCAGTTAATTTTCACAGTGTTGGCAGCAATTTACGGAAACTATTTTAGTGCGTCTGTACATAACTTTGAATTATAATTTTGTGTCATATATCATTTCGAAGAACAATTATTTAGCTACAAATTAGGTTAGTTTGGGTTTAATGTGTGCACGGTGCAGCGGCAAGTAAACTACGTGCGAGACCAAGAGTACGCAGCCTAATCTTATCTTTGCCTCACAAACAATATCTGTTCTTAAATGGGTTGTTTTGTTAATGCTTATTTTCACTTTACAAATAATGAAACTGTGTTCCTCTCTTGTTTCACCTTTTCTAGTTTAACCAAACACAAAATAAGTTTCAGTTCATCTTCAGAGCCTTACAGCTTATTTCAGATGGATGTAAGGACCAACAAATTATATTACGCCTCAATTTAAGAAACTGTCAAATGAAATTTGGCTTGTTATTATAACGATATAAGATATGCACCAGTTGTCATAGTTTTACAAGGAAACTTAGCTGTTCTAAACGTGAAAAGCGTAAATTCCACGAAACCTGTTGCCGGAATTCATTCCATTTTGCCACTTCCTAAACTCAAGGAAAAGAAAACGACATTGAAAGAAATCAGAAATAATCTCCTTCGCCGTTTAAGAATGGATTAGAAGAAAAAGAACAAATGGAAAAGAGAAAAAGGGAAGGCAGAGACTGAAAGGTTATCAAATAAAACCATTAAACGATACACAAAAGAAGGTGAGAGGATAAGTCATCAATAAAAGAATAATGTGAAGGTCAGAAATGGTTTAAAATTTGACCTACAGCCCAGAAAAGGTGCCTCTGAATTATCTACTGATGATGATGAATACGTCGATTGCCCAGGTTGTGGACAATATGTATGGAGTAAGGTATTTGCTAGGACTGTGATGCTCCTTTTACGAAGGCAGTGAGTTGGCCATTTGTTAGTAACCGTTGCTAGTACGTACTCTTTCGCAAATGACATTTTTTTAAAATTTAATGCCATGCTTGTTTATTATCAAACTTTTTGAGATTAATTACTAAATATTAAATAACATTGTGATAAATTTTGGTGTTGATATCTTTATTACCACCATAGATATATCAAATCAACCACTGAGTGCGTAATCCCTTACCTTACGACATTTCGTCCATATACCTGACGAAGTCCTCAGATATGGACGAAACGTAGTAAATTATTAGATAATTTATACAGGTTGCCTGTATTTTATACTAATTGTTAGATTATTGATTTATTCAAAATTTAGTGTAATAGTTTGTTTCATAGAATCTTACTTATGCTCTTCACTTTAACGTTTCATTTCTTTAATTATTATAAATGTCACCGCGTAGTTTGTAAAATGAAAAATAATACACGGTGTGACTGCGTATTTTAAAATTACAACAACCTTTGGACACTAATTTTATTAAAATGATATTAATATTTGGTATTAATGTATGTAATGTAACGTTAGGAACTAACACTGTTATTTTTTATTTACTAGTAATTGGACTTGTATTAACTCTGAACCGTTGTCCTCCAATTCAAATTTAACTTTTGTTGCTATTAACCGGACGGAATTAAAACATCTACTATGTGAAAGTGAGATGGAACGGATTTTTAGATATGCATAAACTAAAATGTGTTGTGTATGATAACTGCAGTATAACTATTAACTATGAACCCGTTGGTGCGAAATCAATAAGCCATACTTGACGACTGAATTTTATGTGTTTTGTCTTACTGAATCGGTGGTCTATTGGTACGCGACTCATTGATATTAATTGGTGGTAAAACGTCAACATATCATTGCTACGTTATGTTCCTGTAATGTATTTTAAAGCCACGTAATTGTTTGTGTTCGAAGAGGGGACATTCATAAAAGTAAATAAAAAGCATACCATTATTTCCCTTACAGATTATACAGCCTAGGATCACACGTTTAATAATAAATGGTTATAAACACTTATGCTTGCCTATTTTGCTAAAATGTATACAAACTAAGAATTTCTTGTGTTACTATAAATTAAAACCATTATAATGTCAGATAATAGAGCTGAAATGTTCAAGATTTGGACAATCATAGTATAACGGTCAAGCACATCAGTATTTGAGCCAGGGGCAATAAAACTCAGACTTCACTGCGCGCCTGGGGTGTTTCCCAATTTTAGTGAGATTTGGAGGTATCGGGTGTTTTTCCCAAAATGTCTGGGAGGAGAGGATAAAACGGAGAATCCAGAGAAAAGTAACAATATCCATCCCTGCCACCTGGGTGATATGAACCAAACAAGTGGGGAGTAGATATTAAAAAGGCGTGCAGACAGAGATATCGAGAGATTTGGAGAGGTTTTCCGAGAGCGGTGAGACGGGACAGATTCCGAGAGAGACAGATTTTGTGAGATATTTGCAAAGAGATTGCTGAAAAGACGATGGGCATTATTAGGCAGGTAGTCCAAGAAAAGCAGGATAAACGGAAATTCTTCCTGAATCAGGAAGAATAGCGCCGATGACTGAAGAGGAAATTGCAACGAGGAAGGAGCGGGAATATTCAGTAAGCTGACATGCTTAACTCGTCCTGTAATCCTTTGCTGATTCCGTCGGAGTAGATGTTGTGTAAAATAGTCTGATCTATGAGAAGGCCCATAATATGAGACCCTGAGTTTAGAGTTAGAAAATTGTTAGTTTTACAATTTTTAGGTAAATATATATAATGTTAGTTAAGATAGAATTGTCGGCTTTAAGCTTGAAAATATGAAAATTGTATTATGGATATAAATTTGTTATGGATCAAGTAAATTTTTTTCTATTTTTATTATAAAATCTTAATATAAATACAGAATTAAAATAATTAATATCCCCCTAATCATTTCTATAGTAAATTTTTGGTTAGGTGAGTGATGATGTCCATAAATATGGACTAAACGTGATAGATGTACTAACAAAAATAAAATTGTTTGCTGAAAAATTGGCTGTATTGTTTATTCAATAAAAGTTATAAGTTCAATAACTTAAGGGTTTAAAATAATTTTTTGAAGGCCTAAAAGACGGTAAAATGAATGTTTTTAATTTCGTAGCCTAAGTGATAGTCAGCGTTCGAGTATCTTCATCTAGAAGCTTATGATTTAGCGTTTAAGTCTATTACGCGCGCATTTAACGCTTCCACTTCGAAGCAACACATGAAAGCACGATAAACCGACTCGTCTGTCACTAGGCCAATTACACACGCGACAGAAAGAGCTAATTACGTTTTCCACCCACGTTAGTGGTAGTAAATCATCTTCTGCGGACCTTACCAGTTATATTTATCAGCCTCGTTTCTCAAGTTCAAAAGTACCGCTTTCCCAGTGCCAATGAATCAAACAAGTGGCACTAGTCAGAGAAACAGGGAGACGATTGTACTCCTCCAAATGTAATACTATTTCTCTAAGCACCCCACCAGTCAAAAGAGGTCTATGATTTTCAACCTCGTTGACAGGGCCATACTTCTATCTAATCATGAAATCTATCCGTCGTCATTAATATTCTTCTTACTAATCTGTTCCTTCCTTCGTATCCACAATAGACTCAAAACAAGTATCACCTCTTTCTTCTATTATTCGTCAAAATGTAAATAGTCCCAACAGGTTACATAATACCATAACCAATTTACTCTGAGAATATAACGTTGGCATCTTTTACAAATCCACGAATTCCCTTTCATGTTGTGTGAAAGACCCTGTTTTTCCATGGAGGATACACACTTTTCGGTTTACAAAATTTAATGCAATGATTTCAATACTGTTTACATTGTTGAAACCACATGGGCATTAAACGCCATAATCAAGGGACATAGGAAGAATTATAACTTACCCGAAAACAAGCAATCGATCATCACCAAACGTATTTTGTTTAACAATCACAAAATTAAATTGTCCTTGATGTTAAAACTAATTAGATCTCTAGGTTTGCCTCTGAAATGATTAACAAAATAATAAATCAATGTAACAACATTAATTTTCAAACTTATAATCTTTTACTTAATAAGCTCTTTAGATCGATAACTTTGGTTTGTAAATACGTGGGCTTAGGTGGAGGAAACATTGTGAGTTTAATGATACTTTCTTCCGTTTCTTTGGCCCTGTAATTATTATTTTATTCAAATTTAAGAACAGGCATACTAATTAACTGTAATAACTACACTGTGTAAAAAAGTAAAAATGTGTTTGTTTCACATTAAACATGAATCTTCTTCAATAATTATGAACAATAAAAAATTAAAACATGAAAAATGAAGTTATGAGTAGTACGAAAATGTTATCTATATTTAATACACATTAAAAACAGTTCGGCTGTTTTTTACATTAAGAAATGGACTTTTCCTTGTTTTTGATATAGGAGTCCCTAGAACTTGAGAAATAAGTCCTTAGTTATTCATCTAGAATTTGAATTTGAGTCGCTGACATTAGTTGCGTGGGTGGAAATATAAAGAAAATTTACAAAGAAAACTTTCATAGCCTGTTCCAAGAAGCAGTCTTTGTCAGAGACGAGATTTTCGGTTCGGAGTCTTTCCTGGTCGTCTCGTATATTTGACCATTTTATGGAAGTTCCACTCTGAATTAATAAGCAGAGTCTGAGCTTAATCAGACGCAATTAACACAGTCTCTGAAGTAGATCAGACACGTTATAGAACTAAAAATGCTTCTATCTTATAACAGGAGATACTGCATTCATTAATATCGCAGAACATTGCTTCTTATATGTTCAACGATAATTTCTTCATCAACCTTCAACTATTTTAATGGAAATGAATAGATATATTTATTGAGATCATATATACAACGTATATATGATAACGTAGTTTTAAATTATCCCAATATTTAATTGACAGTTGAAAATACTAGCGTAATTGGGGACCATCAATAAAAACATTCAAATCCAACGAATACTTTCAATTTTTCTCTCTTCCATTGTCCCTCATTATATTTTAATACCGGGTTTCCCAAACTGTTCCGTGGGCTCTGAATACGTGTTCTATCTATACTACGGATTTTAATATCCCTTAATCAGTTCGTAAGACGAAAACTCCGTTTACATCTAACTGGAGAAGGTGGAATAACCTTTCTTGTTTCGGAACCGATTCAACAACGCTGTGAAACAAAGAAACATTATTCCTTGTTTCCCACTACATGGGAAACATGGGTAACGATGAACAAGTGTGGACGTGTTCAGTAAACTAGAATCCTGTACTAGTGAGATAGACATTGAGTTATACAGATAATATTTATTTTATCTAACTTGACAATGCACCTACAAATATAAATTAAATTTCGCTGTTTCTAAGATATTAATGACGTCTTGTTAGGTAAGCTCAAAATGCATCAAAACAAAGAAAGTGGATTGAATGAGGATCTGAAATTGTTTTTAGAAAAAATAATGGTGACAAAAATTATACAAATTTAAAAAAATGTTAGGAATGAAGCCGCAAAACTGTTGAAATATGTCAAATTAAAACCACTTCAATCCAGATTAAATAAAATTTGGTGCGACGAATTGGGTAGTGAACACATAGGACTATTAAGAGTTTTTGAACTGAGATGTTGGTCTTCTCGAAGGCAAAAAATAATTCATGACAATATTTTTTGAAGTTTTAACAAATAATTAATGGTTGATAAAACTTGAATATAAGGCAGGCATTTTTACAAAGTGCACTTAACTTATCATTACAATTACAATACAAGAGATAAAATTACATCTTTACATTTCATCAGTTGTATCTATTCATTTTAATTCTTACATGAATGTTTGAATGAATTAAATTTTAAAGTAGATGTTGAAGTTTCCAAAATGCTTTTAGAACAGCTACATAACTTGAAATCAACTTTTTTGTAATATTTTCCGAAAAATAGTAAGGATGATTCTTCGGTTCAGAATCCATTTTCCGCGACAATTAAACCAGTAGCTTTAATGCAAGTGACTGAATATTTAATTTATTTAATCAGTGAGTCTCATGTGAAACAAGAATACAAATATTTCCGCGTGAGTTTGTCAGAACCCCAATATTAAAAAAAGCTATTATTGTTTTACTTCAGTTTTCTATAACCTATTTATGAGAAGTGGGATATTTTTATTAGTGCATAAATAAGCTTGATGCCACACCAGATATTAGAATTCAATACATAAATATTTTGCCTGATATCAGCAAGATATGGAATTCGAGGGGAAAATAATGTCATTAAGTGATTTATTTATTAATATTTTTATATTTATATGGTAATACAGTTTTATATTTAAAAATAATTATTACAAGTAGGAATTACCCAACCACAAAAATAAGCCAAGGGTTCCGTTAAATGTCTGATTTTGCGAAGAGTTCCATTGCAGAAAAAGTTTGGGATACCTTGTTTTAATGTATCGTTCAGTTTAGAAATTTAAATCACATGCCAACCGATCTGGGATGGTTTCTTTTTGAAACTACTAATACTTGTGTCATACTGGTTGATCAGTTCTGCGTACCAAATTTTAGTTTGAACACTGTTCTTAAATGAACGAAATTAATATTGAATTAGAGACAGCTGGGGACTAGAATACTAAATAGTATTATTAGTAGTATTTGTATCAAATGCTTAGTACTTAGGGGTTTCCGTTTGCTTCTAGACAGAAAAAGGCAACAATTAATGTGCAGATAAGACGTAAATTGTTTCCCTGTGATGGGAAATAATATTCACCTGAGAACACGTTTAAAGGTGTAATTTAATAGGAACTGATTACTTGGTATCGGAACGCGTAATTCCGGTCTGGAATGGAAGAGAAGGAGCTGCTAATCGGCGTGAACCGCTGCCGGACTTTAATCGCTCACTGCGCCGGATGATGCGAAACGGAAGCAGTAATTACCCTGCGGAAATCTACGAACCCTTCCACGCATCCTTAGCCACCGGAAAACGGACTATAACGAGGGGCATTCATTGGCAGCTGAAGGTTAAGGTTATAGTCATGTTATCACTCCTGCGTCGTGAGGAAAGGAACTACAGTAGCCGCTGTATAACATACAAAAACTTATGATACTCCGGTTAAATTTTCAAAATTATTCTCTAAATTTATTTTTAGAGACAGCATCAATTAAAAAAGATTGGATAGTATCTTCTTACACTGAGGCCCAATATAAAATGACATTACGAGTATCAGAACGCATGGCAGAGGTCATCAATACAAGCGAGAGCGTTTCATGTAAAAGGCTCCGATAGCAATTATCTCTAAGTAATTACACAAATTTTAAAATGAATAACAAGGCCTCCGCTATAACTTACGACATTATAATACTGAATAATTCTTTGAATAACTGTGCTTTATTCCAACAAAGTGATTCTAAATTAATAATAATTCAATTATAGCAGATCTTACGATGAAGCAATTGTAGAAGGAAAATATTTCGAGTTTGCCTCCTAATTGCATTTTAAATATATTCATACCGACGGATGATACTCATATCCATTAGTAATCAATTTTCCGTGAGAATATTCCTCGGATTTCTTATTAATATTGTTTAAAGGTTTGTCGTTCCACATCATAGCTGTCCATTTCTGCTTCAAAACTTTTCAATTATATGTATATTGTTTTACATGCACCGAATATTTAATTAAGTAAAGCAGTATTTACAACAAAACAAACAACCAGCTTTTTCTTCAGTCCATACAAATTTAATTGCAAGATCTTTTGCAATATGTCATTACAATGTTAACACTGGAAGGAATTTATATACAACAAAGTCTCGAAAAATGTGTTATTAGTAGAAGTGAAATTGGTGTGGTGGAAACCACATACGCCAATATTCTTAATAAAATGAAATTATAATGTAAAAATTGTTTTTCAAGGATTGTATACGTATAATTTATAATGATTTCTTTTAAATTGGTTTTCCTAAAATGTAACAATTGTGTAAGATTATTTTAAATTAAGTAAAGTGTAATTATATGAATTAATGTTTTAATGCATGCATTTTAAATCAATGTAAATAGTGTTAGTTCCATGAAAACTCTAGTGAAGGCGCTGGTTGCCTGATAGGCTCTTATATAAACAGCGCAACGACCACTGAGCGTCAATGTTTTGTTTTGATGTTTGCAGATGTGGATGCTTAGTAAAAACGGTTCCTTGTATATAATGATAAATGTAACATATTCTAACTTTGGTTTTTTTTCTTCAGATGAATATGCCTATAACTAGGCGAATCTCCTGTTAACGTTGTAATGACATTTTGCAAAAGGTGTTGTAATTAAATTTGTATGAAAAAAACTGGTTGTTTGTTTTATTAATACATTGTAAATAGTCCACCCTAGGTTGAAGTATATTAGTATATATTAACAACTATTTTTTTGTCGTTTATATTTTAATCGAACGTCTGAAATAGTTTATTTATTACTTTAAGAGTTTTTCAATATTCAGTCATTTATCCGATAATAGATAATGTTGTCTACAAATCTAGTATATATTTTCCTTCTACCCCTAATTGTTCCTTTCATTTTCATGTTATTGCTATAAAAAGAATATACTAGTACGTTGTTGTGATGTTGTGGACGATTATGCCGACATATTTCCAACGATCAGAACCATTGTTTCGACCTATATACACTATTCTCCCATCAGTTAATTTACCACCGTCTAATTAGTTCCACCACGGCGCAACACTAAAAATAAAGTAAAGTCAGTGTGTAAAGCTGATCCTCACTGTTATTTACAACTTTGCACTTATAAGTGAGACTCGTGTAGACGAGGAACGAACGCGGGAGCGGAAACGATGTAATCCATCGGACACGGTTGTGTTGCAAAGTGAATGGCAAATGATCACGCAAAACAACCATCAAGAAGTGGTATACTTCAGCACGCGTTATCTACATTTCTACGCGAGACCGATGATTACATGTCATTCAACATTCAAAATCAATCATACTCATTGCGGATTTACGCTGACCTGTAAATTTACATCTCGACGAAATTATCTTTTTCTTGCACTTGATGTTGTGACACTGTTGCACAGGCTGAAACTTACACAATTTACTCCATCTCTGAACACTATTCACGTGAACAAATCTGCAATTCGTTCTTGCTTATAGTCCACGTGGTGAACAGAACTACAACGCGACAAAGTTCAAAATCAAAAGGCCGCAACTCCCCTTTAACATCATAGGAAGTAAACTTGCGAATATACACATTTAAACCAAAAACAATTGTTAATATGACGGCGGAATAGATAAATAGTTATATGGTATTACCAAATGGACCAAACAGACCGCCAAGTTGGCCATTCGATACGTGGTATTAAAAACCGAGAATAATATAAACAATAGTGTTTCTTAAAATAGCTACGTATTAATTAATATAATTAGTAATTATGGATATATGCCTGAAATGTGGTCTTGACTCTCCATTCGTCATTCTGTCACTACTGTCCTCATCAAAATAGTTGAGCCCTGAGTTTCAAGCCTCACTGTGCCCATTCGGAATGACCTACGTTACTGTGAAAGGTCTCGTTTTACGCATAATTTAATGCCATTTTATAAAATGTAAATAAAAAATTAAAGACATTTCATACATGTGGTTTGGCGAAAACACTGAAAAAAGTCAGTGTTTCGTGTCTTTTTTTCATATAGCTCGCTCGACTTTGATAACTCATAGATTCAAACTGTTACTTTAAATGGTCTGAAAAATTATCAAAGGATAGTGAAAACCCTTCCAAACCTATCCTCAAAGTTTGAATTATCTGTGTGACTAACGTTTTTTAAATTAATTAATTAATGGACCTCTGCTAACTCTTTTACAGAGCATCACAGAAGAGTAGGACACAGTTTTTCTATAAAATATAAGCTTCATTGATGTAGTAACGCTTACGAAGCTTTGTACGATTTTTTAAACAGATGCTGAAGAAAGGAAAGGTTTATTGGAGCGGGAGAGTAAAGTTGTGTGGCAACCTTGCCTGCAGATGATTCAAACTTTGCTAAATTTGCTAAATTTTCAGACCATTTAATGCAACAGTTTGAAATGTATGAGTAGTCAAACTCGAGATATATGAAAGAAAGACAAGAAAACGCCAAAACGCAAGTATAAAATGCTTTAAGAAATTTATTTACATATAAAATAGAATTAAATTATTCGTAAAATGAGATCTTTTACAGTAACTTAGGTCAATATGAATGGACACAGTGAGGTTTCAAACTCAGGGCTCTACTATTTTGACGACGACAGTAATTTATAACACGTTCAGTAGTTAGGAGTGAGAATGAGATTTCGTTTATTGTAATATTCACTTTATACGATTGTTGCGATTCATGATAAACGTTATCAATTCATATTCTTTTCCCGTTATTTCCGTGTTTTAAATATTCTATTATATTTATCGATTATTCGATCAATTTTATTCCGACTGTTAGCATTAAAAATTCATACCATTAACAACAATGTAATAGAGATGTTGCTAAAACCTTGTTACATTATTAGAACTAAACTGACGATAATTCCATTTTTAAAACATTTCTTATATTATACAACTGCTAACTCTCTCATTCATTCAGATAAATTTATTTTAAAAAATAGAAATAAGTTAAAATAACTTAATGTTATTTTTTCCATGCGCTTGTTCCGTTGATGCCATTTTCCCCATACGGTTGAAGGTAGGCAGTAGCGTTCGTTTATTTCACTACAAATCCAATAGAACGCACCGCAGCGACTGTCGCCCTCTTGATTTTCAGCAAACCGCCCACAAAGGAAATTGCGAGAATAGAAAAATTAACATGTTTAAATTTTACAAATCAACTTTGAAACCAAAATACGGAATTGAGGCTAACTTTTAGTAAAATACAATACCTTGAATACCACAGCTGAAAAAAGTTAATTCAACTCCATTATATTATCATCTTCATCGCTTATAAACACAAAGTTTAATTATTGAACACTTTTATATCCTATTAGCCTATAAAGTAAAATATTCTCCGTGGGCTAATCCAAAGCTTTGTCATTCTGTCATTTTTGAACAAATCAAACGGAAACAGTTAAATTGTTTCCATAATTAGAAAAATATTAACTAGGGGTTATGTATTAAATAATAGAAAAATTCTCTACATACTATTTTTTGCATAGAGGTCTTATAAACGTTTCGATTAAGTTTAAATAAGCAATTTTATACTGACATAGTCTTGTTTCAATGAAAGTAACACACAAAGAGCATTCCTTTTTAATAAAATTTGAAAGAGTTAATTAATAAAACAGATGTTAACAGTTTACTTGCCAATCACTTTTCTTCTGTAGTCAATACGAAACAGATTCCAACATATAGGTAGTATATTCAAATATATACATCAACAAAAAAAATGTTTCCGAATTTTAAACGCAAGTACTGAGCCAGAATGCATAAAAATACCATTTCATTGGTTGAGACATTTGTCTATCTCTAACTTTTGTAAGAACATTAAGGGACATGGGACTGTAATTATGGCCAAAATATGAAAAAAACGATTTTCTAATTTTTTATATTAATACGAATTCAGTAAACTGAAAAAAAAGCTTCCAAAGAAAAAAAGGAAGGTGCAGCATTACCTGCAGGACAATTTTAATTAATATGTTTGATTATAAATTATTACTTTGTTTTCATAAAAATGTGTTTTTCTCAGCTAATTCATGTTAATTTTTGTTAGCTAATTCTCGTACCAAAAACCGTCTAAGCGTCACAAATATTAAGATATTGTCTTCATTCTTTTTGTACATAATTTACATGCTGAAAAGTGCCCAAGTTTAAGTAGTAAAAAATTATTTGCTCCCCACAATTTTAATGAATTTCAAAAATAATACTGACAATTGATAAGAATGGTCAGGCCTATATGTTAATCCTGTCATTGGTTTGAGTTCTAAGTGCAGTGATGTTTTGAATGGACTTACCGTGTTCAAAGTCCTGTCTGCAAGGCCAGAATATCATTCGAGCTGTTGGAACTGGAGTCCACGACGTCAAGGAACGGTGTCGGTGGCGCCGGGGGTGGCAGAGCGACTCCGAGGCTCGGAGGCGGGATAGGATGCGGTTTGAGGGGCGGCGCCTTCATTCCTGGCGGAGCGAACAGGCCGAGGGCGGCGGCGTACAGGGTCGCGGCGGCGGCGGCAGCTGGGTGAATGTATTGCGGGGGCGGCAGACAGACGGGTGCGTGGTGATGATGGTGGAAGTACGCGTTCACGTAACTGGCGGCGGCAGCGGGGCAGAACCCCACGGGGGTTGGCATCACCGGCAGTGGAGGCAGTGGCGGCGGCGGAGGAAGATCCTGAATGATACTGTCGATGCTGAACGATTTGCACGATTGCGGTACTGGAACCGGCGGTGGCGGAGGCGGCGGAAGTGGCAACGGAGGCGGCTGACTCCTGGGATGGGTGACGCCGCCCCCAGCTGCCATGGTAGCCAGACCGACTTCTAAAGCTTCCTTCTCTATTTTGGGCAGCTTGAATCGCTTCCGACGCCGCAGGAAGGATCCGTTCTCGAACATGTCGAGGGCGGCGGGGTGCAGCGCCCAGTAGGCTCCCTTGCCGGGCCTGTCGGGGCGGCGCGGTATTTTGATGAAGCAGTCGTTGAAGGAAAGGTTGTGCCGCAGGGAGTTCTGCCAGCGCTGCGTGTTGCGACGATAGTACGGGAAACGCTCCGTTATGAAGCGATATATGTCCGCCAGAGGGAGCATCTTCTCCGGAGAGCTCCAGATGGCCATGGCCGTCAGCGAGATGTACGAGTAGGGCGGCTTCTGGTCGCCGTAGGACTCGCGGCTGGGTCGCGGCATCGTGGCTCGTCTTAAAAGACTACCACTTCACAATCCATCATACACCCAACGAAACAAATTTACTGCAATGTCTTCCGATTCAGTGAAAGGACAAAATTCTTTCTCCTAAGAAAATATTCAGGAGTTAATTACTATAGACCATATTTTGTAGTTGACAACATAGTTATAGTATTATGAATAACGTCAGTGACTCGAAAATACAGTATTATAGTGGTAATACTAAGTCCAGTCGTAAAGAAAGACTTCCATCTCTTATTTTGAACGCGTGATTACGAAACAACATGCACAAAGCTATAGAAACACGCGCACAATATGATCCCTACAATTTCCGTACAAACACTAACGCTGCTGATAACACCGCACAAAAACAAAACATTTTTGCAGAGTGCCCTGAGAACTGAGATTGCTGTCTGTCAAAGAGCCTCGTTTTATGGTCCTGGGGTTTGGAGATCTACGGCGCAGTAGTTGACACTGCCGCCAGTACGAGCGCTGCAAGAGCGGAGGGCGGTGCTTCGCAGTGGGCTGCTCCCTTATTGGTCAGAGTGGGTGGGGCTTGCCGCCATTTTATAAACACCATAAGGTGAGGTAATTACATGTAGGCAGTGAGGGTAAACAAGTCGACAGCGCATGCGTCCGAGGGGATGTAGCAACTGATCGACAAGCATCATAATTTACAACGTGTATATGCATTCAAATAATATGTAAAACTGAATGCGTCCGCTTGTATAGAAATAAATAATTACTGTTTTATAAATGAATAATAAAAATTGAACTCAACATTCGTACCAACCACATTTCAATCCAGGTAAAATTAATTTACACATTCCTATTCAAGGTTAAACCGTTATATCTCTTGTTATTTATTCACTTGGAATACTAATATTTGGAAAACACATTCATAATTCAAGAAATATAACATTTCTACGATTGATTAGAAGTTAGATTATACTGATAGAGGATACCCATAGCTTATAAATATCTCATATTATAATTCATAAATACATAGATAGTATTTACTAATATCATTAATATTAAGACAATTAACGTCTGATATTAAAAATGAAAAAATAATTTCCGACCGTTTTTTTCAGACAGTTTTGTGCATAGTGTGGCTAAATATGTTCTTAGTGCAGCCTGGGGCCTCTATTTGATATGAAAATACTGGCGTTTATAACATTTTTATGTTTATTGTTAATAATTGGATGTAACAATAATTTAATTGTAAGAAGGTAAACCTGAAGAAGGTGGGAATATGCGCCGAAACGTTGTTTGATTAAAAAAATAAAAACTGTCTGAAAAAAATCGGTCAGAAATTATTTTATTTTAATATCATTAATGTTTTACTAAAGGAGCTATCGGCCCAATGTGCCATATTCATTATATAAATAAAGAAAACAATATCAAATCATTTTCATAAAACACATCTGTTATAATTATTGCATTATATATATAAATTTTCTTTTCTAAAAATTAAAGCCATAATGACCATAAACTTTAATTTTGTCTCTGAATTTCGGGCTATAAAGTTTTGATAAATTAATATGGGATGTTTTCGAAAATGTATTAAATATTAATTGGATTCGGTATATAGATGCATACGACAAATTACGTCGAAACCTTCTTTGGAGAAACTAATGACAGTAAATACTATTGTAAAAAATGAGACGGATTTAAAACCTAAGGGTATGTTGTAGTAACAAATTTATTTCCTTTCATATTAAATAGTACTGTAGAAAATTTCACTTTAAATAGTTTTATTTACGTCCAGCATTTCGTATAACTAATAGTTATAGTTATATAATAATATATAGGCTTAAGCTGAATATTAAATTAAGTAAAAATAAATAGCAGAAAAGAAATAAAACTTTAAAAAGACCATATGCATTGAATTTCCCTGTGTAATATAGTTCAAATTATAGGAACGTTCTCTGGAACATTAATTACTTTTACTAACGACGCAACCAACGACGTTTCCTATTTAAAGCGTAAGGCTAGCCATTACATTACTTTGGTGGAAATCAATGTGGTTGAATTTCCTTTTACGATACAGATTACAACAAATGGAAAAGTTTTAAATTGCGGTACAACGTAATAAGCTGTTTTAGAATTTAATGAGACTTTTTATTATATTTCTCTTATCCTTTCCTTTTTTTAAGCATCGTATATACGACAAAATTTTGCCAGGACAGTCATTAGATCAAATATGGAATGAAAAATATTTTCCTTTCTTTACAATTTACTTGGACGTTTGCCTTTGAGGTACAAAATTAATAGTATTTACTAATATCATTAATATTAAAACAATTAACGTCTGTGCTCCATGTACTGGCAGTAGGCATATATTAAAATATAACAGAATCATAGTCAGAGCTGAGTTAAATTTAAAAAATAAGCCTAGACTATTTGTAGTTAAGTTACATTGTTCTAGTTGCAATTTGTCAAATCGCATTGAAATTGATGTATTAAAATAAAAGATAAATGATTTTAAAAATTACATATTCGATCATGTATATGGGTATATGAGCATGATCTAAAGATTTGTCTGTTTTTATTAATTGCATACATCCTAGTGCAGTTTATTACAAGAGAAAGTCAATAAAGGAAACGGCAACAGCATCTTAAAGAATCAAAGTTACCATTAAATTGACAAATTTGATCATGGTTGCTAATGGTGCAGATGGCTAATCACATTTCAAATGGTTGTCCTGTATCCCATTGTTTACACGAAGTTGATGTAAAGTCTCCTCTCATAACAATTTAGCTGCATTCGTTATCCGACGTTCTCCTGCAATGAACAGTTGATTATAAACGTTAATTGTGCTCTTAATAATACTCTCCATAATAAGATATATTTCATTTATTTTATTCGTTGCGATCATCCATTGCACTTTCGATTTTAAACCTTTCATATTTGCTTATCTACAGTTCTATAACCTAGTCCTATAATTCTATATTTCAGACAAGACAATTCGTCTTTTTGTATGTTACTCTTAATTTCTCTTTTCCCCGTTAAATCATCATTTTTCATTTAAAATATTATCATTTTACTGGAGGAGGCTATTTTATATTGATTAAACCAGCGCCCTATTATAATACTTAACTATCGCCACAATTCTCATCTTCCTGCTCAAATGCGATCTGATTTTATGGTTCATGAAAAATGGTCGTCTTCAAATAACGATGTGAACCTGACATCACTCACCACGTCATTGCTAAGCAGATTACAGCAATTGATCTCTGTAATTTGTCTAACGAGTTCTATAATGTTGAATTTTAGAATATTGGCATCATTTATGTACCAGTTCTAAATAACGTTGTTATTGATTGGATAAACATGGAGCAATTTTTTTTCAAGTATTGTCTTCAGTTGCTTTATCGTTCTTTTTTTTCTTTCTCCATGGCTCTACAGCCCATTGAGGGCCTGGGCCTACCGAGTCGACTGCGGACTGTCATCTTGCATGACACATTCCGAATTTAGAGTGACACGTGGTCAGCGTATCGATCCTCCACCAGTTCTTCTTCCAATGGCTCAACAGCCCTCTTGAGGGCCTGGGCCTACCGAGGCGGCTGCGGACTGTCAAATGGCGTGACACATTCCGAATTTTGGGGTGATACGTGGTCAGTGTATCAATTTCCCATCAGCCTTAATCCCGGTCTTCACGACCATGACAACACAAGCATCCAAGCCCATGCCAGGATTCGAACCCGGGACGTCTGGGTTGTGAGGCAGCAACTAGAGGCTAGCCACTACACCACAGGAGGTCGGCTTTTATCGTTCTTACTAGCGATTTATAATTTGGCTATCTTCTTTGAATCGGGCTGCGCTCCTTCAGTTGTGAAGATCATTTTCTTGCTCACGTCCCCATAGATTCTGTCAGAATCTCCTTAAACCTTCCTCTTACAAATATGCAGTTCACTTGGTTTTTATTGAAAGGTTGTATGAAAAATATTTAAAGCGAACTTAAGAAAAGTGTTTCATTAATACAGGAGTTCTCAATCTTTCGTATGTGACTTCCCCCTTTTTTACCTTAAATAATTATGCGTCCCCCAAGATAAAAACCTAGACGAGTGTAACTCAGTACAAGAATCTTGAAACATAATTTGGCAACGCTGAATAGTTGTCCTATGCTAGGGATGGGCGATCCGATCGAGATCTGATTCAAACAACTTCTGCGGAGTGAGTGAACGTGGAATCGTCAATCCGCTCCTGCGATCCAAGAGCAACTAGCTGTTCGAATCACTCACTCACGAATCAGAATCTTTTTTTCTGGATACGTTATCGTGGGGCGATTGTTTTGGTAAAATTAAATTAAGTGGCATATGCACAAATTATTGTAACCGAACGTTAATATTAAATTCTCTTATCTCATTGTACAAATATAATATCTTTTCTGGCTAAATTTATCCTACACTTTTCACTATAGCCTCTCAAGATCGCTTCATACTATATTATGCTTTTACTAACATTCCATCCTTCTGTTCTTACCCCAAAAACTTCCCTTCAATGCTAATTATAGAAGACCCTCGTGCCTGAAAACGTGACTTATTAATCTATCCCTTCGCTTGGTCAACGTCCTCCATATTGTTTGCTCTTCCCTTATTCTGTTTAGAACTTCCTCGTTAGTGAATCTATCCACCCATCTCATTCTCCTATAGCACCACAATTCTTTTCCTTTCCGGAGCTCTTATCGTCCACGTTTCGCACCCATATAACGCCACGCTCCAAACGAACATTTTTAACAACGATTTCCTAATATTCACATTTATATTACCCGTAAGTAAATTCCTCTTTTTTCGATAACCTTCCTTGCCTTTGCTATCCTACTCTTTATGTCTACTATACTTCAACCATCCCTAGTTATTACGCTTCCCGACTAGCAGAATTCCTTAACTTCCGTCAAAATATCCTGTAACCGTGTAACCCTACCTCACTTTGGTAGATGACACATGTAAATAGTTTTAAGTGATGTTAAATATCTTTGTAAAGCTTCCGGATGCATTGTAGCGCTCGCGTCCACAGCTGCAATAAGTCATTATGAGAAGACGATTGTTGCATTGTTGACGTTGTTGTTTTTGCTCACTCTGCGGCTGGAGGGGTAGGAGAAGCAACTAGCTGCTGATACTGCTGCGAAGAAGAGAATTATCAACAGCCAAAACGAGTGACACCCGACTTCAGTTGGATCCTTCCCTCCCTTGCGTAACAAACAGACTCTGTGGCAAAATAATTACCTAAATTTGTATTTTGACTGTATATTATGTCATTGAATCCTCTTCAAGGATAAGCCGGCAGTAGATGTAAATAGTTTTAAGTTTAGATATAGATAACACATTTTGTTTTCCAAGACTGATGAAGTAAAACTGCCGTGGTTATACTTACAATCACTTGAATTTGTTTTATTTATTTCAATAATCTGTATGATTCTGGAACAGGTGACGTCACTCCCCTGATTCATGCTCTCAGTCCTGAACCCTAGTGTGTTCCCATAGTAAAATTGTCCTACGTAAAACGTAGGTGGCGCCCATATACTATTCCGGTAAGATTCTACATATCACGCCAATAAAAACGTCACAATTCCTTCCTTTTTTATTCCACTGTTTCCCAAATACATTTCATTACCTTGGGTTTCCCTCTATTAATCCTCATATTGAACTCTTCTCCAAGACTCCGTTCGTGCCATTTATTATGGTTTGCAAGTCTTCATCACATTCCCCTAATACTACAATATCATCGTCAAAAAGTAAGGTTTTTATTTATTCTCCTTGCAGTATCATTCCTTTTCCATATTCCGTTTTAACATTCTTCTTCGCCTGTTCTATACATATTAGTTAAACAGCATGGGCGACAAACTGCTTCCTTGGCTTACTCCTTTTTTTGATTACAGTTTTCTTTTCTTGATCTTCTATTATAGTTACTGCTGCCTGTCTTCTGTAATAGTTTGTTCCAGTTCACATTATCAAACGTTTTTTCTAAATCTATGAATGCCATGAACGTAGACCGGTTTCTTCATATCCTATCTTCTAAAATTAGTCGCAAAGTTAATATTGCTTCTCTTGTCCCTATATTCTTCCTAAAACTAAATCGATCGTCTCCTAACTCGCATTCTATTTGACGTTCCATTCTCCTATTATCCCATTTCGTTAATATTTTGTATGCATGGGATACGAAACTAATTATCCTGTGCAGTTCGCATCTATCAGCCCCAGTCTCCTTCGGTATGGGTATAATTATGTTTCGTAGATTTCGCAAACTATCCTGAATAGCTGTGATATTGCTTCTTCCCCCGATGATGTTATCAACCCTGCTGGAATGTTATCAATTCCTGCCGTTTTACCATTACTCAGGTCCCTCAGCCATGACCCTGTCAAACTCTGACCTTGTAATTTTGTTCCCGAACTCTTCATCATCCACCTCTTCTTCTCATTCTATTACTGACTGATCTATATTTGCACCGTGATATAGCTCTTCTAGATATTCCTTCCATCTTTCCGCTTTTTCTTCGTTATCCATAAATGGCTTCCCATCCGCTCTGATTTTCTTGCTGATATTTTTTTCTCGCCGAATGTTTCTTTGATTTTCCTATAAGCTGCATCTATTTTCCCTTTTAGCATAAAATATTCATCTGCTTTGCAATTCTCTTGTAGCCAAGCCTCTTTGGCTGATTTTCAATTCCTATCTATCTCATTCGTCAAGTGTCTGTACTGTTCTTTACCATTTGCATCTCTCGCGTTTTTATATTTACGCGTTTCATCAATTATTTCTATTATTTCATGTGTTATCCATGCCTTCCTATTGGATTGAGCTATTCTTCCCATTTTTGTTCTGCTGCTGTAGTTATTTCTTCCTTCAAGAGTGACCATTTGTCTTCTATATTCTTTTTCTCTTCTTTCTCTATTAAACTACTCTTGGTATCTTCTTTGAAACTCTGAAGTACCCCTGCTATTGCATCTTTTCTATTTTACATCTTTTGTTCTTATTCCCTTCTTGAGTTTCTTCATTTTCTGCCTGCATTTCATAACCAGCAGATTATGGTCAAAATAAGTATAAAAAAATTAAAAATTCAACTTTTTGAGTGGAAAAATACTTTTGTTTTATTGCCTGGCTGCTGTAGAGTTGTGTCATAATTTTTATTCAGGTGCATAAAAATTACAGTATAAGTAGATGTATATGAATATTGCCAGTAATTTTGTTCGTCTTTAAATGAAAGATACAAATCCAGTAGTGACTATCCAAATACCTCAATTATTAAAATAAATTTCCTACAGGCACTTATTTAATTTTATAACGATTTGTTTTCTTATTAATAAATAAAGATAAGTGCATGTAATTTGGTTTTGCCCATCTCTAGTCTATGCCATGCAAACAATACGCAGCACCGAAACATGTCGATGATGAAAATTCTAAATACCTCCATTAAAGAGGCATCGCGTCTGTTCACTGCTTGTTAGTTATTCCATTTCGACTGTCAGACATTAAGACGTTGTTACATGGCTGAGAGAAAATTGTAAGTATAGTATTGTGCGGGTGCTTAATTTTTCGCAAATACTAAAGTACATCAAATATTTTTAAGTGCCACCAATCAATAAGTATGGAACAATTCGTAATCGGGTACAAACGTAAGTTTGAGGACAGAGAAGCTTTTACTTTAACAGAAACGTTCAATAGCAGTTTCATATATTATAATAAACTCAAAAGTACGGAAATATGACCAAGTATCTTTAAACTTCGGGTTTATATCCACCAATAACATTTATGGTACTAATTGGGGAAATACACCACAAAAATTGGGAAACTCCCAATGCGCGACGCGAAGTCTAGGCTGATATTCTGTCTCCCGGTTTCTTGATTCCGCACCGCCAAAAGCCCGAGCAGATTTATTTGATGGTTACATATTTTTATGAGCAGACAGATCTATGAAATTTGCCATGAGTATTGCATCCCCTTTGATTCGCTGGATAAAAACTGAATTCACAATTGTTTAAGACGCTAAGCAGTCCTAAAAAAGTAAATAAAATTAATAGGACTAACATTGGAAAATACGTCAGCAAGATCATATCAGTTAAGTGAACCAATCTGTATTAACTACGGGGTTAAACAACTAGACCCGTTAACAGTAACGCTAATATGTGACATCATAGACAACATTCTCTCAAGGAAATATTACTACAAGACTAAAACCATATTGAAGAACATTCAAGAAACTAAAATAGATGTATTTCTCCTATGGGCTTGGAATGAACAAAGATAAGATGCAGAATGCGGGTTGATCTGGAAACATGTTAGGATTGATGGCATCACATACCAAGAAGTAACCTCGTACAGATACCTAGGAAAAATTCTCAATGGGAATAACTTCATAGAAGAAGAATTAAAGAGAAAATGGAAACTTGAAATTGTTTCCTTAATTCTGGTCAAAGGCTCGTTTAGTTTGGTCTACGTATACACATAAGCAACCATTACAATTTAATTGATACACTACATTATGAATTTTCTTTTTATCAACTGCGTCTTTCAAATGTTTTATAATTGTGGATAACTAATTGTATGATTTAGTTATGAGTTAGATGTTATACGTGTGGAATAAGGACAAAGTTGATGGAATGGCATAGTAATGTAATTTGTTAAGAGACGCGTGGGATTGGTGCTGAGTTTTATGCCTTTGTGCTTAATTAATATTTTTTGAATAAATTTTGTAAATGTTTAAAGGTGGATTATATTATTTATTTAATGAATCTACTTTAGGATATAATACATACATTTATTTAAAAGAAACATAATTTTAAATGGGGTCGTGCGCGAAGATTACAAATACACGTGCAGCAGTTTCCGTTTACTAGACGAACCTATTTTGCCTGTGCGTCTTGGTGCAGATTAACTTGCGACTGGCCTTCCTTCTTCTCTAATTGTTCGGGTTGTGCCTGTCGCTTTTCTGTTCAGTTTTGAACCAGCCTCGTCCTGTTTTTGACTTTCATCACCTTAATATTTTCTAGGAGGTCGACACTCCATATGTTTCATGTTGTAAATGATGGGGGGGATATTATTTAAATGAATTTAATTATTAAGTTTAAATATATATTTATTAATTATAATCTCAGGGTACTAATGATTTGGGTGATCACGTGTAGCAGATCAGTTCGTTGACGAACCTGAGTTGTCTTCATGGGCGTCTCGCTGTAATTTCCGTGTTGTGGAACTTGAAGCGGCCGGTCGACATAAGCACGAAGTCTTCCTTTCCTTGTTGCTAATGCCTTTCTTCCCTGCTTCCTGGACTGCTCAAAGCATGGTCGCCGCTGCCACCTCACCAATCTCCTCTCTCCTAAATCCACTGCAAAAATCTCTCCAATCTCTCCTCTACCTCCTCTCTCCTAAATCCACTGCAAAATCTCTTCTATCTCCTCTCTCCATCCACTTCACGATCTCTCCAAAAATCTAATCTATCTCCTCTCTCCATCCATTTCACGATCTCTCGAAAAATCTAATCTATCTCCTCTCTCCATCCATTTCACGATCTCTCGAAAAATCTAATCTATCTCCTCTCTCCATCCATTTCACGATCTCTCGAAAAATCTAATCTCTCGAAAATTGTCTCCGCCAGCCTCTTTAAAGCCTTGTCCCCACTTATCCGACACCTATCACTAAGGTGGCAGGGATGGATATCCTCCAATCATATCCCTTGTTTATTTGGGGAAAACACGCCACCCAGTCACCAAATTCCCAGGCATTCCGAAACGGCGACGTTAGTCCAGGTGTCAGTCGCAGCCCCTTTTATTGTTTATTCCGAAAGGCGAGACGGCGGGCGGAAAAACCCCTTCTTCCTAGCAAACAACTTGCTTTTGCCGGAATATTTGCTATTTAAGTTCCCGAAAATTATAATAAAAATTTGGACGCGGGTTCTACTGCGCTACAATATACTGCAACAACGTGTTGAATGCCAAATAGAAATTAGTGAAAAAGTATGCAACTTATGTTGAAATAATTGAAAGCGATCGTAATTTTAATGAAAATCTAATTGTTATTAATATCTTTAAATAAGGCATATATGAACGCATGAATTGATGATTGTCCGAAGAGTGTTTTCGTAAAGGGATAAGAGTAAAATAGCCAACGTTCTGTGATCTAGTGGCCATCCAGGCTTCTTCACAGAGGTCTCGGGTTCGAATCCTGGCATGGGCTTGGATGTTTGTGGTACCCCTAATCGCACACAGTCGCTAATGACTTTGCAGTTGATGCGACTATAAACAAAAATAAAAAAGAGAGTAAAATACACAAAATAAGTGACAGTTTGTTGATGTTGAGACAACCTTCAGGAGCTGTTCAGCTCAATATTAACGACAATCAGCGAAGTGGCGTATCGGGAAAGAAGTTAAACGGCGCACTGTAAATTACAGTGTGTTTATGCAAATGAGTAGCTGCGTGCTCATCTGAGTCTAATTTACCTGCGACCGAGGAGAAGCGTGCTGCGGAAAAAGTCTAATAAGCTTCTCGTGTCGTTCTATCATATTAACAAGTCAGTCAGCTTCTCCATAGACTAAACAGCGAGAAGAGAACTGTGTTTCTATCCACATATTGAGTACATTACGGCCATTGCTCACTCGTCGTCACAAGAACATTAAAATTCAGTGCGTAACACGTATTTCATCCAGACAACTTTGTTAAAAAAATGGCTCCTTCCACCACGAGGTAAATAACAAATCCACTTGTACTCACAGTCTCTCAATTTGACCATTTAACTGTGCATTTTTTACAGAAATGTATCATAAATAAATATGAAAATTATAAGAAAAAATTAAATACAATTAGTAGATAACTTACAAAATTTAAATGTACCAAATACCATATTTTCTTTTATTTAGGTGTTGTTTCCCTGTTCTACTCATTACCTAAAGAATTATTTATAGAAAATTCACAAAACGATGCGAAAACAATTTTCTCAGGTCTTACTAGCATTCCTTACTCTCATATGCTTGGTTTACTCAATTCAGTTTTGAACTCTACTTATAATTAATTTAATAATTCTTATCATCACCAATGGATCTCCAATGGAAAATCCTTTGTCCCCTTTCTTTGCAGAGATTGTGATGAGAGATTTGGATACCTTACATATATCCCATATTAGGAATTTTAAAAGACCATGAACATAACTTTACATAAATGTATTTTTTTTCATCATTACCAATACTAAATAGATAATAAATCCAAATAATCAATATTCTCTCAAAATTTAAAATTTTAACTTCTTAAGTAGAACAAAAATAAGTCTCCATTAATTTTCTTTATGTAATTGAAAATGATTTAAAATAAAAAAAATAGTAGACAATTGGTACAAAAATCTTCATATTTCCGGAATAGTTCTTAATTATATGTGCAAATCGCCCCATGATAAAAAAACAGCCATGAGGTTAATTAATCTGCTAGATGAGTCTGTAAGTAGTCACACGGAAACTCAAATACCACACGGAAAGAACTAAATAAAGATTTCCAATATTCAATTACTAAATTCATACCCAATCACATTCATCAACATACATGTCCAAAATTATATTGAATAAAATCAGGTAATTCCAACAAAAAAGATTAATTACAGAAAAATGATTTTCATAATATTAACTGACTTGTTTCATAATTCGGTTAGATGGATGTTTTTAAATCAAGTAAAATAAATAAAATTTTGTTCGTAATATTAAAAGACAAAGTTAACTTTCTGAAAAGACAAAACTTTGTCTACAAAATAAATTTTCAGTTTGTAATGCACTGTATAACGGACAAACCTAAAAGAGCATAAAAATTCGCATAAATGGAAAATACAAATAACATGAAATTATACCACTCAAAAGTGCGCAGTTTATGTCCAAAACACATACAAATTAACAATCACAATTTGATATGTAAAATTTTGGAAATATTTAGACGAAGAAATTAATTACTTTTTGATAATTCTGAGTGAAATGTTTGTATGTGAGGTGCAAAGAACACGAATAAGTTTAACATAATTTCGATTCCTTTTGTTTGTAGTAGTTTAAAGTTTTAATTATCCTTCTTCCATTTTTAAAATTTAACTGCTAAAAGCACTTACTGTTACTATATGATTTTGGCCGCAACCGTCAGTGACTGCAGATAATGCAAATTCCCCTCACGTCAGTCTTCACATGTAAATTCAATAATCTTTCGGCTGAGGGAGCCAAGGAATAAATATGATGTATTGCTAAATTTGTTAGTTTTGAACCACGTTTTATATATAAAAATGAAAAAAATTGTAACATAGAATCCACATTTAATTTATTGTAATATTATGTTCATAGTACGCCTGGGGAAATCTCAAAATTGAGTCGAAACGTCGCTTTTGAATAAATAGTAATAAATTTATATGCTGACTTTTTGGCCGTCTTTTTAGTTATTGTAAATTTTTTTAAGTCAGAAAACTATGATGGAAGTGAATTTAATAATTAAAAAATTGGCATTTTTCAAAACTTTTGTAATATTTTTCACCTGAACTACTTAAACAATTAGAAAGCCAATATTTGTATTTGTAAATATTAATCTGTAAATTATGTACAAAAATGAAGGCTTTATCTTAATATTTGTGTCGCATAGGAGTCTTTTGGTACCAGAAATCATAAAGCTGAGAAAAACAATTTTTTCTGAAGAAAGTAATAGTTTATTGATTTAGAATCAAACATACTAATTAAAATTGTAATGCAGCATATGTTACACCTTCCTTATTTTTTATTGAATTTATAGGCACATTAATATGAAAAAATTAGAAAATCGTTTTCTTTTTCAGATTTTGACCGAAATTTCAGTCCGCGTGTCCATGTAGCATAGAAAGGGAATTGAAAAGGGGGGATGTGGAAGGCAGAGCAAGGTAGCCAAGGGTTGACTTCGGCCCCCAGACCCCCAGGCCCCTAAAGGTGTTACAGGGAAAACCCTAGAAAACATGCATCAGGTAGGCCCTACGCCCTTCTGATAACGGGAGGCTGGATTGCTAAGGGAACGCACCAAACGAGCAGTATTGAGGGGTAGTTAGCCGACTGCTTAAATGGGATCAGCAACAACTCTCACCGTATGACGAAGATCTCAGACCCCCGTACGTAGACCTCTCAAACTGTTCGAGTTCGTCTCAGTTTGCAGGAGTCTTAATTTAATTACCTTGGCCATGGACCAAGATGGGGAGCTTAAAAGGATAACATGGGAAAGAGCCCTTGACGGACTTACCAGATCTCCACCTGACCTGTATTCATTTCCGATCGCCTAGCCCTTGAGAAATTTTCTGGAAGCTTTTAAACAGGCCTTACCTCCATTCGGAAACTTTACGAAATTCCTTACCGCCCATCTGGTCAGTTTTTTTAATTTATGGCTGGCCACGTGACACAACATCTGCCATTTTTAACCTGCGGCCCTTACCCTCGCAAACTGAAAACAGCCGAAATTAAATGCAGTAATAAATACTCTCCGTTAATATAAAATAGCTATAGCACGATATTTAGTTATTATTTATTTTATTAATTGTAATTTAAAAAATTGGCTGAATAATTCGCGAAAAAGAATCACCCGTTGTTAGTTTGGAAAGGATTTGCCACCGAAAGTTGGAATCGCAAATGGCTACGGAGTAATGTGAAACATATGGGATGTTTACGCCCTGCAGCTGAAATTTCTTATTGGCTTCAATTGTTGCTATTGGGAATTTCTGCCGATTGGCTGCTGGAATTAAATAGGAGGACATTAAAGCTCCTACCAATATTATGTGGGTCTTGATTTTGAGACGGAGAAGCAGATAATGTTGATAAGTTGGTAAGTGTTTATCTAAGGCAGAAATTTGCTAGCCGCCGAACGGAGGGAATGGAGTTTCCGCTTATTTTGGACCGAGGCGTCCGCGCGATGCAAGGAGGTTCCCCACTTCCGGGTAAGATCCCCGGAAAATCAGCCCAAAGCAGACAACGTGATCAGCTCGATGCAGAGGTGTTCCAGCCATCAACACAACGCAGAACAGACCAGAATTCAGCTGCAGCCATTTTCGGTATCTATTCAATTTATTTAATTAAAGTTTATATTTGCCAGACCTATTGCCATATAAATTAAATTGCTTTTCTCGGTCCACCCCACAGGTGACCCTGATTTCAAAGTTTCAATATAAGTTTATTGTTATTAATAACATTTCTATTACACTTTGTACCTTTTATCAAATGATCTTACTACAACAATGTATTTTTATTAAATTCAGAATTTTAAATCAAATCTTTGATTTTCAATAATAAAACCTGTCGTAATTGAGTATAATAATTAAGAAGTAAAATTAACTTAATAATTAATAAGCGAATTGAAAGCAACTTCCCGTCCGACTTAATCTTTACTGTTGGCTTTCACCAACGTGGGACATATTATGATATATAATATTAAATAATAAATTAAATTCACCAACCATCCACACATGGTCTTTACAGTACATACTAAGCAGTGGGGAAAGCTTTGTAGACGAGGATCATGAAATTATAGGGGTAGACGTAGTATCTCGAAATTGCAATAAAACCTTGCGTATCATAGGGTTTTACAGAGCTCCAATTAATAATCTTAGTTCACTCTATAGATTACAAATCCACGTTCAAGCTGCTCTGACGGAGGGAATATGCGTTATTGTTGCTGGTGATTTTAATTTACCAAAAGTGTATTAGAATAGTAGGATTGAAACTAATAATGAAGCACTATTAATAGTAAATACTTTTGTTTGGGATATGTGGTTTCTGCAAACGCCAGAGTGGCCGACGAGGCTAAATTCTTTATTAGATGTTTTTCTAATCAATCCAGTGCAACTATTAGTGCCTGGGGTTAATGAACAGGCGGCTGTTGTCCTTGAGATAAGATGGGGCGGGGAGGTTAAATATGCGATCAAGGAAACTAGAGGAAAACCCGTATTGCAATACCACAAAGCAGACCAGGAAGCTTTCAGATTTTACCTTAATCAAAATTATATGAGATGGGCAACACACGGGTCTTCGGTCAGATCTTCAGATCCTTAATAAATGAAGGTGTAAGGAAGTATATACCTAAAACAAAACGCTGATCCGGAGTACTACAATTCTGAAATAAATAAACTTTAGAGGAAGGTTCGGAAATTATATAGAAAGCGTGAAGTAAGCGAAACCAATAGAATCAAGTTTGGGCAGCTCAGTAAAAACTTAACGAGGGCTAAAAGAGAAGCGCAAGAAAACTGTATAAAAATATTCTGGGAAACGAGGTGAATATGAAATATAATATAATAGATAGGTTTAATTTCCGCTGCCACCAGGTATATTTCTAATTTGAAAAATTTCTAACTTGAAATAGAATTCAGATTTTCACAAAATATAAACATATAAAAACTTTGGAAGGGTTCGGAGAACAAGCTAGGTTGCATTCCAGAATAGAGTCAATAAGTGTGGTGGGTGAAATTATAAGTTCAAGAAGAATTAAAAAGGGATTTATTCTTAAAAGTTACAGCCTGTTTTCTTTAAGAGGAAAAACAAAGGAAGAAAATCAGAGCTCAGAGTGGCATAGAGACGGCGTCATAAGGTTACACAGAAACTTAACTAATTTTATAAAATTTAGACTTTTTATATGAAGTTGTACCAATAAGCTTTCAGGACGCTGGAATCGTATTTAGAAGGGATGGCCAAGTAAGAGGAAGTTTCACCTTACTTCCTGCATTAGTTCTTATCACGAGAAATAGTCCTACATACATGAGAAATATAATTTTTATGTTACAAATGGTTGGGGTCAATTTTTCAAATATGCTCGTAGACGGAAGAGGGGTACAGATTTGTCTCCTCCCCTAAAGGATGAGGAAAATACAATTATTTTAAATGAGAATGAAATACAAATAAAGTTGCAAAATATTTTACTTCAGTATTCGGAAAGGAAACAGATTTTCCATCATTCACAAGTCAGGAAGGTAGGACAGTTTTCAAAATCATACCGGGTTCACTACGCAAACACACAAAAAAATTAAGTGACACACATCGGTTAGACCAGAAGAAATGTCAGGAGAAGTATGTCAATTAACAATAATCAAGTCTCGGAGGACTGGAAAAGGCGATCGTAGTACCAATATACTGTGAGTTCCCAACCCCTCTTCTTCTCCTTCTTAGATAGAGGGAAGGTACTAGGATCGTTTTGGACCCGAGGAGTGTCGGTCTATATCATACACAGCATCGAGACATAGACAAAACAAACATTTAATTTATTGGGAGCAACATTATCGTTCGTAGACACATACAGTTTTTATTAAGTTCGTTCAACGATCGCCGAACAGAGCGCCCAGCAGCAGCAACAGCAACTAGGCACCAAAAGAAGGTCCAATCTTCCAACCAGGATCGGCGTCCACACCCCACAGCGACGGCAACCTGTACTTGCTCAGTTTTTTTCCACTTTTTTCGGTCGTTTTCCCACTTTAGCAAAGTCCGTATAATGCTCAAGTAGAAGAAACGAGTAAGTGCTTTGCTATTTGTCTCACCGAGCTATTCTTCTCAATGACTAATCAAGACACGTCCGCCCGCAGTGACGTCTCGAGATAGAATCTCTTTTTTTATGATCGCGTTCTTTTTTTTATTTACCTTCCATGCCACAGAATACGCCATGGAATACTTATCGTGGCCCAATACTATTCTTAGACGAACGAATCAAATAATCAAATTTCAATGCATTTATCTACTCGTTCCCCGTGACAAGTACGATTCAAATTTCTAGTTACCTTTTTATTTAATTGTCCAATTTATTAAAGAATTGCATTCACATCGAAAGAAATAGTCAGCCACTTACGTCATGACTATTCGCATACGATATCGGAATTTAGCGCGCCAAAATTTTTAATAAAACGGTTCGTTACAATACAAAGCGGGTTCGCGATCTGAAACTAGTAACTACAGGCCGCTTAGTCTCACTTGAGTGGTTTGGAAACTGTTGGAGAGATTATTAGCGGAGTATTTATGTAGGCATTGGGACGAAACGAGGTGGGTTAAGCCAGGGTATTGTTGCGAGAGTCAGTTAGTGACAGTATGTTGTAACGGTCAAACACATCTGCTCGGTGCGGAATCAAAGAGTATTTGAGCCAAGGGCAAAAAAAATCTAGATGCCGCGTCGCACCATGGGAGTTTCCCCAATTTTTATGAGAGCTGGCGGCATCGGGTGGTGTATTTCCCCCATTAGAACCATAAATGTTACTGGTGGATACCCATCCATGCACACTTTGGTGAAAAATATAAAGAAGTGGGGGGAGAGATTTTGAAAAGGTTGAAGGTGAGATTTGGACAGATTGTGCGAGAGCGGTGAGAAGAGATTAGAACAGATCGATTTCAGAAAGAGATTTACACAGATTTTCTTGGAGAGGAGATTTTGGACAGAATTTTGGAGTTGGAAGAATAGGAGTTCGGCAGCTGCGATCTGAAGATATGACCACCAAATTAGGAGGAAGGAGCTGTAACCTGCATTAAGCCGACACGGTAATTATCCCTGTGACTATTTGCTGATTTTCTGTTTCTGCCAGGTACGAGTAGATTTTGTGTTTAACATTCTGTTCTATGAGAAGCCTCATAAATGCGACCATAAGGTCAGAGATTTCATATGTATCATGTTTCTAAATATATATGTAATTCTAATTGACGAAGAAGTACCGGCATAACAATAGAAATATCAAAATTGTAAATATGTTTCTTAGATCAAGTAAATAATTATACTTCTTTTAAATTTTACAAAATCTTATTATTAGTATATCAATATTCCACTTAATTAATATCCACTTATATTAATTATAATATCAAGATATATCTGATGTGATTGATGAGGGGGGAAAGAATTGATGCTGTCGTAATTAACTTTTCAAAGGCTTTTGACCTTGTACCGCATCATATTCTTTTACTGAAATTGGAAAAATCGGGGCATTGAGAAACGCGTTTTAAACTGGATTCGCGAGTTTCTGGATAACAGAAACCTCAGTGTTCTGATAAACGAAGAATTATCTGAACCAGTTGAAGTTACGTCAGGGAAGCGTAATAGGACCACTAATGTTTTTAGTATTTATAAATGAAGTCTCAAATAATATTATTTGCCGATGACTGTATCATTTACAGAAAAAATGGAAACGTCCAAGATGCAAATATTCTTCAATCTGATCTTAACAGAATTCAACGTTTGTGGGTCTAAAATGGGATGAAAGCAAATCGATTGTATTTACAAAAAAAAAGAAACGTTTTTCAAGTTGAATATAAATTAGGGGATGACAATATATTATAAGTACACACTTGTAAATACCTGGGCGTAACTTTGAGCAAAGACTTAAATTGGGGAGAACACATAAATTCAGTAACTGGGAAAGAGTTGAGGGCAGATCACGAAGTCAATAGAATACTGCGGAAATGTACCCGAAAGACCAAAAACATCGCTTATATGTCTTTGGTTCGGCGTGTTGGGACTAGATACACGCTTTGGATAGGGTTCGAAACCGGGCGAAAAAGCAAATATTTCTAGAGGCACGGGTAATTTGGAGGAGAAAGAGGGCCAGGCTTTGTCACTGTATGAACCACTCTGCCGTGATATCAATATTCGAATTCATTTACCGACCTTCGTAAATAGGACCGTAAAATACTGGAATGGTTGTTGTGCAAGTCTACTAGCGACTATTCCGAAGAGTGTAATAACTTTTAGGTCCGAATTAGGGACTTAATATATTTTAGCTTAAATTGAAGCCGGTGGACACGGGAAGGTACCAATTAGATTATATAATGGTTAGACAGGTGTATAGGAATCAGGTACTGAACTACAATACGTACACAGGAGCATATATAAACTCTGAACATAATCTGCTCGTTATGAAATGTAGGCTGAAAATGAAGAAACTAAAGAAAGGAATTAGAACAAAAAGATGGGATATAGGAAAACTACAACAACAGGACGTGCTTCAGAGTTTCAAAGCAGATATCAGGTGTATATTAATAGAGAACGAAGAAAGAAATATAGAAGAAATGTGGGCAGTCTTAAAGGAAGAAATGACTAGAGCAGCAGAAGAAAAAATAGGAAGAATAGTTCAGACCAATAGGAAAGCATGGATAAGACATGAAATAATAAAAATCATTGATGAAAGGCGTAAATATAATATCGCGGTAAAGAGCAGTACAGACATTGAAGAATGAGATAGATGGGAAGTAAAAATCAGCCAAAGAGACTTGGCTACAAGAGAAATGAAAAGCAGTTGAAGACTTCATGGTGAAAGGGAAAATAGACGCAGCTTATAGGAAAATCAAAGAAACATTCGGTGAGAGGAAAAATATTAGCAACAACATCAGGAGAGAGGTTGAGAAGCCAATTATGGATAAAGACGACAAAGCAGAATAGTGGAAGGAATATCTAGCAGAGCTGTACCATGGCGGATATCTAGATCAGTCAGTAATATAAGAAGAAGAAGAGGTGGATAGAGTTGGGGGACAAAATTTTAAAGTCAGTTTTTAACAGGGCACTGAAAGACCTGAGTTATGGTAAAGCGCGAAAAATTAATAACATTCGGGCAGAGTTGATAAGAGCATCGAATGAAGAAGCAATATCATGGCTGTTCGTCACAGTTTGTGAAATATACGAAATAGGAAGAATACCAGAATATATTAGTAAAAACATAATTATACCCAAACCGAAGAAGGCTGGGGCTGATAGATGCGAACAGCACAGAACAATTAGTTTAGTATCTCATCTGCAAAATATTAACGAAATTAGAATGCCAGTTAGAAGAAGATCAATTTGGTTTTAGGAATAATATACGGAAAGAGAAGCAATTTTGACTTTGCAATTAATTTTAGAAGACAGGATACGAAAAAACCAGCCTACGGTCATGGCATTTGTAGATTTATAAAAATCGTTTGATAATGTGAACAGGAACACACTATTAACGATTTTGAAGTGTACTGGAATAATATATCGAGAAAGGAGGCTAATACATAGCCTCTACAGAAGACAAACTGCAGTAATTTGAATAGAAGACCGACAAAAGGAAGCCGTAATCAAGAAAGGAATAAGACAAGGATGCAGTATGTTGCCCATGCTGTTTAATTTATATATAGAACAGGACAAGAAATAAAAATCTTACGCTTTGCCGACGATATTGTAGTATTTCGAGAGTCACAAAAAGACATATAAATCATAATAAATGGCATGAACGTAGTCCTGGATAAAGAGTTCAATATGAGTATCGATAGAGGGAAAACCAAGGTAATGGAGTGTAGTATGGGAAACAGTGGAATAACAAAGGGTGTTAGATTGGGAAGGGATATTTTGACGGAAGTTAAGGAATTCTGCTACATGGGAAGCGCAATAACAAGGGATGGTTGAAGTATAGTAGACATAAAGAGTAGGATATCACAGGCAAGGAAGGCTTTCGCGAAAAAGGGGGATTTACATACGGGTAATATAAGTGTGTATATTGGTAAATCGTTGATAAAATGTTCGTATGGAACATGGCGTTATATGGGTGCGAAACGTGGACGATAGGAATTGTGGAAAGGAAAATAATAGAAGTATTTGAAATGTGGTGCTATAGGAGAATGCTGAAAATCAGAAGGTGGATAGAATCACTAACGAGGAAGTTATGAACGGAATAAGAGTAAAGCGAACAATATGGAGGAAGTTGACTAAGAGAAGTGATAGACAGGAGGGTCTTGTAAAATTAGCATTAGAGGGAATTGTGTGGGGTAAGGACAGAAGACGGAGGCCAGGGTTGTAATTCACTAAGCAGATTAAGGAGGATGTGGGGGTGCTAGTTATAAGGAAATGAAAAGGCTTGCGCAAGAAGTTTGCATGGTGGGTTGCATCAGACCAGTCTTGGGACTCAATACCACAACAAAAACAGCTAAAATTAGTGTTAACGTATTTGTATATCCAATATTATTAATAGTATTTTTTTTAACTTGCATTCCACTATTAAATGTATGTTGCCACCGGGCTCAGCCATTGTTACGTAATAAATATATCTATGTAAATGTTCAGTGCGTGTAGAAATTGTAATTGGATCATGTCTAAATGGGTGAGTATATTGGAAACTAAAAATAATAATTGACATTGGTTACAACCGTGTTTCCCAAACTGTGTTCCGCGTAACTCTAGTGTTCCGTGGGCCGTGAATAGCTGTTCCGAAAAAAAAATCGAGTAATTCTATCTATACTATGGATTATAAAATAATGTTATAGTACTACTTAAGAAGATCGTTTGTATCAAACGGGAGAAAGTGCAATTCTTGCTCATATCTTTCTTTGTTTCTAGCGTGTTTCGGAACCAATTCAACAACGTTGAAGGAAACACGGGTAACAATGATCAAGCGCGGAGGTGTTCAGTAAACACGAATTCTGTACGATTGAGGAACAGATTGCCATGTCCCACTGTTATACAGATAATTCTTTATTCATTTTAATGCTGAAGTAAGAAAATTATATCTGGATATTTTATTTAACTTGACAATGAGCAGCTTGCCTAACAAATAAACCAACCTGATACACCTTTGTTTGTAGAATGTATTCAATGGCGCATAATTGCAGTCCTTCAGCATCCTCTAGAGCAGCGCATCTCAACCGGAAGTCCGCAAGAAAATTTTAGTGGTCCGTGAAAGATAAATAATATTATTTTCGCTAAGTATTTCGGAACCATTCGACTTATTGCCATAATGATCTATTTAAAAAAATTCTCATTATTTAAAGTGTTAAATTTCGCTGTTATTAGAACACATTAATAATGTCTTGTTAGGTAAGCCCACAAAGCAGAAAAACAAAACAAGGGGAGGAATGAGGATCAGAAATTGTTTTTCGAAAAAAAATAGTGACAAAAGTTTTCCACAAATTTAAAAAATATTGTAATTGAAGCAGTGAAAGTGATAAACTATGTAAAATCAAAACCACTTCAATCCATGAAATGGAAACTGAACACAATGCATTATTAAGACTTTTTCAGCTTTGAGTGAGTTGTTAGTCTTCTTGAAGGCAAAAAATAATTAAGGACAATATTTTGTTGAAGCTTTACCAAATCCTTCATTGTTAATAAAATTTGCATAACTGGCAGATATTTTTACAAAGTGCAATTAACTTAACATCACAATGAACAATAATTACAATCTTTATTACAAGAGAAAAAATTGCATCTTTTTATGAAAAATATAGTTTTGGATTTCATCAGTTTAATCTAATGGTTTTAATTGTTTTCCTACTTTACATGAATATTTAAATGAGCAAAATTTTAAAGTAGATGATGAAGTTTTCAAAATGTTTTTAGAAGATCTACATAACTTGAAGTCAACTCTTTTCAATATTTTCCGAAAAATATTCACAAATTTATAAAATGTTATGAATGAAGCCACAAAAGTGATAAACTATATAAAAACAAAATAGTAAGGACGATTCCTGGTTTCCGAATCCATTTTCCGCGATAGCTAAACCAGAAACTTTAATACAAGTGACTATGAAAATCTACTTGATTTAATCAGTGACTCTCATTAGAAACAAATATACAAATAACTTCTGGTTGAGTTTGTGAGAAGAGTAGCCCAATATTTCAAAACAAACTATTACAGTTTTACTTCAGTTTTCTTAACTTATTTATGCGAAGCAGGATTTTCTTATTTTGCTGCAATGAAGCCAAAGTGCAGAAACTGGCTGGACGCCACAACAGATATTACAATTCAACTATCAAATATTTTGCCTGATATCAACAACATATGAAATTAAAGGATCCAAAATCTTAATATTTTCATGTTTATATTATATTACAGTTTTACATTTAAAGATAATTACTCAATAATAATTTTAACGTTTACAAGTAGGAATTACTGAGCCTAAAATATAAGCCAAGGTATCTGATTTTGCGAAGTGTTCCATTGCAGAAAAAGTTTAGGAAACCATGGCTTACAACATACTACGATTAGAGAGGACAATAAAAGTGAAAATCGCATTCGTATTCTAAATTTTTTCGAGTTATAAAGAGGCTTAGAGTTTAATCTGATACATTAATACGAGTGATTTAAGTGAGCTACATCAGCGTATCGTATGTATATAAACCAGATTGTAACAACACGCTTTCCCCTAACATTTTTCGATAAAATACAGTATATTAACTAAGTGATAAAAACAATTCTAGGGTATGTTATTAAGAAGGCCTGCAATCTCATTACAGCTGATAAGTGGCAGGCTCGCGTCGCGGCGGCGTCTGTTTAAGGCAGCTAATCAAGCAGCGGCGCCTCTGAAGGCCTGCCCGTGTTAATTGCCCACTGTATCTCACGTAAATCTGGGGCCATTACGCCGCAAAGCAATCAGGGACTCGCCTAACCTGCAACTACAAATAATTGCATTATCACGACTGTCATCAACATCTGCGAATAGCGCCGCTCTTCTCAAACTTCGCGAAACGCATGCCATTCCTTACAAGGACAAACACAAAAATATATATTAAACTAATACAACTTTTGACAACTACGCAATAAAAAGTGCGAGTACTTCAAAATACTACCCTTCTTTTGCTGATGAGACTATCACAGATTTTTATTACCCAAATATTATTTCAGTTGAAATGTAATAGTAATTACATATTGCATAAATTGATGATATTAACAAAAAGCAATTAAATATAAATAGCATGTAACGTATTAGCGATCACACAAGTGCTGAATTAGAAAAATAATTCAACGTAGAAGCAACTCGTATAGTTGAAAATTTATATAGTTGGCAATATTATAAAACAAATAAACTGGGTGACTTTTATGGAGGAGATATAAGCGAAATATAGACAAATTTTAAATATATCGTCTTGGAAGCCAGAAACAAGTTTGTACCTCAGAAAGAAATAAACAATGGTGACCCTGAATAAAATACGAGAAGCATAAAACAGCTAAAGAGAGAAGTTAGACGTGCATATTCTCGTAAGGAGCACAGTCAATTAACATTATTAGTTAAGGAAAAGAAAAATGATTAGGGATCGTTTTTACGTAACATTCTAAGTGTCAATAAAGACTGGGGGAGATTTCATAGTTATATTCGTAAACGCAGAAGCAATTGTGAAGAATAAGATATCTTAAAAACTGAAGATAAAGAAAAGGCAAATAGAACGAGTACTTCATGTCTGTGTTTACATGCACGGTAACAAACAGTGACTACCAACCCAAAAAACTCCAAATAACGGCAAACGCAGTAAGGAGGAGAATTAATGAATTAAAAAACAAAATAATCTCGCGGTTCAGATGACATCTCCACTGGGGTTGGGAGGCAATTATTCCGTACTTAATAAGGCTATTTAATATATCCATAAATAACTCACCTCTGCCAACAGACTGGAAAACGGGAATAATTCTACCTGTATTTAAATTTGGAAATAAAACGGACATACGAAATTATAGACCTATTAGTCTAAGCTCAGTAGTTTGGAAAATCACGGAGCACTTAATAACTACGTACATTCGGGATGCACTTGAATCTAAAGGGCGATTCTTTGAAAAATAACATGGATTTAGATCGGTTTTTTGTGTGAAAGTCAAATAATCAATTTTTTTCAAGATAGAGCAGATCGTGGTGGTATAATAGGCGCCGTTGTTATTGATTTTGCAAATACTTTCGATGTAGTTCCTCACGACACCTTGATCCAGAAGTTAGATGGGACAGGTATTCACAAAAGAGTAGTTCTCTGGGTACAACAATTCTTTAAAAAGAAATAGGATATAAAACTTAAAATTGGGAAAGAAACTTCAAAACTCGGATCTGTAACAACGGGAGTCTCCCAGGGATCAGTTTTTGCCCCATTATTCTTTCTCATATTTATTAATGATTTGCCAAATAATATATATAAATTCTAAGGTCCGACGTTTTGTAGATGACTGTGTAATGTGCAGGGAAGTAACGGGAACAAGACGCAGCTCACAAGTTCGGGTTTCCCAAACTGTGTTCCGCGGACTCTCAATTTGGTGTTCCACAATTTTCTTTCAGTGATTCTATCTGTACTATGAATTATAATAGCCTGTTATAATACCACTTAATCTGTTCGTAGGAAGAAAACTCCTAACGAAAGAAAGTGGAAGCGTTTCCCTCCCTTTCTTTGTTTCTAGCTAGTTTCGTAACCGAATAAACATTGTGAAACAAAAAAACTATATTCCTTGCTTCCCGCTAAAATAGGAAACAAGGGTACAAATGATGAATTGTGGACATGCTAAGTGAACTAGATTCCTGTACGACTGAGATAGTGATTGCCATATCCTAGAGTTATACAGATAATATTTTATTTTAAACAAATTAAAGGACGGTTATGACCAACAAATAAATCAACCTCATACACATTTGTTTATGGAATATAATTCAACGGCGCATAATTGTAGTCTCTCAGCAGCATCTAGTGCAGCGGTTTTCCATAAGAGTTCCGCGGGAAAATTTTTGTGGTACGCGTAGGAAAATTTATACTTTTTTGCTAACAAACAAAAGTATCTATTAATTTACGTATTTAAGAAGCTTTTGATATTTTGTTATAATGATTAATTAAAAAAGTACCTCCTTATTTAACGTGTTCAATTTCGCTGGTTTTAAGATATTAATGATGTCGTCTTAGGCAGGGTCACAAAGCTTATGAAATTGTGTTTTATATAAAATACTAGTAACAAAAAATTTCCACAAACTTAAAAAATGTTATTAATGAAACTAATGAAAGTGATAAACTGTGTAAACCACTTCAATTCAGGTTAAATAAAATTTTGTGCAATTAAATGGGAAGTGAACATAAAACACGATTAAGACATTTTAAACTTCGAAGTAAGTTGTTGGTCTTCTTGAAGGCACAAAATAATTCAGGAAAATATTTTGTTGATGATTTAATAAATCCTTCATGGTTGATAAAGCATGCATAAATGGCAGATATTTTTACACCCTCTGATAAAGCATACAATTTTGGATTTCGTCAGTTGAATCTAATGATTTTAATTGTTTACCTACCTTACATAAATGTTTAAACGAATTAAATTTTAAAGTAGATCGTTAAGTTTCCGAAATGATTTTAGAACACCTACATAACTTGAAATAAACTCTTTTGAAATATTTAAATAAAAATGAAAGGACGATTCCTGGGTTCAAAATCCATTTTCCGCGTCAGCTTTAATGAAACTGACTATGAAAATGTAATTGATTTATTCAGTTACTCACAATTGAAACAAGAATACAAATATTTCTGGATGATGTGGTGTAATATTTTTATACCGACAATAGTATTACAATAATAAAGAAATTATAAAATAAAAAGTAGTTAATTTTAATATAATTAACTTATTATAATTAAAAATTGAAATATGGAAGCACAATATAAAAATATATATTCAAAAAAATATATAACTCTAACTAAATGTTTAAAAAATATATTTAAATTTACGAAAGATGAATTATCAATTTGCGTATATAGGTAAAGCAAAAAGAATCTCTTCAGCTTTTAAAATGGCTGCTCTCGGGAATGCTCAACGCCACACCAGATATTATAATTCAATATATAAATATTGGAATTCAACTTACAAATATTTTTCATGATATCAACAAGATATGCAATTCATGAGCCCAAATCCATCAATCATTAAGTGCTTTATTAATTAATTTTTTATTACATTGCATTTTATATTTAATATCATTACTAAATAACAATTAACTTTTTAAAAAAAATCATGTAAAAATTACCCAACCTAAAAAATAAACCAAGGGTTCCGTTAAAATGTCTGATTTTGGAAAGTGTTGCATTGCAGAAAAAATATGGGAAACCCTGCTTTAAGTACATGGGCTAAGCGAAATAAACTCAAAATCAAGAATAGTAAAACTGATGCGCGTTCTATATGCCTTGGAATATAAAACAGTGATCCAGGAGACAAATTGTAAATACCTAGGCATTTCTTTCCACAATAAGCTGGGGACAGGTAAACTATGCTACAAGGAAGGCATGGAACACCTAGAAATTTGTCAGGAGAACACTCAAGACGGGGAAAGCGAAATCTATAGAAATGGCATATTTGTCATTAGTACTCCCACTTATGGAATATGGAGCAGCATGATGGGATCCGTACAGGATAAGTCAAATAGAATCCTTAGAAAGGGTACAGAGAAGGGTTGCAAAATTAGTATAAATAGGACCTGGGCACGGGCAAGGTAAAGCTACATTACACACAAGAAGAGGTCTAAGGAATCCGGGATAGACTGAAACAATCGACTTCGTACGGGAGGAGTGATCACGTGTTTAGATTATAAGCGAGGCACCAAAAAAACTCATTACATAATGACTGGAACAATCTGTCTAAAGGAGTGTTTGGGGAACTTCCACTAACAGAAAGAAAATTTAGACTAATCTAAGTTTAGTGTAATACAGTGAAGTGAAGTGATTAGTGCTCCGAAATCTCTATCAATATACTAAAGTGAAATATCTTTCCAGTCTTTTCTTTTTCAAGCAAATTTATCTTGTAATAATATGATACTATATATATTTATTTATAAGGTGTATATATCTTTAAATTGAAGTAATATAATTATATAGTTAATTACAGGTTAAATATGGTCCTTACGACCAGTTTGTTAATTATTGTAGATTTTTTGTAGATTAAATAAATACATACAATTAGAACGTTCCCCGCTGACAAACTAGATATGAAAAATTTATGTTGAAGACTCTAAACTTTTTTTTGGCCACAGTGAGGATGTTTCTTAGACTTCTTGTCAGATAGCGTTGAAAGTGTGCGTGGTGGAATGATTTCTGTCAGCTACCCAGTGACTTCCAAAATATTACGTCACTAAATATGAACCATCTGGTTTTGCTCAGCGAATTATTTAACCCATCTGCTTTTGCACGAATTCCGTCTGCGTCTCTGCACTACACTCCACTACCGCACCCACTGCCGATGATAATCTCATTCAGTCCATGGTAAGGCCCCTCTAACATGAGCCGGACCGTCCGCCATTTTTAATTCAGCTAACGCAAGTGTGCTTCGCAGTGTAGAACGTCGAAAGTGTTTCTCTTTTCTGTTGTTTGCCATCAGTAATATGGTTTGTTGTGCAGCTGTAAACTGTAGCAATTCTACAATCAAAGGATTTCGCTTATTCAAGTTTCTAAATTAATTAATTCGAAGGAAACGATGGATTATTAACTGACGAAGAGACGAGTGGAATCCTGGCCCTGGAGCATATCTATGTCAGGTAATTTTTTTGTTGTTTTTCAATTACTTAACTCCATTATTGAAGCATAACTAAAACTTTCAAGTTTTCTTAACTTTATTTACAAAAGAAATACATATTTCATGTAACTTCCTACAAAAAGTATGTTCTGTGTGTTGACATGTTTATTTGTAAAAATTCTCTTGCAAAATACATTAATATGAAGTTAAGCTGAACTACTGGGAAAATTTGTACTGAATTGGATTGCAATTTGTGTAATACACACAAACATATATATAGATATAGATTGTAATGAAAAAACGCGGATTTTGGCCATATTGTGGCATTATGAGGCGCAGTTCGGCCTACAACAAGAGATTATTACGTTTTAAGTTTTGTGCTCGACAAGCGAGGCCAAAAACAATGTGAAGTTGGCTGAAAGCGGGTGAACCCCCGATGGGGATCCCCCGTGGGAAACTCCCTCGGGGCGTGTGTAAAAAAATGGTGGGGAACCTCGGAATTTTGTGAAGAACCAATGGCGGGGAACCCCTGAATTGTGTAAGAAAACCGATGGCGGGGAATTCCCGTGTGAGAATTGAAAAGGGGAGCCAATGAGTGGCTTGTGATCAGATGCTGTCAGATGTTTGCAGAGGTCAGATGTCGTCAGATGCTGTCACAGGTTTGCAGAGGTCAGATGTTTCGAGGAAGCAGATGAGTTGCGAAGAGGACAGACGACGGATCTGTCAGATGAGTCTAGAGAGCAGATGAGTTGGATCTGCTTCATACTACCTGCAAGACGCCAGAGAGACGCGGAAACATTCGTGAAATTGGATGTTTGTAGGCCCAGTAATTGTGGGTAAGTTCTTAAAAAGCTGTGAAACTTGCTCATTGTGCTGGTTGAATAATATTTAATAGGGCTCTACTATTTTGACGACGACAGTAGCTGAAAAGATGGAAAACAAAAGTAAATAGATCCAAAGGATCCGACATAACATTTACTCTTAAATGAGTGAACATTGTCAAGCCGAATCAAGTGGAACTTAAAAAGTAGAAGCAGTAGAATGTCTTGGTCCTCACTTAGACACTATGCTTAAATGAAGGGAAAATAAAAATAACAAGCAAACAGACTTACAAACTTAATGGGCGCAAATGAAAATTATCAAGAGAAAAAACTACTTATATTTAAATCAGTTATAAAACCTATATGGACTTCTGAGTAGAACGTTGGGGAAGTCGAAAATATTTCGCACGATAATAAATGCTCCCTGTTATGAGTCAAAATTTGGCATACATACTAACCTCAATATATATAGAAGAGGTACAAACATATAGGTCCCATCCACTACTATAACCATTACTATATTTTGTTCATAACAAAATACTGAAGATGCTTGAATGAAACGGAGGTGGAGTTGTTGTACTCTCTCCTCTCCAGGACAGCAGCTGAAAGAACATGTTGCCAAATTAGATTAGAGATTATGCATGGTGTCCCATCTGAAACAGTACGGCCAAATTTCTATGAAAGGAGGCAGCTAACAAAAAATTTTCAATACACATGTAGTAAGGTTTCGAGGGGAACGCTGTAAGCACAAATTTCTTTTTTTAAATGACAACCGCATTTTTCAACATCATGAAACATTTTCGTCTTGATGAGTTTTTTCCACATACTTCGTCATTCACTTAGTTTCCATTAATTTCACTCAACAAGTGCCACAAAAATGAGTTATGTGTGTAATGAGTGTATGTGGCAATCGCTACTGGGTGAAGAATTCCTCATATAGGAGACACTCAGTACAAGTAAACATCAAGGCGATAGAGAGGCGAGACATCGGAATACCAAATGTGCCACAATCACCGTTTGGCAACTTAAAAATCTGATACCTGAGTCCAGTTTCTTGACCCCGGGAATTTTGGAAGGTGCGTTCCATTCCAGAAATGAGGGAGAGAAACTGCGGGACAAGCTTGATTTTAATTGGAGGCTGGGGATGACGAGAACCGCCATGCATCTCATGGTGGGGTGAAGGAACGAGGTGATCTGTGAGGATGGATTGGAGAAATTTGGACGGCAGAAGTTGGTGTAGTCGGGAATGAAACTTGCAGGTGGGAAGGTGGAGATTAGATGAGAGATAGAAGTTGGAGTTTGGCGATGAACACTGGAATTAGGAAGAAGTCGTTTCAGAGTGGGATAATTTTGAAACCTAATCTGGGAGCAAACTGAAAAGAAGATACACGGCAGCAAGCAGTAGGAGTCCCGTGTACGTAATCCTTGCCACAGAATTCCTAGAAAGAAGACCAGGTACCGACGGCAGAATTCACCACTGGAAGTAGTCACCTGACGAACGCTGAAGCAGTCTGAATTACGAACAGGGAGTAGGAAGCCGCCGTTTTACAAAGGAAAAACGCGTGTGACTGTGCCAATGTCTGAGATGTGTCATGACTGTCGTTCTGCTGCAAAAAAAAATCCCCACAAAATGATCCTTACGAGATTAATTATAAGCTGAGCTAGTCGTGGTAATATTTTTAATTGGACCGTAATTTTTGGGTATTATTGTTGTTTTCTTTTATTTTCTGTGAATAAATTTAATTTGATTTTTCTTTAATCTAACCCAATAATTTATTTTGATTTAAATTAAAATCCATCCCCCCAGTCAAATTAAAGATTTAGATTTTTTAGCGTGACCTAGGGTGCATAGCGTGGAGGCAAAGTCCGCTTCGCATCCCTCATGCAATTCGGTAATCCGAGAATCATTAAGATTTAGAGAAATGCCAAATTTATAGTCAATCTGGGTTATTTATTATATGCCACATATGCGCAAAAAAGTTTCATCCTGTGATTAACTAACGGCATTTGAGAGTCACTCATCTTCAAGAAATAATAAGTCACACTCCCTTTAACTTATTACATTAATTGAAATTCTCAATTTTTATACATGTAGGATTAAGAAAATGAGTTATTTAGATAAATAAAAGAGTATTTGTCCATTCGTTTACTAGTCGAAACATTAATTCAAGTTATGGATCGATTACGCTCAGAACGGTACCTTATTCTTACAGACAAATAATCGTTAAGATGGTTATAGTTGGTTGGTATCACACTCAGAAAATTAACTTTTCATTCTGAAATAGTGTTCATTTGATTAATGTCATTGCAGGTTAATTTCGAGTACCCTCGGGAAAAGTTTTAAACTACGAGGGTATTTATTTTAGTTCGGATATCAGAATTGTTTATCAAAGTTGTGTTTGTATTCCGACACCAGCGATCCTTAGCTTGTCATGAAAATGATGGGATGATTTCCAACGATGTGCTGTTTTTCTTCTTCTATTATATATGCGTCGTGATTTACTGCTTGGTGTAATGATCTTTTTGTTCAGGTTATAAGGACATTGCTGTGAATGGTAAAACCGCAAGTGGATATTATTCCATTCATTTCGTGTTGTCGGAGTGACGGAGGGCTACTGCGACATTGTCACCATGTACTAGAAAATTTCTGACAAAAATAGCTTTGCCTCTGGAAATTAACGATACTTCAACTCCATTTGTAGTCCTAGTGATATCAGGTTTGTAACTAGGGTACCTCTGCTTCCAATGTTGCAACCTTATTTTTGTCATCGTCAAAATAGTAGAGCCCTGAGGTTGAAGCCTCACTGTGCCCATTCGGCATGAACTACGCTATCGTGAAAGACCTCATTTTACGCAGAATTTGTGATATGTTAATAAAATAATATTAAATATATTTTGTAAATGCGATTTGTAGAAAAAACTGAAAAAAGTAGTTTTTTCTTTTTTATATAGCTCGACTTTGACACCTCATATATTTCAAACTATTTCCTTAAACGGTCTGAAACTTAAACATAAAGCAGTGAAAACCCTTCCAAATCCACAAAGTTAGAATCATCTGAGTGTCTTACGTTTTTTAAATTAATTGATTAGTTGGCCTCTGCTAACTCTTAGACAGCACATCGCTGAAGAGCGAGACAAAGTTTTTTTTGTAGCGATTGAAGTTTTATTGATGTAGCAACGCTACGAACTTTGTACAATTTTTAAAAAAGTGTAGGTGGAAGGAAAAATTCATTGTAGCGGGAAGGTGAAAGTAGGGTGGCACCCCTACCCCCACCTTTCTCCACCGCCCTTCCTGGGCATTAAGAATCATGGTTTTTTCGCTTTATTTGGAGACATGTGCGAGCAGTATTAGTAATGTCATTTAAAGGAAAGAGCGGTGTAGTTAGCAGAAGTCCACTTGAAATATATAATTTTGCGTTGTTCGGTAGGTTATTATCGCTGCCACAAGAAATATTTCAAGTATCGAAATATTTCACAAAGAATAGAAGAATATAAGAATCTTCGGAGGGTTCGGAGAACAAGCTAAGTTGTACTCTAAAATAGCACCAATTAGTATGTGATGAAAGTATAAAGCATAAGTTCAATTTAGTAAAAGATAATATTTCTAGAAAATCAGAGGTGAGAGTGGCATAGAACGGCGTCACAAGGTTTACCCAGAACTTGTCCCTAATTCACAAAATTCGGACTTTTTATACTCGGTTAAACCAATACGCTGTCAGAACGCTGAAACTGTGAGGAGAAGGGATGATGGCCAATTAAATTCATTCATTACTCAGGCCTGGAAGGGAACGGATCTAGGTTATAAAGGTTTTAGGGCGGAGTTTAAGCTTAGGAGTGGAGGGAGAAGTTAATTTTATTTATAATAAACTCCTTAGATGGGGGAGGTGGGGAATGCAAGTCAGGGACTGTCGAGTAAGGGATACTTAGTTAACGTTCCGACACCCGACACGTATAGAAAAGGACTTACTCAGACTTCAATCTCAGCACAATAACACGCATGAGAATTTTTTTTATACGCTCATATTAGACACTAATTAATTAATTTAGAAAAACGTAAGACACTCAGTTAATTCAAATTTTGTGGAGAGGTTTAACAGGGTTTCCACTGTCTCCTGTTAAATGTTCAATCCATTTAATGAAACAGTTTGAAATCTATGAGGTATCAAAGTCGAAAGAAAGACAAAAACCCTGACTTTTTCAATTTTTTCGCCAAACCTCATGCATAAAATGTCTTCGAAAATTATTATTTACGTATCATAAAATGGCATTAAATTCTGCATAAAATGAGACCTTTCATAAAAGCGTAGGGCAGAGTGAGGGCTCTACTATTTTGACGACGCCTCCTTCTAAACGGTTAGTGACGTATCTAGGTTAGAGGTTCCGGAGGCGAATACAATGGAGAAATTAGAAGGTGTAAATGAAGAGAGGAACAAGCCTGGGTAGGCATGCGGCATTCCTGCGGCACAAAGACATTCCAGGCGCTTCGCAGCTTCCAGGAACCCCTCTAAGCGTGACGCTTCGAACCTAATTATTTGTTGTCCGAGTTCGGGAGGCCCATAGCCTACGGATTGGATTCAATTCAGGGAGGGCGCGGCATTAGAGCCGCCTGCTCCATGGCCGTTTCCTATGTTTGATTACGGCATTTCCATGAACGACCAGATTGACTTTGCTTCCGTGAAAAGGTAAGCTGCAACTGCTCCGCAAATTGGATTACTTTTTTTTTTACAAAACGACGTTCCGACGACGGAACGGGTTCTCCAACAAATGCTTAACTCTTCCGTGAATTTATTGTATTCGTCCTAAGAAACGACTTCAGCATTTCTGAACTCACGATTTATTTTTCTAATTGCATCAATTTCAACTGAGTTTGCTATTTCCTATTTTACGGTGAGATTTCGTAAGCTGATAAAATTTAATTTATTAATGAAAAGTATAAAGTGATTTTTAATATATTCTTGTGATCGTTCTGTTGGCTTCTTATCGACAGCGTTTCTTTTTTAATAAATAAAAAGACGGCCAAAATGTCTACATATAAATTAATTACTATTTATTGAAAAGTGACGTTCCGTCTCCATTTTGAGACTTCCTCAGGCGTACTACAACATAATATTTCAATGCATTAAATATGTGTTCTATGTTAAAGTTTTTTAATTTATATATAAAAAATGGTTCAAAACTAACAAATGTAGCAATACATCCTATTTACTCCTTGACTCCCTCAGCCGAAAAGATCATTCAATTTACATGTGAAGACTTACCTGAGAGGAATTTGGAGCATCTGCAGCCCCTGACGGTTGCGGCCGAAATCATATAGTAGCAATGCTTTGCGTTTATCTTGTAGCCAATCCTCTTTAGTTGCTTTGCAATTCCTATCTATCTCATTCTTCAAGTGTCTGTACTTTTCTTCACCATTTTCATCTCAATCATTTGTATTATTTCTTGTGTTATTAATGTTTCCATATTAGTCTGAGAATCTTCCTAATTTCGTTGGCTGCTCCTGTCATTTCTTCCTTCAAGAGTGATCATTTCTTTTCTACATTGTTTCTTTCTCCTTTCTCTATTAATCTACTCTTGACATCTTCTTTAAAAATCTGAAACACCTCCTATTGTTTCAGTTTTTCTAATTCCCATCTTTTTGTTTTAATTCATTTCTTGAGTTTGTAACTTTCAATACCACATGGAAATTTCAGAAATTTTGAGATGTAATATTTCCGGCAATATTTTATTGTAAAACATGAGACTTTTGTGCTCTTTGAGTCCCAAGAAACAAAAAAAGGTATGAACAAATTTGGCATGCATAATTTGAAGCAAAGTCTGCCGAAAAAAATGGTGTGAAATAAAATCACAAGCTTGGCTTTTTATATCTCTGGAAGTAAGGGTATGAAAAATTGTGGAACTTTTCACATAATAACTTAACAACACAATGTTTTTTGACTGTAAAATTTGATTTACCTGCTGCTTTCCAGTACTTTACAAATTGAGTCTAAACTTAACGATTTTTGTAAATACGCCAAAAATGCGGCATTTTTGAAAAACAGAAATTATTTTCAATTAATTTTGTTAAAAATGTTTCAAATTCTTTTATAATAAAGTGTGCAGGTTCTTTCATTGCCGACATTTAAGTTCATAAAATTGAGGACAAAAGTACGACATTTCTGTGGCAGTCATATATTTATATACATTTAATTGACTTGAAAACATCACAGTTTTTGCTAGTTTGCCCAATATTCTCAGCAGCTACTCCGGCAGATAGTGTTTTTTTTCAGCACTCGTTTAACTTTTTGTTTCATGTAGTCAGTTTCATGACTACTCCTCAGACTTCGAAATTTTAATGGGGAACTCCCTGATTTAGTAAGACTCTGATTGTCAGTGTCGGAAATGTCCATATAATTCTTTAATTATGAAAACTCTGATGTGTGTGCCTTGGACTATAAAAATTAATTCAGATTTACACTTGGAATATCTTTTTTGACCTGGTTTCACCTTTGTTTTCCTCAATTTTTTTAAATCAACAGATTCACTTTCACCAGCCCATGCTTAGCTGAGTGCTTTGTTTTATTGCCTCAATTCATGGTGTTCCAAAAAAATGTTTTGCTATGAAAGTCATAGTCTGTGATCTCAACCTCTGATCATCGAGTATTTTTTTTACTGGCTGACAAACTGTGCACATAAAGGCACCCCAATTTTCTTGGAATAGAAAAGAAATTTTCTCCAGCTATGCAATTTGTTGAAGTAATATATTATATTAAAGACACTGAAAAATTGGAGAAAAAGAAGTTTCAATTACATATTGCAGAATACTATGCTTTAAAAACATTTCGTTAGGTTATGCCATTTAAAGCTATTGAAAAGTGAATCAGAACAACTTTAAGTCCAACAGAAATAAAAGGAAAATAGTACGTGAAGGCAAAATTAAGTATAGCCTGCAATGAAAACAATTAACAATTTGTCTTATTTCCGCGATTCTACGTACCTGCGATGAAAGATGAATCCTTTCATTTAGTAATTTAAAAAAAATCAGCCTGAATGCACATTGAAGTATACAACATTGTAATGCAAATTTATCAAGTTTGTCCCCAATTTGAAGCCTTTATACGCCTGTGAAGAAAGATCACGTTTACTTTTTTAAGGAGTTCAAAACATGCTCTAACAAATAAAAATCATTCAAAATAATTTTTTGGAAATAGTTTTTCATAAAAGTAGGCTATAAATATCTTATTTTTGGCATTTTTGCAGAAATCATCAACTTTACCTTGTGATACTAGTTTATTAAGAGCAAAGTTTCACTTTTTTCATACGCTTACTTGCAGAGATATAAAAAGCCAAACTTTAATTTTTTATCACATTTAATTTCTTGGCGTCTGCAAAATTACTCGTCAAAGTATTTTTGATATTTACGATTAAAATTGCAGATAACTTTGTATTAGATAAAGTTTTGTTTTATATAATAATATACTGGCAGAGATCTTACATGTCAAAGTTGCTGAAATTTCTGAGTCATAGCGTAAAAGGTTCCTACATAGAGTTAAACAAACTACAATATCTCCACAAATATTTAATTCTAGAATGTGAAAGTTGGCCAATGTTTATTGGGGTCATGTATTAATGTTCTCACAAAATTTCATTAAAATCCTTAATGGTGAAGCGGGGTACTTGATATGGAAGGATCCATAAGACATATCTTCACTGTAGAGAGGGTTCACATCTCAGCATCATTATCTAAAAACTCCTGTCCTTAAATCTATGCCCTGGTTACCCAAACCCTGTTCCGCGGGGCCTGAATGGGTGTTCCGTAAAAATTTTGTACCTGAGAGGCATACGATGTGGGTGGGTGAAGGTTGACAGGCAGTGAAGGGATGATGGTAAGGTGGGTTAGAATGTGCCTGAATGTTCAGGGGGAGGGATGAGGTTGATTAGGAGTTTTCTTTTGAGCCTACGGAAAGGTGGAAATGGGGAGGATTGTCATAGAGTTGTTGGATCGTGGGCTTTAAAATAGGGAGGGTATGGATTTTGCGATTACAGAGTTTACTTTGAGTAGTTTGTCTTTAAGGTGGATGACGGAATATCTAAGTTACCAGGGAGAGGTTGTAATGGTGCGCATTATTATGTTTTGTTACAATTTTGGCTGTTGTTCGCCATATGGAAGAGGCATAGTACCAGGTGGTTTGTATTATGGAGACATATAGGTGGCATTTTGTGCTGATGGTAACAGGGGTTTTTCTGTTTAGGAGGAGAAATAGGGTTCTTAATTTATGGTTGATTTTGGAGAGGAGAAGATTAATGTGACGTTTCCACAAGTTTTGAATCAAACATTATTTCAAGGTAGGTGGTTTCTGTTTTTTCTAGGGATTAATGAATCGTTTAGATAGAGGTGGATTTGGGGAGTAAGGTTTTTGGTTAGTGTGAATGGAACGGTTATTGATTTGGTGGGGTTGATGCTGATTTGCTATTGTTTGGACCACTGCTCTAGGTCTACAGCCTATTTATACGAAGAGGGATTTGGTTATTATGCTGCAATGAAGTCAAAGTGCAGAAACAGGCTGGACGCTACACCTTACAAATATTGTGCCTGATATAAACAAGATGTGTAGTTCATCGACCCCAAACATCAAAGTCATAAAGTGATTTATTAATTCATTTTATATGTCTATATTATATTACATTTGTATAGTTAAAAATAATTGCTAAATTTAAATTAAAACTTGTTTAAAAGTTGCACAAGTAGGAAATGTAGGAACCTAAAACAAAATACAATTGTTCAGTTAAAATGTCCATTTTGCGAAGTTTTCCATTGCAGAAAAGGTTTGGGAAACCCTGATCATCTGTTTATATTTTCTACTTGTATCACTATGGTGCCCAGGAACCCTGTCGCACTACGAATATGTATACTTGTTCCCTCAATTCCCTTCAAACTTGCAAGGGAGTTAATTTTCAACAAATTTTCGACGGATCCATAGTCAATTAGAGCAGTCCCTTTGTTCCTTAATTGTTTTGACTGCACCATTATGCTGTATTGTCCCTATCTAGGTACTATTCTTTTATTGGTACTTCGTAAATCGTCATTACTCCGTAGGAAGTCTATCTTCAGGATTCCGCGTCACGTCGAAACCACCTACAGGTATTTCCTTCAGTCATGTTTCTTGTGGCTCAGCAGCCCTTGGCCAAATGGCCGTGTCTGTCATACTTCGCGCACCCATTTACTGTGTTGCATTGTCGCACGGCAAGCCCTATTTTACCACAACCGTAGCATCTGAAACTATCCCTGACGGAGTTAATTTCTCTTTTTATCTTTAGGCCCACCGGTCCCGTCATTTACCTTCTATCTTTCAGCTTTTCCCCTAGTTATCCTCTACCTCTCATGGCAATGATATATGTTTCTTAGGATGCGGCTTTCTCTCCCAACTGTGCCAGACTTGTGTCGTTTATTTTAGATTTCACTAAATGTTTTATCAATGTGATCCCTTCATCCTACCACAAAAATAGCCTTTACATATATAACGTGTTCAATTCCATCGCGTGTCTCGGCTGTTCTCATTTTTACTCGGACTTAACTTCTCATAACAGTCCCTAGATCATCTAATCGACTTGAGATGAATGGGGGATATTAATTATTTAAGAGCTATATTAATAATGAGCTTTTATAATAAAAAAGAAAACATTTATTTTATTCTAAACAAATTTACATTAATAGCATAGGGTTGAAAGTTTCAAACTTTAAACCAGCAACTCTTTCTTAATTAACACTACATATATATCGACAAAAAATGATTCAAATAAATTTCTGAAAACTAACAATTCTTGATCTTTAAACTCAGGGTCGTATGTTATGGCCTTCTCATAGATCAGAATATTTCACACAGAATATACTCGGACCTGGCGGTATAGGAAATCAGCAAAAAATTACAGGTGTAATTACCGTATCGACGTAAACAATTCAAAAACATTTCAAAACAAAGAAACCTTGTTCCTTGATCCCTACTACAATAGAAAACACGGATTACAATGAACAAGTGTGGACGTCTTCACCCAACCAGAATCCTGTACGATTGAGACAGTCCAGAATTATATAGATAATATTTTATTTAACTTCAAAATGAGCAGCTATGGTCAACAAATAAACAAACCTTATACACCTTTGTGTGTGGAATGTAATTCAACAGCGCTTAATTGCAGTGTCAGGACCATCCAGTGAAAATTTTAATGACCGTGAAAGATGATTGATATTATTACAGTTTTGCTAACAAACAAAAAACATATATAGTCACAAAATTATATGTATTAATTTATAGGCATTTCGGAAGCTTTAACATGTCATAATCATCAATTCAAAAAATGTTTATTTAAATAAGCTGTAAATTTTCGCTGTTGTTAAGACAATTTGTTGAAATTTAACAAATCAATCATGGTTGATAAAATTGCATACCTGGTATATATTTTTACAAAGATAATTGAACTTAACTTATCAATTCAATGAAAACAGTATCTTAGGGGATTTTGGGTCTCTCGAGAAATGAAGTACGCAATTACTGAAAAATAGAAAAAAATATCATTTAAAATTATATAATCAACAAAATGAGCAAGTTTCACAGCTAATTTGGACTTACCCAAAATTAGTCGGCCTACAAACAGCCAACCTCGCGAATGCATCCACGTTTCTCTGTCTTTACGTACACCTTACAGCTGCTTTCCATCCAGGAATGTCGTGTGATCCCAGATCCAACTCCTCACACTTCACCGTCCCGTATGGTCATTCAGGTCCAACTCCTCTCACCTCACCATCCCGTCTGATCTCAGTTCCAACTCCTCTCACTCCTCTGCCCGTCTCTCCCCGTCTGATCTCCCAGGTCCATCTCGTCGCCTTTTTAAATTCTCGTCCCTGCGGGATTTCACAAACTCCCCTGGATTTCCCGCGGGATTTCACACACGCCTTTGGGTTTTCCCAGCGGGATTTTCACACGTCCCGGGAGTTCCCCGCGGGGCTTCACCCACTTTTAGCCAATTTAAGTCTTTATTGTTGTTGGCCTTTATTGTCGTCGCACAAAAACTTCTTCATTGAAGGCGCAACCGTTTTTGGCCTGAAATGGGGCAGCATTCAACCTAAATCTTCAAAATATCGACAGTTAATTTCTCCGTGTTGAACACCGCTAAACAGCAAATTCTCAATCTAATCGGATATATGGTATAGAAATGCATTTGGTTTAATCCTTAACAGTGACAAAGTGATCGAACGACGCCCTGCTTATAAAGCCTTAAGCGCAAATCATTTATTTATATAGATGTAGGAGTTTTGTTCGAGAAATTGAAAATAACAGTAGTGAGTATTCACTCGTAAGAGTTGACTGTTGCAAGCCTCCAGGTTTGTCATTTCTACGTAGCTACCACATCCCACATCGTCCCTATATGCCAACCTAATGCCGTGTCGATGCGATCGTAGCGCCGCTTTATCGGCAAAATCTGTAAAAAAAAATGGGTGGTAGAATTGAAAAGTTACATTGCGTTACGTGTTGTGACAAGATTATTAGATTCGTTAGTAAATCAATTATTATTGATTGATAATGTCAATTATTATTAAATATGGATTTCAAGAAGTATATGTGAAAAAACCCTTAAATAAAGGACGAAAATTGCTAGAATGCTTTCACGTTAGCGATGTACTAGAAGAAGCACGAGATGATTTACGAATAAATACCGGCACGGTTTTGCGATCTACCGCTGTACACACAGTAGTGCTAAAAATCACGAGTTTACTTACAAACCAATTCTGAAGGTATGCATTTTAAATAAGATAACAACAAACTTATCGAATAATATTTACGCAAACAAAACTACACGTAAACAAGTTATCTTTTCAATGATTAAGCGCTAACTGGAAAGCGCTGTAAACGAGTGTTCTACGTGTCCTTACCCTAATGCTAATTATACAAGACCCTGATGTCTCTAAATGTGGCCTATTAATTTATACCGTCTCTCGGTCAAAGTCCTCCAAATCGATCTTTCCCCTATTCTGCTTAGAACTTCCTGGTTACTAACTATCTACCCAGCATTCTTCTATATTACCACCTTTGCAAATATTCTTTTCCTTTCTGCAACTCCTGTCGTCCACGTTCCGCACACATAACGCCACAGTCCATACGAACATTTTTAGTAATTATTTCCTAATATCCATACTTATATTAGCCTTAAATAAATTCCCCTTGTTTACTAAAGCCTTCCTTGCCTGTGCTATCCTACTCTTTATGTCTACTAAACTTCTACCATACCTAGTTATTATGCTACTTAAGTAGCAGAATTCCTTTAGCCTCCCAATCTTACACCCTTTGTACACTCATACTACACTCCATCATCTTAGTTTTCAGTCTATTGATCTATTATTTTAATTTTGGAAACCAAAATAAATGGCATGAACGTGATCCTGAAGGAAGACTGTCTAACTTATAAGTAATATTTTTCTATTTACGTGGTAAATTAGAATGATCCTCTCCCAATTACACAGCGAAGAAAGCGTCAAAATTGAAGTCGGAATAAATTAGTGTTCTAAATAATTTTTTAGGAGAGCGGATGGGAAACCAATGATGGTAAAAAAAGGAAAAGTAGAAAGATGGAAGGAATATCTTCAACTGTATCTTGGTGGAAATCTAGATCAGTCAGCACTAGAAGAAGAAGAGCGGGTGGATGATGAAGAGTTGGGGGACAAAATTTTAAGGTCATAGTTTCATAGGACGCTGAAAGACCTGAGTAACTGTAAAGCGCCAGGAATTGATAACATTCCAGCAGAGTTGATAAGATCATCGGGCGAACAAGCAATATCATGGCTGTTCGGGGCTTTTTAGAAATCTACGAGATAGGAAGAATTCCAGAAGATTTTAGTAAAAATATAATTATACCCATACCAAAGGCGACTTGGGTTGATAGATGCGAACAGCACAGAACAATTAGCTTAGTATCTCATGCATGAAAAATATTAACTAAAATAGTAATAGGAGAATGGAACGTCTAATAGAATGCGAGCTAGGAGAAGATAAGTTTGGTTTTACGAAGAATTTAGGATCATGAGAATCAATATTGAATTTGCGACTAATTTTAGAAGACAGGATTCGAAAAACAGGACTACTTTTATGGCAATTGTAGATTTATAAAAAGTGATTGACAATGTGAACTGGAACACACTATTAAGGATTTTGAAGAGCACAGGAATAAAATATTTAGAAAGGAGGCTGTACAAAAGACAGGCAGGACTAATTAGAATAGAAGATCAACAAAAGAAAGCCGTAATCAAGAAAGGAGCAAGACAAGATTGCAGTCTGTCACCTATGTAGTTTAACTTATATATAGAACAGGCAATGAAGCAAGTTAAAACGGAATATGGAAAAGGAATCATACTGAAGGACAAGAAATAAAAGCATTACGCTTTACCGACGATATTGTATTGTTCGGGGAGTCAGAAGAAGACTTGGAAATCATAATAAATGGCATGAACGTGGTCCTGGAGAAAGAGTTCAATATGAGGATTAATAGAGGAAAAACCAAGGTAACGGAGTGTAGTGTGGGAAACAGTGGAATAACAAAGGCTGTTAGCTTGGGAAGGGATATTTTGAAGGAAGGTAAGGAATTCTGCTACTTGGGAAGCGTAATAATTAGGGATGGTAGAAGTATAGTAGAATAAAGAGTAGAATAGCACAGTCAAGGGAGGATTTCGCGAAAAAGAGGAATTTACGTACGGGTACTGTAAATGTGAATATTAGGAAATGGTTGCTGGTATGGAGCGTGGCCTTATATGGGTACGAAACGTGGACGATAGCAGCTCCGGATAGGAAAAGAATAGAAGCCTGTGAAATATGGTGTTATAGAGCAAATCCTGAAAATCAGATGGGTGGATAGAATGACAAACGAGGGAAGTTCTTAACAGAATAGGGGAAAAGCGAACAATATGGAGGACGTTGACGAAGAGAAGGGATAGATTATTAGGCCACGTTTTAAGAGGCGAGGGTCTTGTAAAATTAGCATTAGGGGGAAGTGTGTGGGGTAAGAACGGAAGAGGGGAACAAGGATGGAATTCGATAAGCAAATGAGGGAGATGTAGGTTGTGCTAATTATAAGGAAATTAAAAGGCTTGCACAAGATAAGACCAGTCTTAGGAGTGTTTTTTCGTGGGATATTCATAAAAGAATAGAATAAATTTTGTAAAGTCGACTACGATGAATTGTATTTTGGTGTTATCTGAACACCTCATTTACTAGATGTGAGATGTTATCATAGGAGTATTTTGCCTGAGATGTCTATATAGCATTTGTTTTTCAGTGCCAGGTGCTGTAATTGAGGAATGAAGATCTCTGCGCCGCTTCTTGACATTTGAATAGGAGACCGCAATCACGGAGGACTTGAGGTTAGCCTTAGGCAGGTACAGAGTTCAGGCGCTCTGGCCAAATAAACGATCGCTCTTCCCTGCGAGAACCAACAAAAGCAAAAGGGAAAGAGGGGCACGGGATCGAATACAAATAACGAAATGTCGTGTATTTCAATGTGATAAGGGGGTATGGGGGGGGCACATGTCCCACCACATTGGGCGCGTGAGGCTGTCCTTTGTTCCGACAGTGCTCAACATTTACTTCTGAAGGTGATAAAATAGAAGCCAAATAAGATAATCATTTCTGTAGTAACTACCAGTTGACTAATATGATCGTTTTACATTTAGTTATGGGCTTCGAAACTTAGAAGAGACCAAGAAAATTATTTACCAAAAAGCCGTCATTATTTATGCTAGTCGGTATTGTTAGACTACGCTGGTATCGAATTAGTACCTGTATATTCATAATTAATGTATGTTTTATATTATTAGGAGTATTATTTCAATTATTTAATGAAATTACTTTCTTTAAGATACAATATGTTAATTTCACTTACACATAAAAAACCACAATCATTTTAAATGGAGTCCTGAGCGCTATTACAAATAATTAAATTAAAGGGGATGGTTTTTAAATCTTAAGGTTCATTGTTCTTTGGGTGTCTACGTGAAGCAGAGATTTTGTTCACTGGACGACCCTATTTTCTTTTCATATGCGTCTCGATGCAGGTTACTATGCGACTGAAACTTCCTGTTTCCTTCGGGTTGAACCTGGTGCTGCCGGTAGATAATTGGATGATTCGTGCTGCCGGTATTGAGAAAAACTCAGTTTCTTAACACATTTTCACCTTCCTTCCACGTCCTGATCAATTCTCCATCTCTACCTCCTCGCCCTCTAGCAACACCCTGCTCCTCTGCTTCCTCAACTTCTCAATGTCTTCTATCATACTGAACATTTCTCGACTTCTCCCGTTCCTAGCTGAACTCCGTATACCCCCTCCAGAGATAACGCTATCCCACGTGATGTTTCTCTGCCAATCCTCGTGAGTTCTCCGTCCGGCGCGGGAAATTTTCCATGACACTTCGGAAACTTTGAAGATGAATGCTCTTTCAGCCAAAAACAAGCTTACCGTTATAAACACGCAGACAGGTATGTCTCCCAGCCGCCAGCCCGGCGCAGGGTAAAACCTTCTTAACTGGCTGTCGCCAGTTAGCATGTTCTTGCTGAAATTTTATATAATTTAAAATTCCATAAATTCGAATTAAAATTGTGGAGGCTTCTACTTCGCTACATTGTAATGACAAGTGGTTCCAAACATCACATAGAAACAAACTCATTATTTTTCTATAAGTGTTTTCATATACATTAAATATACATTTTATATTTAAAATGGAATGCAAATATGTTAGAACACGAACTCACTATAGTAGAACCTCGAGATACGAGCACCTCTATATGTGAGAAATTCGAGATACGAGGAAAGTATGAGCCAAAATTTCGACTTTAAATACGAGAAACGAGCCAAGCTGTTGGTGTTCTCTACTCGGGGATTCACCCTAGCGCGCAATGTCAGATTGGGTGAATAGCCTCATTGTAAGATCTTCGTGTTTGTCCGCTTGTGAGTTAATTGACTTAAGGGGCATTTATACGACCAATCTGACGGTCAGTATTAACCAGAAACTGCCAGTATTATTGAGTGTGAATAGTGGAATCACGGATATCTAAATATATTGATGCCTCAGCGTGAAATCCCGACTTAAAAGTGGTTGAGTCAGGACAAATAATTTCTACCTGCTACCTCCGTTTGCCGTTGGTGAAGGGTTAATGACCCTATAGCGGCCCAGAAGAAGAAGAAGCTTTCTCAAAAGCTGCAAAATTTTATTCAATTCTTTGTCAGTCTTCTCGTAAAGCGGATCCCACAAATAAACAGATTCCGACAATTTGTTCAGAAAGTGAACAATACCCGACACATGCTACGCCACGTAATACACATTCATTATCGTCAATATGCTCTGCATTCACGAAAAAGGCTCGTGTGGTTGAGCCGTCATTGTTTAAATTAATACTGCTGTAGTACTTGGAGTTTAAAATAAATGTAGGATAAGCGGTAAAATAATATCCTATAGCAAAACTAATGTCAGTTACACAAAAAAGAGAATATTCTCATGACCATAGTATTTTTGAAAATGCGTTTAATTAAAATTATTAGCGGCGGTAATTTTATTTATACGTTTTTCTGAGGAGTAGGAGCTTTTTCATATTGAATAGTTAAAATACTCGTAATAAATGTTAATAATTGCCTGCTTATTACATATTCCTGCCTTCATATTAAGTATTTCAAACTAAGACATACAATAGGCGAAGTAACAATTTAGAACATCTATCAACCTATTTATTACACTAATCAACTTTCACCCTGTTAACGGATTTCTCCAAATAAATGCAGAATCATATTACAACAATGTGGAACCATTATTTTATTCTACTACCCTTTTTTTGCACAGATGAACTTCAACCATTTCGAGAAATATCTTTAATCCCTGCTTATTACGAAATAATGCATTTGTCGGTGAAATTTACACAGTAAATTTTTCAGGAGTTTTAACGATTCTTTCACGCAACGTCAACGCTTCGCTGTTCTTCTAGTGACAATTGCCATTATTAAAATAATAGATACGGCATTATAGGCATTATATCTTTTCAAATTTTGCCGTTTGAGTGAGACGCAAAGTCAAAAACGAAACTTAAGTATTTTCTGTTAATATAAGATCTATCTATTTTTATTGGTTCCACAGACGTCAATTTTTACATGATTGCCATTATTATAGGCAGCGGCCACCGTGTAGGGTAGTTACTACCTCAATCACCCCTGCCTGGACTGTCACTCACAGTCTTGATTGACCGTGTAGGTCGACATCGACGATCTGAAATATTCTGAAGAAGAAGAAAAAAATTAAGAAACTTGATGTGGCCAAAGGAGTTACCGTGACCGACTCCTAGTAGATGTTGAGAAGCTATTGTTGGTGTGGATTAACGGGAAACAGTTAAAATGCGGTTGAGTGTTGGAAGCTAAGAATCTGTACTTGGACGTTCTCCGGAAAACACCAGATACGTCGACTGAAGATGATATGAAATGTAAGGCTTGGATGGTTCGAAAAATTTGAAAAGTGAACATTGCTCAGAGTATTCTGTGATATAGAGAAGGCTGCGAGCTCTGATACAGCTGCTGATGATAAATATCGGCTAGAGTTCCTGCAATTTATTAGTAGTGAGGAGTCTCTTTCCCAACAAGTTTTTAGTTGAACAGGTCTCTTTGGGAAGAAACTTCCTGAGAGGACCTGCATCACGCAAGGGGAGGAATCTTTGCCTGGCCACAAGCTGATGAAAGATAGGTTTACCCTCTTGTTTTGCGCCAAAACAAGTGGAAAGTGTTTTTTAAATTTATTTTTACTAACGACCAACTACCTAGAGTCTAAAGTAGGCCATTTTTTACACATATTACAATACTTTACAATTATTTAGAAGTAAGCAATTACTAAAGCAAATGTATTAAAGTTTCAACCAATTTCTAGACTAATCTACAATCTACGTATTCGTCTAATCTAACGAGTCTTTGCAACAGGGCTAAATTATACGCTTTCATGGTATTCCATTTCCAGCCTCGTGTTACGTTAATTTATATTTTAATATTATTATAATTTCGTCGAACAGCCCCTATATATAAGACGCTGTTCGAATAGGTTCATGGCTGTTAGATTGCGCGTGGAAGATCCTTCTCGCCATCCTGTCTCCTGCTCTTTCTCCAAAAAGGCAAACGATATTATTGAATTCTATGCCTTCCTACACGTTCCTCCACTTTTTCTAGTCAATTCTTCCCACTCCGGAGCATAACGGATTCAGCCATTGCTCGGTAGTAGCAGGATGTTAGTCCTTCTTACATCTGACTTTCTGGGAAGTTTGCAGGAATGCCATGTTTTGTTGTAGTTAACCTCTTTAAGCTGTTTTATACATCTGGGTCCAGGCTCATACCGTTCCAAGGGTGTTAATTCTTCTTTTAGCAGCGTCCAGCTTGCGTAACCCATTGGAGAACTTAGTTTCCATGACATTGTACGAGCTTATCTGAACATGCTATATGTCCCTCTATTCCTATTTCTTTCTCAATTTTTCCTTCATAATTTCATTCTAGATTGCCACCTTCTGAGAATCTCTTATTATTTCATTGATGGAAACATTCCTCAACGCTGTTCTTTTAGTTCTGTCCAGATCGTAAAGAGCACGTTCCAGGACCACGTGCTCTGGAGATCCCTCATTACCGCAGACACACCGACTGTTACTTTTCCTATTTATTCCTTCCAGGTATTGTCCATACGGGTCATGTTCCGAAAGGACATGAATTAAACCCTTCATTGGCTGAAGATGGGTCACCAAAAGCCTTTCTCTAATTCTTGGTAAGAATTTGTATGTTCTTCTTCCATTCGTGGTAGCGTCCCATCTTTGTTGTCATAAATCTAGAGCTGTTTCATCAATGTCTTCTTTACTAGCAGCTTGTTTTCCAACAACTTCTTCAACATTCCTTAGATTTCCCTTCTTCAGCCAACATTTCGAACACGTCCCCTTCTTTCCAGGTCCAATGGGACTACCGCATCAGAGCAGTGAGGGCCTCTGTTGATGTTGCCCGAAATGCTCCTGAGATCCGTAGGAGAGTTTTCCTCTGGATCTGAAGGATCTTTTGGAAAGGCTTGCCAAGTTTCAGTCTGTGTGCCCACACGCTTGCTCCATAGGAAGCAACCATAATTTAATTATAAAACAATTTAAATATTCTTAGCGGAATTTTTAATCTAATTAATGCTAAACTTGTTATTTTATTCATAAATATGTGGTCCAAGAATGCGCTCTTTCCGTCCAGCCAAATTCCCAGGTATTCCATGCATTCTTAATGTTGTGTCTGTCTAGCCGCGTCAGATTGCCTTTTAGGATCATATAGCATGTTTTATCAAGAGAAATTGTGAACTTTTCATCACACCAGTTAGTTGCTTGATTCATAGGAACTCTGATTCTCCTCTCGATCTCTACCCTGAAGTCCCCCTCCATTATTATTAATATGTCATCGGCATACACTACGATGTTTTCTTCTGCTCTCATTAGTCGTTCAAGAACATGCGTACGTCCCAAAGTTTTAATAGTTTTGGGAGGACTATGGTGAGAAAGTTGAACCTTGAACGAAAGTAATAACATATGGTTTATAAAATCATCCCAAGATTTTAAAAGGTCGATAAAATTATTTTGATGAAATAATTACGGCTCTTAGGATATAGTAAACGGAACACAAATAACAGATGGCCCTAAAAACACATTTCTCTGTGCAGCAAAATTGACCTAAGAGGGAGAACGTAAGTTTTAAAAACTTATTTTAGTCACCTCTTAAATTTCTAAAAAGATGGTGGTACTCTCCGTAAAACCTTCTACTCCTATTTATGGTATGAACTCCAAAGTTTCTCTTGACTTTCGTTAAAATTCGTTTCAATAAAAGGCCAATACTGTCAATTTACAATTTACCTTGTTCCTAGTCAGATAATCAATCGTGTTATTCAACTTACAGATATTTCACGTGTATTTTTGAATTTATTATCATGGACAATACAGACTTATTGATAAATTTAGATCATGCGAACTTGTTAAGTGGGATAAAACTATAGACACTTATAAAGGTGGAATAAATATAGAAATGCCTGAATAGAAGTTTGGAAAGAATTAAAAATGGTTATGAATATATGAATGAAAATAAAGAATGGAATGCAGTACAAAAATATTGTTTTTTTAATAATAATATATTATAATCATAATGTTTATAATTCTGGTAATTACAAGAAAGTACTATTTATATATCATACAACATTATGCATTTTTTTGTTTAATCCTGAAACAGGCAACTCCCCATTAATAGCATAGGAAGGGAATTGAAAGTGGGGGATGCGGAAGGTAGAGCAAGGTAGCCAAGGGTTAACTAGGGCACCCGGGCTATGGTTTAAGGATCCTACCCGACGTTTCACCTAAAGAGATGCTGGGAAAACCCAAGAAAACCTGCATCAGGTAGGTCGGGCATTGGGTAATATTCTCACGCCCTTCCGAATGATGGGAGACGAGTTTGCTGTGGGGTCGCAGCATTCCCTTCTCCATGTCCCCACCAGTTTCAGGAGGCAAGTGGCCGACTGATCCAATGGGATCAGCGGACAACTCTTGCCATTTGCCCTAGGTCTTCGACCCCAGTACATATACCTCCTAAAATTGGTGAAGGTGTCTCGGCATGTGAGAACTTTGATAAAAAAAATACGAGGAAGCGTGCGAGGCATTCCCGACATAATCAGGTGAGTCCCGCAGTCACTCTGGGGTGAAGCGCCTGCGAGGAACTCCCGCAACGCCCGTTATCCAACATTATGCATGTTTTGTTTACGTATATATTGAAGAAAACACAAAAAGTGGCCGAAAGTTAGAAATAGAAAAAATTAATGAGAAAACGTTTCGTCACACAACTTTAAGGACCTCCTCAGATCTTTCTACAAAAAATTATGTAATTATATATACATAGTTCAATAGAAATTAATAAATAGAAATAGTATGATGTTTTATTTACAATTAAAATTATACAAAAAAGTCGTATTGCTCCTGCAACGTTTGGAGCCTAAATGAGTGAAAACAATGACACTGAAAAAGATCGCAAAACTCACAATGTTTTAAACTATAAAAATTACATTTCAAAGATTCCAGTATACACAAGTAAATCAGAATAATTATGAGCGAAATGTTCCACATAAAATCAAATCTTAATTATTTAAATGTAAAACCAGATACGCAATGTTTAAATTCTATATATGATTCTTTGTTATTGTTTTTTGCATTATTTTAATTGTAAGTACGACATCATACACATTTTATTTATTTAAGTATACATATCTAATTGTATACTGTTTTGTTGTAGAAAAAACTGAGGAGGTCCCTTAAGTTGGGGGACGAAACGGTTTCTAATTAAATTTTTCCATTTCTAACTTTTGGCCACTCCTCGTGTTATATTTATATTGCTAAGTCAGATAATATAATTACTTTATTTATGTATTAAATGTATGACACTTGCTATTTTACTGAACCAGTAGTAGTTAAAAAGTATTCCATCATGCTTCCTGTTATTTGCTGAAATTCCCCCACGTACGCATTCACTTCTCTCTATACTTCTGAACCCAGTTATAGATAGTTTCTCCCCGTGTGTAACTATCCCTTTCAAAAACAAAATTCTGTAAAATCACTAGGGTACTTATGAAACTCTGAAGTGCAAAGCTCGTTATTTACTTATTCAACGAAATTATTCCTTCGCTAGGAATGATGAAGTAGTGGAATTTCAGCTGAAGGTAATGCAGTTACTTTTGGATATGAAAAAACATTACATTCAGAAATTTTGCTCTTTATAATTACCCCCACCCTCAAACGACTGATCTATTTTACAAACAATCGATTTCTAGGTCAAGGTCATCAACTTCTTCACAGTCTTCCTATCAGTTTTAATTTCTAAACTGTATTTATTATTGTATTCTTTTAAAAAGATATTAGTAATTAAATAAAATATTTTTAATCAAATGTGATTATTATGTTATTTATAGTAATTCATTTTTCCTCTCCTTCAAATGTGAAAAACGAAACGATAAGAACAGTAATTTATCAATTATTAATGTTTTTATAAGTTTTTTATTGTATTGTACTATATTGTAAGTACTTTAATTTCTTCTCATTTAAGTTAATTACTTTTCTTAGAACTTTTGAACAAATCTGAGGAAATTCCAAAATTGGATGAAACATAGAGTGGCGTTCATTTTTTGTATATACGATGTTTCTCTACTATGTTTTAGTACAACAAAGAAACTTAAGATAAGTATCACATTTTTTGAATTTACCTAATTGCGACTGTCAACATAGGCGGAATATATTCCCTGAATGATGTATTGCGCCGTTGTATAGATTTTTCAATCAGTCCAAGAAGTTTGTCCGAATTATCAACACTGATACGAAAATAATGGAAAAGTTTACCTTCATACTTTGGCAATTCCCCAAACAAACCATAGAATGCCCCCAACTTGTCTCTTTGCATTATCAATGGATGTACACATTGCATTCTGATTCTTCGTCTCTTTTTCAAACGTCTATACAAAACTATGACGCTAAATGTTCGTATTACAAGTGAGCCTCGACGAGACTTTAATTGTTTATGTTTAATTGAAATAGTAGTTTTTAAAATACAGAGTTGTCTCTGAAATTCAAATCATTTGTCATTACATGTAGTGAGCTATTTGTATGCTGCTTCGTTGGCCACGTGCTGCTTCATACTGACACAATCACAAATAATACAAAAATGGTGAACATAATTTATGGCACTTTCATATTGAATAATATAAAATTACTTGTTCATATGATTATTCAATGCTGTAATAACGCAAGTAATAAGTTAAGAGTACAAGAATATTCACTCTCTTATATAAAACAAATTTAATTTTCATTATAAATCATTATTGCTTGCTGTCAAATTGAACGTGTACCATTGGGGAAGTTTTACAATAATGAACGGAATACATTTTAAATGAATACACAATAATTACCAATTAAATAAAAACATATTATCCAACTCTAAAAACTCTAATGCTGATGAAGTAGTATGCATAAAAATTCACATACTCCAAATGTATAACAACATGTTACACATTTAAACAGCAATCTCTAAAGTATAAATTATTCTTTTACTGAAATCAGTCTTATCAAACTTGAAATTTGAGACTCTGAATAAGAAATTTTATGAAATACTTTATTCATTAGATACTTGAAATTTTTTAAGTTAACCATATTTAAATGAAAATCATACTGGAAACTTCAACTGCAGTAAAGTGTGTGGAAATTAGCAAAAATAACTTACAGAATATTATTTTAAAAAGGAAAATTATGAAGTATAATTTTAAATTTGTTGAAGCTTTTAAACTTTTTCTGCAGAAACTCCAGTTTATTACCTTCAATAGCTTCTTACATTATAGTATTAATAATTTGTTTTCAGTTATGATAGATATACAGTTGCTAACGTATTACAATTACTTCCAAATAATTCCATTACTATGCAATTTTTTTAAAATTAATTATATAAGTGCAATTAAATCTATTTGAACTCAGCAACATTCCATTATAATTTGAATAGTTCCACCTTTACATCTCTCCTTCTGTTTTCATTCTATTCATTTAGAGAAAGCTCCTAGTGTTTTAAACAAAATAACTGTCTTCTAAGGGAAAATGATAAACGGTAGGTCATAAAGCATTTTTAATGCAATTAGCGCATCAACTAAATGAAACTGTCTCATAGGACTTCTTCATATTTTTTTGATTACTATACTTTTACAGTTTGAAAAAGAGGTTGGTGAACACATTTTATATTTGAATAGTCAAAGAGTACTTTAGTTCTGATTGATGCCAACGACAGGGCTACCAAAATACAGCTTCAATCTCTCAAATCTAAAATACAAAATGTTCGGTTACAATTCAAACAATATTTGAGAGATTTTAAGTACACAATGAGGTAATTCAAATTTTAATATTACCCAATAAATTAAATAATAGACGACACTAGAAAGGTGGATGTTAATTTATTTTTATAAAAAAAGTACATTTTAAGGAATTTATGTTTAACTTGAATGATCCTAACATTATTTGAATATCATAACACAATTCCTTCAAATTTACAGTGAAGAATAATTATTTATTATTGAATATAGATTCTTTCCAGCAGATTTTTTTCTAACGAGATCTGATATTCATGAAATATTTCTTCTTGTAAAATGAATATAATATTCAGATCTTTATTGTGCCAATTTTGTTTCAGAAAATAATATGTAGGCCTTTTGAAAGTAGACAAATTATAAGTTTTTATTTGAAACTGGTTTATTGTCAGGTGGGAGGTTGGTTACCACTGATGTCATTGCTTCAGGTACTCCACTACAGCAAGCAACAGTTTGCATTAGCTCTGTACTTGAGCAGCTTTGAAAAGTAGCCGACTAGAATGCAGTTACTCGCCAAAATGAACATGAACAGTTGCTGGAATTATGAGTTCTGCTGCCTAGAGCACTTAGGATTCCCGTACACTATGATCGTTAGTAAACGATATAAGAACTTGCGTCCAGTGCAAATTGTATCGTCAGCTATTGACCGCGTAATTACTGATTGGCGTGCTTAGGCGTGTAGTAAAAATATACATATTTACTATCTTACATTGCATTTGTAAATGCATGCACACAATGCTAAATCGTGAAGCGATAAGAGAAACGTCATTTCACATAATCTCAATGAAACGTTATGTTTGGCTTGTAATTTAGCTTAAATCACAGAGTACCAATTTAATTTAATAAGAGCCGTTCAATAGACCCTTAACATATGACGATTCTTAATTGATTAAAATAATTTTTATAACATAGTCTTCAACTTTCACTCTCGTTGTTGTGGTATTCAGTCCTAAGACTGGTCTCATGCTAACCCATCTTATGCAAGCCTTTTCATTTACTCATAACTAGCACATCCTCCCTAATGTGCTTAGCGTATTCCAGCTGTTTTTCCATTTGATTTATAAAAGCCGATATTGCATTATTGAAGTTAAATATTGGGATTTGGTATTTATATTTTATTGGGTAGAGTAGTAATACTGATTTTGTATTTCTTAGGTCACTTTTGGATTTTTTATTTTTGATTTAGTAGGTTTGATTAGTAATATTGATTTTTCTTTACTTCAGATTGGTTTTTGTTTTTATTTGATTTAATAATGCTGATTTGCATTACTTTAGTTCTATTTGATTTTTCTTGTTTTATTTGACTTATTGGGTAGAAATTTTTCCATTATTTAAACGACTATTCCATTTTGTTTTCTTATTTATTGGATTCAAGACAGCAATTTAGACTTGGTATTATTATAAGTTATTAATTTATTTTGTTACTTATTATCTTATAGATGGACATCTTGAAATATTAGTATGTGATTTAGACGTTTGGGCTTCCGATTTTCATCTTTGTGTTAGAATGAAGAGTGTGTTGAAAATATCTTACTTTATTTCATTTGGTTTTTATTATTAATAAGTATACGATGTTTTATTAATTTGTGTCATTCAACCGTGATAATGTCTTCGGTCCACGTATATTTTGGAATAAGTGGTTAAATTTATTTCCTTATTTCTACTAATTCTATCTTTGAAAATATTATGACTAGCATTAATACCTACTATCAAATGATCTTTATACTATTTATGGAAACTTGATATATCAATAACTTCACCAATCAATATTTTTGATTTAATAAATAGTAAATATATTAGGTCTCGTAAATTAAGTAATTTTTTTATATTTATTTCGGCACTGATACTTGTCTTTGTACAAATTTATCAACAGGTTTATAATTCGAAGAGTAACGTGAACACATTTCTGGATTCGGTGACTTTCCCGACGCAAACAAACTGGACCTGGAACATCGGATGGTATTTACAACGCATAAAAATGATTAATGAACGATGGTGGAGCATACTGCTGGACTGGAATCCCCTGTTCCTTTATTTTCTTCTTGTTTGGCTCTACAGGCCATTAATAGCCTGGGCCTACCGGGTCGACAGCGGACTGTCATCTTGCACGACACACGACACGGGGCCAGCAAATCAATTCTCCAGCAATCTTAATCAGGGTCTTCTCGGACAATTCCTCTATTTTACTATTTATATTTAAGGAATGTCATTCACTTTAATAATTTAATTTAATCCAAATAATAAATTCGATGACAGTCCGTCATCCACCCGGTAGGCCAAGGTCCTGATTGGACTGCAGCGCCGAAGAAGAATAAGAAGAAGAGAAGCATTTTCTTAATGATTAGGTTTTGAAATGAACAAAAATAATTATTTTGTAAATTAGGTTTTTGAAAAAGTATTACATCTGTTCTGAACATAAATGTGAGTCGGCTTCTCGTTTTAATTTTTAAAAAATCCCTTCACATTCGTAACAATAGTTAGTATTTCAAATAAGTTGATTTTGTTTCGTTCTGCTTGTCTTTACATTCCTTTAATTGAATTTGCGAATTATTTACGACAAAATGTACGTAATTAATTTTGAATTAAAACGTTAAAGAAATTGAGACTTCGTAATTTTACGGTTAGGCCTATTTGTCTTTACGATAATTAATAGAAATATCACTGTCATTTTGTGGTTCACTAAAATTATTTGATTGTTAAGAATTGTAAAGAATATGAAATGTTAATTCCTTTTAGAGAAATAAAGTTAATAATTAATTAATATATAATTTTAGTAGACCTACACACACACACACACACACACATATATATATATATATATACACGAATATTTCAAGAGTTTTGTTGTATTTTTTATTTTGTTAATAAATAAAAATAAAGTAAACGAAACTATTATTAGATAATATATTTAACCTCTTTAGTTACTAATAGCCCCAATACACCGTCTTCACTTTATTATTAATATTAATATTCTAATTTTTATAAAGTTCGTAGAACTTGCTAATCTGTGTGGAATACTTGAGATTTTAGCTTATCAGGCACGATTCAAAATTGTATATCATGTATATTAGATACCGTATTGTTGATGGTTAAAAATGCAATGTTCTATAACTGTTGCCAGTATTATTAAAATTTTTTGAAAGAGTAGTATACAACATAATTGTATACATAATTGTATACAAACATAATTTACTCACTGATTCACAGTTTGGGTTTAGAAAAGGATATTCAACCGAGAAAGCAATCTTTACTCTTTTAGACGATATAATAGAAGAATTAAATAAAAAAAAATCGCCCATTAGGTAAATTCTGTGACTTAAGTAAAGCTTTTGATTGTGTAGACCATAGCATATTGCTAGAAAAACTGAGGTACTATGGAATAACAGGAACTTCATTTTCTTGGTTTAATTCATACTTACAAAATAGAATGCAAAGAGTAGTATTAAAAGACTCGTGCACAGGTGAAATACATAAATCAGATTGGGGAATTATTAAAACTGGGGTCCCACAGGGATTAGCATTAGGGCCATTATTATTCCTTATATATATAAATGATCTTCCTAATACCATAGATTCAACTTCTAAAGCTATCCTCTTTGCAGATGATACTAGTGTAATAGTAAAAAGTAACAAAGACACACTAGAAGAGGCAAGCAACAATAATTTAACTAACCTGCTAACATGGTTTAATGCGAACGGACTAACAAATAACTGTGACAAAACACATTTCATGCAATTTCACACACTCAACACAACTTTACAATCTATAACACTTAAATACGACAGCAAAAATGTAAATGAAACTTCCTCTGTTAAATTCTTAGGTCTCTTAGTAAATAATAAATTAAATTGGACTGATCAGATTAATCAATTACTTAAGAAACTCAGCTCAGCTACATGTGATGCTGTCAGAGCAATGTCCACCTTCAGTGATTTAAAAACAAGAAAATTAGTATACTTTGCATATTTTCATTCTATTTTATCATATGGTATTATATTTTGGGGCAACTCAGTAGGCATAGATAAGATTTTTATTAGTCAAAAACGTGTTATTAGAGCAATATGTCAGGTTTCCTCACGAACTTCTTGCAGAAATCTGTTCAAAAAGTTAGGTATTTTCACTTTGACGATATACGAGGAATAAAGACGCATTGTTTTATATTGTTTCTCGTGACAAAAGGAAGTACAGTTCGAATTTAAAAGATCTTAATTTAGGCGTGGGCGCTGCGATCGCTGTTGACATGACTGTGCTTGTCCCGAATGCTCGGCCCGAAAGTGGCCATAATTTAATATTACGTCGGGCGTGTTCAAAGCGTGCCGAAACGCTCCAAATAAAAATATTTTACCTCGAGAGTGACAAATGTAATGATGCGGCCTCCTTTTAGAGTCTGTTGTCTGCGAGGTGGGGTTAACATCCGCAGGGCCTGCCCGCCCCACCACAATCCCTCCTCTCCACCCCCCTCCATCCCCTCTTACCACCCCATCCGCCTCCTCACCCCACACTACTCAACCTTACACCGCTCACTCAATCTTTCCTCGTTCTTCGCCGTCACGACTGTTGAGCAATTCGATTTGTTCCCAAGGCTGTTTTCGACCCAATGCCTTTCGCATGAAACGGAACGTCTTTTGCAGCATATTATTATGAATTTACAAGGCAAAACGACTCTAAAATTTTTTGCATATAAGTTGTTGCCACTCGGCAATCTTATTTCCGTTTATTTGTATCGGTCTTCGGTGATTGGTGACTGACTATATTCCAGGCACAATAAATTCGAGAAAGTAACACAGTTGTCATATGACATTTATAAACTATAATCTAATTACGTCCTATCACATTTGTAAAATACGATACACCAGGGTTTCCCAAACTTTTTCTTCAACCGAATACTTCGGGAAAATCGGACATTCTTACGTAACACTTGGCTATTTTTTAAGATGGGTGATTCCTAGTCGAAGAAAGTAAAACTAGATTAGACCCTAGAAATTACTTTTTAATACAGACCTGTAATATAATCAAAATATATAAATAAAGTACTTAGTGAATTTGATAATTTGGGTTCTTGATTTGCATATTCTGTTGATGTCAGGCACAATATTTGTAAACTGAATTCTAATATCTGGTGTGGAGTCGAGCCTGTTTCTGCACTTCATTGCAGCATAATAAGAAAATCCAGCTTTTCATAAAATAGATTTTAGAAAACTGAAGTAGCTTGTTTTCAAATATTGGAATACTCTTCTGGCAAATACACCCATAAATCACAAAGACTGATCATTATATTTTTCTTTCACCGATTAAATCAATTAGATTTTCATAGTCACTTGCACCTACAGAAAATGGATTCTGATCCCAGGAATCGCCCTTATTAGTTTTCGGAAAATATTGCTAAAGAGTCGATTTCAAGTTATGTAGACGTTCTAATAACATTTTGGAAGCTACTTCATCTACTTTAAAATTTAATTCAGTCAAACAACATGTACGGCAGAAAACCAATTAAGATTTTTTTGATTCAACTCATGAAATCTAATATAGTATTATTTTTTTCAAAATATCCAATTTTATCTCTTGTATTAAAATTTATAGTGCTTTCTCCTGGCAACGATATGTTCATTGCACTTAGTAAAAACATCAGCGAGATATGCGAGCTTTATCAACCACGAAGGACTTTGTAAAACTTCAACAAAATGTTGTCCTGAATTATTTTGTGCCTTCAAGAAAACCAACAACTCATTTAGAAATTCCAAATGTCATATTAGAGCTTTTCCTCTGGATAGGCATCTCACTTCAGTGTGTAATAAATGTGTTTAGTGTTCACTAGCCATGCTATCGCACAAAATATGCAAAACTAAAAAGGACCCTATCGTTCAACATTAACTAGAACTTATAAAATCCAAAACTGCATAATCAAAAATCCGACTAGAAGATGCGTCTTTTGTTCCAATTATAAAAAAAGACGAACGAGGTATTTTTTCCAATCTGTGTTGTGGTCTGCTTGGTACCATACTTTAAAATATATCTTCATGAATAACGCAAAACCATGAAATAAAAATAAAATAAAAACAAGAAAAATAGATGAATTAAAAAAATATTAACATTACCAACGCCGGTTCTAAAATTGGAAGGGAAATGTTAATTTAATAATCATATATACAATAAAACCTTCATGGCATTATTCGTTACTTCTGCTAACATAGCAAGAACCTATGCTCTACCCAAAATTTACAAACCTATATTATGTTTTAGAGTTATAGTAGCCTCCATAAAATTTCAACTTTTTTGTATAATTTTTTATAAAATAAAATTGTGAAGTACATTTATCAGTTAAAAATTCATTATAATTAGTAGAGATATTACAAAATTTAATTGTTCCTAATGACCATATTTCAGTTTCTTTAGATGTTGTTTCTCTGGTCAAAAGAAAGCCGTGGTTTATAATCTGGTAGATAATGCTGTCAACTTGTCACATAAAAACATCAAATTAGACATTCAAAAGTACACAGTTGTGTCCAAACAATTACATGTTAATAATCACAATTTCGATTGGCAAAATGTGAAAATTTTAGATGAAGAAAATAATTACTTCTCGAGAATAATGAGTGAAATGTTGTGGTGCAACCCTCATGCAATCAATATTAAAAATGACACGAACAATTTGAACAAAATTTACGACACTCTTGTTGTAGTAGTTTCACGCTTTAATATTCTTGTTCACTTTTAAAATCATTGTTACTACATCATTTCTGCCTTAACCGTCAGGGGCTGGATGGTCCATGCGCGGCACCAAATCCTTTACATGTAACTTCAATAATCTTTTCGGCTAATGGAGTCAATGAGTAAATAGGATGTATTACTAAATTTGTAAGATTTTAACAATTTTTTTTCATATAAATTAAAAAATTGTAATATATAACTTATATCGAATTTATTGTAATATTATGTTTGTAGTAAGCCTGAAGAAGTATCAAATTGGAGATGAAACGTCGGTTTTGTAAATGAATAGTGATCCATTTAATGCTCGCTTTATGGCTGTCTTTTTATTTAATATTAAATATAATTTATTAATAAGAATTTTGAAACCTATTACAAAAAAAACAATTATCCAAAAATTAAGTTCCTATGAAATAATAACATTCATTAAACAACAATAAAAAATATAATTAAAGAGACATCATCACTATATACGATTTTTCTCAATCCAATTTAGAGACTAGCCGCAGCAAGGGAGGCTAGGTGAAGAGAAAGACCCAGCCGACTACGGATTATTCATTCTCCCAGTTGTCAGCACTCAAAAGGCAAAGAACATCGTAGCCAATTTGACCAATATTAAAATGTATTAAAGTAGGCGTTTCAATCGCCATGCCATTCTGTGTCACAGTTTCTTTCTTCTCCTTTGCGCTGGTTTGCTGTGTCGATGCGATGGTAGCGCCGCTCTATCGGCAAAAAGGTGATATATTGTATTGCGTGTTGTGGCAAAGTTATTTAATTCGTTAATAAATCAATTAATGCTGATTGATAATGTCAATTATTATAAAATGTGGATTTCAAGAAGTAGATGTGAGTGTTTTCAGGAAAATAAACCTTAGATAAAGGACGAAAATTGCGAGAAAGCTTTCACGTTTGTGTTGTAATAGAGAAAGCACGGAACTCAGCACCTCAAATTAGAATAGCATAATATTTGTTTTCCTTCTGGTAAGAAAAGTGTCACCGTAAATCCAATACGCCAACGTAATGCCGTTACATTGCGTTGCGTATTGTGAAAAGTTTATTAAATTCGTTACTAAACCAATAAATGTTGATTGATAATATCAATTATTACTAAATATAGATTTCAGTAAGTATATGTGAGTGTTTTCAGGAAATAAACCTTAAATAAAGGACGAAAATAGCTAGAAAGCTTTCAAGTTAATGATGTACTAGAAGAAGCATGGGATGACTTACGAATAATTACCGGCACGATTTTGCGATCTACTCCTGGGGCACATAATTCTAAAAATCACGAGATTACTTACAAACCGATTGTACAGGTATGTATTTTAATTAAGATAACAGCAAGTTATCGAATAATATTTAAGCAAACAAAGCTACACGTAAACAAATTATGTTTTAAATGGTTAAGCATTTTTTGAAATTTTAATTTACATGTAATTAATTTTTCTTTCATTTTTATGAAATAAATTTCTATTTAAATAATATAAATTGTAATACTAAAATGCATATGAATTAAAAAAAATATTCCTTCAATTGATTGTTACTAATTATACAACATGTATCGTATTATATTGTTAGTAAAATATTTACCAAGCAAATTTATTTGAATTTTTCTGTATATTCTTGTTCTCAATACATTCAGAAATTTATTATTTCATGAAATATCATTATTCTGAATTTTCCCATTATTATTATTATGAATTTAACAATTAAATCGATCACTATTTGTAATTAAATAATATATTTAAGTTATATTTAATCTTTTCTCGAAAATTCCATCAATTTTAAGGATATGTTTGATGTAATGTCTGACAATCCGCAGTCGTCCTGGTAGGCAAAGGCCCGAATGCGGGCTAGAATCCCATAGAAAGAAGAAGGATTGATGTAATGTACAATCGGAAGATACTTAAATTCACTAAAGATTAAAGATTGCTCAAACACATGAGTAATTATATTAACATCGGATTCCGTTGAAAAAATTATACTTACGGAGTACGATGTACGCGAGTAATCCATGCTTCTTTCCGATCGGTTACCAACTGGCGAATCGGAAAGCTGTATAATTTCAAACCTGGATTTTGTATTACACTATGGGGGTGCTGAGGAATGCAGCAAGTTTTCACCCATTTTTAATTATCAGTTTCTTTCAAAACGTCGAATGCAACGTATATTGAATATAACAACCACAGCCGCTGTCACCCATTTACTTACACAATTCTCCGTCAGAGGTAGCACCAGTCGCCGTTAGCCAATATCGGAGATTGAGCTGAGAGCTAGGTTCTGCCCACCATAAACGTCTATCTTTAAGCAGAAGTGAGATGATGTCAAGCGAAGCAACATGGTGACAACCGTCAATTGGCGTCTGTTGTTGAATCTAATCACCAAGGTCAGTAACGTGTCGGTCTCGGTGTAGTGGCAATCGAACCTCGAAACGCTCAGTTTCATCTGTTTTGTAAAACAGGTGGGGTACGTGCTGCAACTTCTTCCTGCTCCCAAAATCTCACTACCTGTGAATGTAGGTAGTTGTTGATTGTCAGAAGATTAGTTGATGCTAATCGAGAATGTGTAGGAATATAGCCAAACTAGTGCCGTATTCCTTCTCTGGTAAAGTGGCCAGGCCTCATAATTTCGAAGAATTACTGTTGCTCCTAAAAGAAATCTTTTTCGCTGGGTTGACAGAACATTGGATCTGCAAGAGCAATGTCAAGCTTCCAGTCATCACAAATTCTGTTTGACGACGGGAGAGGAACCGTAATCTAACCAAACATAGAACCCACAGTTTGTTTACTATAATTACTTGTACTTGACGTGTGAATTTGACAGAGGTGTGACGACTCTGCTGCCTTAATATTATTGATCCACTTGTCGAAGTAATAACTTTGCCGATACATTTTGAGTTACAAATTTTATTTGTGAGTCACTATCTAACAATGGCCGAGCACGATGTTTCCGCCATTTTTGTCAGACAAGGTGGATAAAAGGACTTCCCTCTGCAGATAGGAAGTAGCCCTTACGGAGCAAGAATGATTTTCATGATGATTAGTGAAGAAAGGCTCAGTTTTATTAATAAATTTATGTGGTCATTTAAATAATTAATTTGGGGCGTTTATGCTATTTATGTGTTGACTCTCACAGGGGACAATAATTTGATGCAGCAACAAATGATCGGTGTGGTGACTTTTTATTTGAACAGTGCTTAGAAGCTACAATGTCAAGTGTTAGGCATTAGATTTTTTTTTGGGGGGGGGGGTAACAGGCTACATGACGGTGATCCTGAAACAGGCAACTCCCCTTTAATAGCATAGGAAGGGAATTGAAAAGGGGGGATGCGGAAGGTAGAGCAAGGTAGCCAAGGGTTAACTAGGGCCCCCGGGCTATGGTTTAAGGATCCTACCCAGTGTTTCACCTAAAGAGATGCAGAGAAAACCCTAGAAAACCTGCATCAAGTAGGTAGGGCATTGGGTACTATTCTCACGCCCTTCCGAATGACGGGAGACGAGTCTGCTGTGGTGACGCAGCATTCCCTTCTCCGTGTCTCCACCAGTTTCAGGAGGCAGTTGGCCGACTGATCCAATGGGATCAGCGGACAGCTCTTGCCATATGCCGAAGGTCTTTGACCTGGGAAAACCCTTTTTTTTTTGGTTAACAGTCTACATGAGGGTGCATCAATATTGACTTTGAGACTAATTTTAGAAGACAGGATGTGAAATAATTAGCCTACATCCATGTAATATGTAGATTTATAAAAAGCGATTGATAATGTGAACTGGGACATACTATTAAGGATTTTTAAGATCACAGGAATAAAATATCGATATGGAAGCTTATACATAACCGCTACAGAAGTCAGGCAGCAGTAAGTAGAATACAAGATCAAGAAAAGAAAGCCGTAATCAAGAAAGGAGTAAGACACAAGGATGCAGTTTAACTTATATATCGAATAACTGATGAAGAAGGTTAAAACGGAATACGGAAAAGGAATCATTTTGCAAGTTGGAGAAATAAAAACCTTACGCTTTGCCGACGATGTTGTAGTATTAGGGGAGTCATAAGAAGACTTTGAAACCATAATAAATTATATGAACGTCGTCCTGGAAAAATATTTCAATATGAGGATTAATAGAGGGAAAACCAAGTTAATGAAGAATAGTTTGGGAAACAGTGGAATAACAAAGGCTGTTGGATTGGGAAGGGATATTTTGACGGAGGTTAAGGAATTCTGCTACTTGGGAAGAGTAATAACGAGGGATGGTAGAGTTTTGTAGACATAAAGAGTAGGATAGAATACTTATCTGCTGTTCTCCTTGGCGATGTCGTGTTAGTCAGCTTGTCTGGTATCTCATGGACCCTGGTGGACTGTCACCGAATGATCACGACTGCTCTCTGCGGTGTCCTTTTCATCACGCCGTATTCGAAGTTTTTTCAGCGACTGGCTTTCATCTCCACTTTCATGCCCTTTTAAACAATTTGGGGCAGTCGCACTTCTTAAAGGCACAAAAAAATTAACAACCTTCTGTCGCTAGAGCATCTGTTTGCGCTCCCTCATTGGTGTGTCTCACATGATTCACATTGGTCACCCTCGTGTTTCTGAAGATTCTGAAGAGGGTGTCCGTTTCTTTACCCTTGAATTGGCGATTCTGCAGGCCTCTCTTCCTTATTTTCTCCAGATGTTCCACTCCGGGGTCTGGACGTACCTTACATTCCATACTTAACATCTCATGATTACCCAAGCGATTAACACTGTCTACATCTCAGTTTGAATTAATTGCGCTTATACTTAATAATATGCAGTAACGTTCAGCAGTTTAAGGGGGATGTGTGTTGTGCGATTTATAAGGAAATGAAAAGGCTTGCACAAGATATGTTATCATTGAGGGTTGGATCAGACCAGACCTAGGACTGAAAACCACAACAAACAGCTACTGGCATCGGAGCAAATCGTAGAACAACAAAAAAAAATTGTTGAAGTACTCAAGAAATATTTTTCAAGCTTCGACACATTAACCACTGTACAATCATCCGCTGACCATCCGCGCGCAGGTACGCGCTCCAAATCCCAACAGCCTCGCGATTTCACTGACCGTCACTCAACTCCACTCCACTCATTATTTATATACAAAAACCGCTGTGTTCACTGTTCTTCACTCTCTCAAAACACGTTGTTCTCTCAAAGCAAGGAGATTATTTCACCGCTAAAAACTGTACTGTCCGTATTTTCCAAAATAACTGTGCTCCTCGCCGAACACATCAAATAATCTCCATCTCCAAAAACTGTACGTTTAATATTTTCCAAAAACCACCGACCTCCTCGCCGTTCACAGCAAATAGTCCCCTGTTCCATGCAAATCCACTGTATTTATTACCTCCCAGACCTGCCCCCACTTCCTGAGGGTTGTCAAATAAAGTTTATGGTCCACCATGACCGCTAACCGCTCCCAGGCCAACGACCATCCAGCCTCAAAATATTTAACTCGTTTTAAGAGATCCGTCGTACACAATAAGTCCTTACCCGTGATTTGCTACAAAGACCGACTGTGCACAAATTTAAGTGATGAAAATTTCAACACGCCTGGAGGGCGAAATCACTTATTACAGTCTAAATGCAGCAAATTTTTTTCTATATCGTGGACTCGCACTCAGGCTACTGACGAAAAAAAGTGGACAAAGCCGATCGAGATAAAACCGCTTTTATTATACCAGACGGGCTCTTGTCTTTTGGGCTGTGTAATGCACAGGCAAATTGAAAAGAACTGTTGCCGTAAGTCTGAATACAACAGGGTTGCGATTTAATCCAAGTATCTATTCCGTGCCAAGAAAAGAAAGATCCTCAGCCATCTAGTCTCGCGAGAAGCCGTAATTCCCGATCCAGTGAAAGTCAGGTCGATATCAAATTTTCCCCGACCATGAAATTTACAAGACCTAAAGAGTTTTCTGGAAACCCAAACAACAAGAGTCTTTCGACACGTTCTTGTTTCCGCCCCCGTTTTAGGGTTGTTCGACCAAAATGCCCAGACGAAATTGCATACTGACGCCAACGGTTACAAACTCGGAGATGTACTCGTACAAATATTCAGCAGCAACGCATTCGGCTCACAACTTCCCCTTACTATTGTAAACGATTACAGCGTATCCCCAGAATGCACCACAGGCATTCTAAATAACGTTTACCAATAAACCAGTGATATAAATTTATCAGCAAAAGTTAAGTGATTAATAAAATTGATAAAAATATTACAGCAACATTTCTCGTACCTCGTTATTCAAATTTACAACAGGATATGATATTATTGTAGTGGTACTCCAACAGTATGTAACGGTCAGACACATCTGCTCGGACTTTTGTCGGTGCGAAGTCGAAAATGAGCAACAGACTTTGCTCGATGATTTCAGGAAAAAATACAAGAAAGTTAAAAGAAATGGCTGAAGAAAAGAAAGGAGACAGCAGTTGAGCCAGGGGCAATAAAACCTAGACGCCGCGTCGCGCCTTGAGAGCTTCCCAATTTTTGTGAGAATTTGGTGGCATCGGGTTATAATCAATATAAGAGGATATTATGTTATTTAAATGGGATATTTATATATTAAAATTTTACTTTATAATAAAGACAAATAAACAATCTACTTTAACACCAATATCGGTTATGTGACACCACTCCACCCCTACCCCTTTTAATTATCACCTACCATACTAAAAGAGGTTGTAATTATAAGCAAATACTGTCGGAAAAGAGACTAACAAAATAATTTGCGACAAACATTTATTCGCAATGTGTATATTTAAAAATTTCCATCCCACCTTCTGGGGGTTTGTAGACGTTTTATCACCTCATGTTTTTTTTTGCGTCGGGAGGAACATGCAAAAATTTTTAGCGAATCTGTTCCATCCTGTAACATTAGTACGCGAAAGTTTGTTGTACCCCCTTCCGTCCCCGTGTTAGAGGATAAACTGGAACTTAAATCACATTTTAAACGTCATAATCAAATGAGCGACTCACGTTTAATCGATTTCGACACAAAACTTTAAAGTTCTCTTCTATTTTCTTGTGATGTTCCTCAACCTGCACACCAATTAATTATCTTTCACATACTGAAAGGGTCTGAGATTTAATATCGTGGAAAACACTGTCAAATTATTTGTCTCAGAAAAATATTTATTTGATGGAAGTAGTCAAATATTTCCTTCCCTCTACCATAAATATAAAAATACCTCACATTCTCTGTAATAGTAAACTGCGTTCATCCGTCTAATTCCTTCAGTTTTGTCGCAATTCCCCTAAAATCGTCCTCATTGCCACTTTTTACTTTATCCTGGGTTCCATTTAGAATTACATTTGTCCATGAACTTTTGTTTTATCAATATAATTAATTTTATATTTATTATTGGTCAAATTAGGGTTTCAAGTCAAACGAGGGCAAATATATATATTGTACAAACTATTCCTTGTATAAAAAATGCTGATACCTCTCAGATATCAGCGAAGTACACATGTAATTTATTCATGTTCTTTCCTTTGATACGGCTCTTTATAGACCCAAGAATAACGGAACGCTCAAAACAAAATTGCAGCTTAAAGAAGTCGATAAGCCGATAAGTAAAATTAGCTTTCTCTGGTCACATTACGGACCGAGGAAAGTTTTACCGTAACAATCTTAGCAGAATGGATGTTGGAAGCTTCTTTGGCGGACAGAATTATACTTTTTAATTGTGCAGAGGCTTGGCAGCATCAACCGGTAGATTTATATCTTATTCATTAGATTCTTTGTCGGCCAGCTGTTTTAATATTATAACATCTTAACGTTATAATCTTATATGAAACAACTCACTCGTCTAATGACCGTTGCTGTTAGAGTAATACTATCGTTACAGATAATTTCGTCGATTCTCTAGATTATGAGGGTTCGCCCTCGGGGCGTCGCTGCAGCTTAAATACATTAGCTACTGTCGTCGTCAAAATAGTAGAGCCCTGAGTTTCAAGCCTCACACTGCCCATTCTGATTGACCTACGTTATTGTGAAAAGTCTCATTTTACGCGGAATTGAATGCCATTTTATGATAGGTAAATTAAAAATTTTTAAAGCATTTTATAATTGCGATTTGGCGAAAAAACTGAAAAAAGTCGGCGTTTATTGTCTATTTCATATAGTTCGACTTCATAGATTTCAAACTGTTGCTTTAAATGGTCTGAAAATTTAGAAAACTTTAGTGAAAACCATTCCAAACCTATCCGGTTTTAATCGTGTTAGTTTTACCTTTTTTAAAATTATTAATTAATTACTACCTCTGGGACAGTGCATCATAAAATAGTGACACAGCTCTTCTTTTCGCGGTTGATATAAAATATTAGCTTCGTTGATGTAGCAACGCTACAAAGTTTGTACGATTTTATAATGTGTAGGGAGAAAGGGATGGTTTATTGTAACTTAAATACACTACTTGTAAAGCATACACGTATGCTTATTATATCTATAATTACTGATTTTTTGAGTTGTTTCTTATCTATCTTGTCAAAGTTGATAAACTCATTTCTGGAAAATCGGAGCAGCTCTATTCCAATCTTTGTTTCGTTTTTAACATTGTTAGAAAATGTTCTCCAAATAAAGTTAGTGAAGTTTTATCGGAATTTTGTTATTGCATAGTATCGATATAATGTTTATTTCAAGTTGAATATTTTTCCTCTTTGTGTTTTCGCGCTCGCATAATGTCCGTGTTTCATAAACAGGAACTAATCATTTTGTGTTTGTGCTAGAAAAGGTGTAACGAATGAGAAGGAAGGGTTCGTGAAATTCTCACGAAAAAGTCAAATTCAGTATTACGCTACTGTACTATAGATACGTAAAAACGAAAACAGTTGTTTAGCAATATTGCTTTGTATTATTATTACTACAGTAATTAAGCGATAGTAAAAACAGCTCCTGTACTTTGAAGCTGGTTTCCAGTGACTCGGTTTTTATTGACTCGGTTTTTATTACTTGTTTTATTCCCCTTAATGGTGTCAGTTGCTGAACAAAATAAAATGAATTCTATTTCATTTCGTGTGATAGTAGTACGTTTATACATATGTGTCATTCGTATACACGGTATGAAAACGTGTGTGAGAAATTATTCGACTTTTTCCCGTTCGATGAAAATTGAGTTTTCGTCATTCGAACTGATTAAGTACAATTATCCATAGTATAGAAAGAATCACTCCAAATTTTTGCGGAACACCTATTCAGGGCTATTGGGAAAGCCGGTTCTAGATTATCAGAAACGTCTGTATTCTATGACCTCTGTCACCAGATTGTCTCATCATTTGTTACAGAACAAAATAATATATTGTCACATCTCAAGACCTGCAGTGGTGGCAGAGGGGCATAGAGCCGGACTGCAGAACGTAGACTCGGGTTCGAGTCTCACCTGACGCAACCATTTTCATTTTTTAATTTATTTACATTTTTTGCCTTTTCTTTCTAGTATTTTCTGTTTGGAGAATGTTCTGCTTCTGGAATATTCCATTTATGTATAAATGGGACTGGACTCCAAATCGGGGTCAGTCTTACGCAGTTCGAGCTTTGTACAGCACTTCGCCGTTCTACGTGTGTGTGTGTTATTGAATCTCACGATCCCTCAGAAGCGTGACAGTATAAAAAATAATGACGGGTTAATTTAGGTTTTACCTCTTTTACACTTTTCTCTTCAGGCGGATGACTGCTTCTCTAGTTGACCGGGATTCTCAGTATCCGTTTCCAGAAGATCGTTTTGCTGTCTATTTGCTTACATGCAAATTATCAGTCTTTTTAATTGTTCTCTTTCCACCCACTACATCCAATTGTTTCATTCCCCTCCTCTAGGCAAAGCGTTTCCTTTGTTACGTTACAAGGGCGTCCATTGTTCTTAGCTGTACGCTCAAAGCTAGGTTTACACGGGCCGTGATGTTCGTCGAAGTTGGGTCGGCTGTGCACTGCCTACCGTTTACATCGCGGGCAGATAACTGCCCACTTCTTCACTGACAACTGTGTGGAAGTGCTGCTCTCACTACAGAACAGGCAGAGAACTCTGATGAATGTTCATACTTCTCTGCTATTTTTTGGCAACTACGACCGATTTAAATGTAGCATAGTATCAATATATTGTTTATATCTTATAACAAGTTGAATATTTTCTACCTTTGTGGATACGCTTAAACATTATGACTGTGTATGGTAAACAGAAAGTTAGTGCATTGTTAGTGCTTTATACGATAGAAGAAGAAGATTAAAAATCAGGCAGAAACGAATACGTGGAGTGTGGGCTCGAGAATGAGTTTCTAAAGTAGCTACTAATGGTTTCATGAACAACTTGTTTGAAGAGTTGAGGCAAGCTGAAGCCTCAACTTTAACGAGTTATTGGAAAAGGTGGCACCGTTAGTAAAGAAAACGGACACACTCATGTGATCATCGATACCACCAGAAGACAGTCTGACCATCATCTTGCGATTTTTAGCCACAAGTAAATTAAAAATATTCTTTAATTTCATTAAAAATTTGATTTTAAAGTACAAAAAGACCATGTTTTACAACGTTTATAAATAGTATGAAGCATTCTTTATTATTTCAGGGGACAGTTACCACTCCCTCATTCTTTCTGGTATTTTTTTTCAGTTAAAGTTTGAGCCGTTGGAGGGTGAACAATAATTCTTTTTGGAAAGTTAACCTAAAAATTTATAGGCTATAGGCAAGTAGGTGCAACATACGAACTCTATCCAAAATGCTATCTGAACCCAACTACCCGACACTGTTCACAACTAACATCCACTTACTCCAATCGCACACTATATCAAACAGTACGCGTATTAAAAACGCATAATACAATCTGTTTACGCAATCGATAGTCAGGCCTGCCACACTGTTCACAATCGATAATTGACAATCGTAACTGCCACTAACTGGCCTCTTATGTGGACAGCGTCTAGTGGGGAACGCCAGTCATCACTGACATACTGTTGACACTCTCCAACAAAACTGAGGCAGTGCTCTAGTGTCAGCGATGGATTGCCAGTTGTCAGTTGTTTACACGCCACTGACATCACTTCCCCCTTTTTCTTACAGTAATCACTGCCCGTGTAAACCTAGCCTTACTACAACACGCACTCCAGTTATAATAAAGTTTACTACATCAGAAGAATTATGAATTCATATTGTTGGTCATTCCATGTGAAAAGGTCTGATTTCAGGAAAGTGCGCCGCTTGATCATCATGGATTTTAATGGAGTTTTGTGTGAGCATTTATACATGTTCCCAATGAACATCGATAAACTTTCACATTCTAAAACTTAATACTTGTGGAGATATTGCAGTTTGTTTAACTCTGTGTGGGAACCTTTTATGTTATCACTCTGAAATTTCAGCAACTTTGAGAAGTAAGATCTCTAGCAGTATATTATTATAAAAAGAAAAAAATTGACTACCTTGAACACCGTTATGTGCACTTTTAAACGTAAATATCAATAATACTTTGATGAGTAATTTTGCATTGTCAAATTGAATCATAGTCGGCCAAAAAAATTAAAAGTTTGGCCTTTTATATCTCTGGAAGTAAAGGTACAGAAAATGTGAAACCTTGCACTTAAAAACTATAAATTTTCTTACCTTTACTTCCAGAATGTAAAAAGCCATACTTGAAACATTTTTGGCACCCTAATTTTTTATTAAATTTGTTTTGTTGTTTGGGGTTCAAAGAACATTATATGTAGAAGACAGAGACGTCTGATGTCTTAAAATAAAATATTGCCAGAAATATTACATCACAAAATTGTTGAACTTTCCGAGTCGTGTGGTAAAATTTTACTGTACGGAGTTATAAAAATGACTATATTTCTGTAAGTACTCCAATAAAGAACGTAAAACTTTACCAATGTTCATTGGCGACATCTCTAAACATTCACTCAAAATTTCTTTTAAATTGGAGATGGTCGAGCTCCCGGGGACACCCACAACACGTCGTACGGAATCACCATTATCAAATTTATCGAACTACGTGATTCGTGTGTTTTAAAACAAGAATTTAGGTCCTCTGTGCAAATAAAAATCATTAAAATTTTATTAATATTATTTCTATCATAACTTTTCTCTTATATATTGTAATGAAAAAACGTATATTTTGGTTATATCGTGGCATTGTGAGGCGTAGTTCGGCCTACAACAAGAGGTTATTCCATTTTAAGTTTTGTGCGTGACAAGCGAGGCCAACCAGAATGTCGAATTGGCTGAAAGCAGGTGAACCCCCGATGGGGATCCCCCGCGGGAAACTCCCTCGGGGCGTGTGTTAAAAAATGGTGGTGTGTGAAAAAGACCGATTGCGGGGAACCCCGGGGATTTGTGAAATAAACCGCTGGCCGGGGACCCCGGAATTTTGTGAAGAACCGATGGCGGGGGATCCCGGAATTGTGTGAGTGAACCGATGGCGGGGAACTCCCGGGTGAGAACTTAAAAGGGGAGCCGTTGGGTGGCTCGGGAAGCAGAGCAGTTGCGGAGAGGACGGACAACGGATTGAAAAAGCAGATGAGTTGGGGAGAGGACGGACGACGGATCTGTCAGATGGTGTCAGAGATCAGATGAGTTGCGGAGAGGACGGACGATGGATTTAGTTTCAGATAAAAGGCTGATGAGTTGCGGAGAGGACGGAGAGAGCAAATGACGAGTTGGACCTGGTTCATACTACCTTCATCGGTGTAAAAAACCTGCAAGACGCCAGAGAGACGCGGAAACATTCGTGAAGTTGAATGTTTGTAGGCCCAGTAATTGTCGGTAAGTTCTTAAAAGCTGTGAAACTTGCTCATTGTGCTGATTGAATAAATTTAAATGATTTATTTTCTATTTTCAGTAACTGCATACTCCACTTCTCGAGAGACCCAAAATCCCCTGAGATATTGGTTCATGTAATCACTGTAAATTAATTAATATAAAATTTTCAAATTGATTAAAATTTGTTCAATTAATAAATTAATGTCTTATCCCCTGAAAAGGATATTACAATATATTGTAACCGTGAAATCCTACGTCACTTCGGCCGATGACTGATGTAAATAGTTTTCGTTCTAATTTCGATTATAAGTAATGTTAAGTGCTTGTGAAGGCTTGGACGATTCCGTGAAAGTGAGGGACGAGACGGCCGAGATTTATGGACAGACTCTTCGGAGGGTCGTATAATAACAAAAATTGGAGCAGGATAGAGGAAGGAAGTAACTAGCTGCTGCTGCAAATAAATTATTTATCCGGCCTTCTTCCAGATCGCCGTTCAGCGCAACGAGTAACACCTGGTAACGTGTGGAATTCACTTGAGTTGGATCCTCCACTCCCTTGCGTAACAAACAGACTCTGTGCCAAAATCATTGCCTAAAATTTGTATTTTGAATATTGTTTGGTAATTTCATTGAATCCTCATCAAGTGTAGGACGGACGTAACGATGTAAATAGTTTTCAATTTTAGCTATAAATAACACATTTTGTTTTCCAAAACTGATAAAGTAAAGCTGCCGGGGATATACTTACATTCATTTAAATTTTGTTTATTTATTTCGATAACATATTATCCTGGAACGGGTGACGTCACTTCCCTGACTCATGCTCTCAGTCTTGAACCCGAGTCCCATGTTTAATGAATATAGCGGGTGATATTGATTAATAATTTAAAAAATGATAATATGTAGCAATAAAAGCAATTTACTTTAACAAAAAAACATTCACATTAATAGTTCTCCTAAGATTATTTACTAGTTGTTGTGGTATTCATTCCTTAGACCGGCTTGATGCAACCCGCCACGCTAACCTATCTTGCGCAATACTTTTCATTTCCTCATAATTACCACATGCAGCAACTTCCCTAATGTGCTTAGTGCATTCCATCCTTGGTCCCCCTCATCTGTTCATTCCCACACACTTCCTTCTAATGCTAATTGTATAAGACCCTCATATCTTAAAACGTGGCCTTTTAATCTATCCCTTCTCTTGGTCAACATCCTCCATATTTTTCGCTTTTCCTCTATTCTGTTTAGAATTTCTTCGTTAGTGATTCTATCCACCCACCTCTGAGACGACGATATTTTCTCCTAAACTTCTATTGTCTATTTGATCCCTTCCTCTCTACTTTTTAAAACCTTTCATTGATCAGCCTAAGTGAACGTGGTGGACCCATCATCCCCTCCTTATCCCGTTCTGAGCCCAGGCCGAAAATAGTTATTTTTCTGTACCTTTTCGGTATTTTACAGCTTCATCCTTTGTCCAAAAGGATCCAAGTCTTGGATTTATGATGGCCTATTTCCTTCTACAAAAATGATTTAATAAAATGTAATGCTACGCTTTGGCGACGATATTGTAGTATTAAGGGAGTCTTAAGAAGATTTGGAAACCATAATGAATGGCATGTACGTCGTCCTGGAGCCTTCAGTATGACGATTAATAGAGGGAAAACCAAGGTAATGGAGTGTAGTTTGGGAACAGTGGAATAAAAAAAAGTGTTAGATTGGGAAGGGATATTTTGACGGAAGTTAAGGAATTCTGCTACTTGGGAAGCGTAATAACTAGGAATGGTAGAAGTATAGTGAAGCGCGATATTTGTTTTATTATTTTTAATGTAAAAATTAGGAAAGGGTTGAAAAGTAGAGTGCGTTATTTTCGCAAATAGCCAGCATGGGAAGATCAAGTAAACAAACAATATTTTAAATACCGCGTGGCTGCATCGTCCAATGTGGTTTCGTGGGTAAAGATAAATCGCTTGCAAAAGACCGATTTTCAAGGTTATTGACACAGCAGTGAGGCTCTGAGCATCTGAAGCAAACGGAAGGAACCGATGCTTGGTCCTAGATCCATAATCAAAAGGAAAACGACTTGTGCTGAAGAACACGACGTCATATAGAGAAGTTGTAATAAGGTTCGCGCCAATTTTCCAATCCATGTCGTTTAGAAGGGTATCGCCCACGGTATTGAACTTCTGTTCAGATCCGACTGCTATCTTGTAAATATTCCCCTCATTAATGTTTTCCTTGTTAAATTTACTGTATACATAAATTTCCTCATATTTCTTTGTGAAATTGTAGGAATTATGTGAACAGATAATAAAAATCTTAAATATTGCTCTAATGAAAACTTTTCAGTTTAAAAGTATGAGTGGGCATTTTTAAATTGTATACTATCTGTACTTTTGCTACCATTCACTTCGTATGTGCCCTGGAGAGAGACTCTTCCCAATTACTATGTAAATTCAATAATAAGATGATTTTGTTTCCCTTACGCCAAAAGCTCTTAGTTGTGAATTTGTCGACAGTTGTAACGAATTCCATTCGTCATTTTTTGTTGGAAAAAGACAATTATTAGAACTCAAAATTATTCCCCTTATTTCATACGTAGTTGATTAATATATATATATATATATATATATATGTATATAATATCCTTAGACTTATCTTATGCAACCCTCCGTGCTAACAATATTGCGCAAGCCTTTTCATTTCCTCATAACTAGCACAAGCCATACCCTCACTAATCTGCTTAGCGCATTCCATCCTTCGCCAACGCTCTTCTGTTCTTTCCCACACACTTCCCTCTAATGCTAATTTTACAAGACCTTCACCTCTTAAAACTTGGTCTAATAATCTATCCCATCTGTTGGTGAACGTCTTCCATATTGTTCGCTTCTCCCCTATTCTTTTACGAACTTCCTCGTTCGTTACTCTATCCACTCATGTGACTATAATCATTCTCCTATAGCACCACATTTCAAAGGCTTCTATTCTTTTACTTTCCCCAACTCCTTTCGTAGACGTTTCGCACCCATATAACGCCACGATCCAGACGAACATTTTTAGCAACGATTTCCTAATATTCACACTTATTTTACCCGTGAGTAAATTCCACTTTTTCGCTAAAGCCTTTCATGCCTGTGCTATCCTACTCTTTAAGTCTACTATACTTCTACCATCCCTAGTTATTACGCTTCCCAAGTAGCAGAATTCCTTAACTTCCGTCAAAATATCCCTTCCCAATCTAAAACTTTTTTATTCCACTATTTCCCATACTACACTCCATGACCTTCGTTTTCCCTCTGTAAATCCTCATATTGAACTCTTTCTCCAGGACCACGTCCATGCCATTTATTAATGTTTCCAAGTCTTCTTCTGGCTGTGCTAATACAATATCGTCGGGAAAAGCGTAAGGTTTTTATTTATTCTCCTTGCAGTATAATTCCTTTTCCATATTCTGTTTTAACCTTGTTCTTTTCTTGTTCTACAAGTTAAACAACATGGCTGACGGACTGTATCATTGTCTTACTCCTTTCTTGATTACGGCTTTCTTTTCTTCATCTTGTATTCTAATTACTGCTGCCTGTCTTCTGTAGAGGTTATGTATAAGCCTCGTTTCTCTATATTTTATAAAAGTGCACTTCAAAATCCTTAATAGTGTGTTCCAGTTCACATTATCAAACGCTTTTTCTAAATCTGCATATGCCATGAACGTAGGCCGGTTTTTTCTTATCCTGTCTTGTAAAATTAGTCGCAAAGTCATATTGCATCTCTTGTCATTCTTCCTGAAACCAAACTGATCGTCTCGTAACTCGTATTCTATTTTACGTTCCATTCCTCTATATACTATTTTAACATTCCAGCAGGGCAGATAAGGTCATATATATAATATATATGTGTGTGTGTGTGTTGTAATATACCCATTATTATTCAAGACAAATAGGAAATGCACGTGAGCAAATTCTTTTTTGTTGTTTCTCGTGGACACGGGACAGAAATTGTTGAACTTAACCGACGCAATTAAAGTAATGCCCTAGTGAACCCTTGGCTACTTTATTCTACCTTCCACCTCCCCGCTTTTCAATGCCCTTCCAAGTTATTAAAGGGGAGGTTTAGTCTTATGTAGCCTGTTACATCCCCCCTCTCCCCGAAAACCGAATATCCGAAAAAAATGAGACAACGCTCTAAAAGTGAAACATAAAAGTATATTGCTCGGAGATATAACTCAAGTTTAGCAATTAAATATCTCCGTGGCGTTGCTACCTGCGCTCCTCAGAGGTGGCCGCTGAGGTCAGGATGAGTCGTATTTTAGCAGAGAGCACAGCCGTGGACACGTGCCTGTTAGAATGAGGCTGCAAAACTGCGCGAGATTTTTACGATGCATGAGGATGGGCGCTTTACAGTCGTAAAGAGTTATCTGCAATATTTCACCCTTTGAAAATTATCCAGCTAATGCACGAAAGCAGCGTGCGCGTGGGAGGGTCCAGTCCTTCTGACACGCCAATGGTCCCAAATGATTACCTACAGTCCATTAGTCCTTCCAGCTCAGTCCCAGATAAATCTTCATTCACGGTTAAGGGAACCGAAGACTCCTTGCCCGTGTAAACTTCTCACAACGCAAATATGTTATTTCAACAGTGAATATTATATGGTGACACTTTAAGTATATATTTATACTAATAATTTAATTGAAGCCCGATTGTTCAATTAGAAAATTTTAACACAAATTTTTTGTTTATAATAAATTTAAAAATAATGGAATGATACTTTTGTTAAAAGATATTGTAATCTTCGGCTAGGTCAGTCAGGTAGATCACTTCCTGTTTCGGAGTTCTTAACGGTTGAATACTGCTAAGAAGGAGTTTTGATGTCGGGAGAGGAAATATAGGGAACACTGTAGTTATCAGTTATACAATATTTACTCTACTTAATACAAAAACAAACCTGACAAGTTTAAAGCATATACAATTTTCGAAGGACTAAACGATAAATGAATTTTCAATGAATAACGGTACAGAAACAGAATTACTCTGTTCGTGAATTTCACCAAAATTCTACTAGGTCCGCTTTTTCACACGTCGCTCGTAAAACATTAAGTTCGCTTAATCTGAAAAACTACTAATTTAAGCATATTTCACATAATTATATAAGTAATATGTAATTAATCCTCCTTCTCTCACCACTTTGTCTCAACTCATATGTATAAAAACAGTATATATTTCCCTTAAATGATCATGTAACAGCTTATTAATCAGTAAAGACACTAAAGATAGGCGCGCAAACACAAAGAAAATATTGGTTTCTCAAGAGCGTCTTACACTTTCAATCCAGGTATTCGCTGAAGTCAAATTTAGTTTAATTAGAACAAATCCAATCTGATTCCACAGTATCTTGGTGTTTATATAATGAAAACAATAAGAAGGGTACGACTTCACTTTATCGTTGCTTGTGGGTCCGAGAAGTCGGTTGGCGGAAGCTCGTTGGTCAGCGGTGGCAGAAACGAAGCTGAGCGGCAAGGGAACACTCGCGATGTCTACCACGATTTCCCCAGAAGATTCGCCGGCAAGGTCAGAACCAATGGATGGCCCTGTAAAAGTCGCTGTCATGGCAAGCAGAAATCACAAGTCGTCGGTCCACACTTCACTGAATGGATGAATGCAAATCAAGATATTGCCTATGGGTGTCTGGTTGTAATGTTGAAAAATTCGTAGTAAAATGTCGACGTACTAACGTAATTTCACGGAAAACTAATACGGTTGCGAGATTGAATGTCTGAAATCACTCATATAATTTCCAAGTCCTGAATCACTGTAGCTTTTCGCAGGTTATCACTCGTTGTAAAAATTCTAAGTCCCAATTTATGATAATATTCTATCCGGAACAAAACACATATACGTCTGCTCGCATCCAGTTACGGAGACGAAGTCTTCAAATTTTGGTTGAGTAATGAGCTCTCCAAGAGTGCCAAAGGAAGAGTTAATGTTGTCAAACGTACAACAGTGCTGCGATCTATACTGGCGTAAGGAAAAAATGCTTATTTTGAAAAGTATAAAACGTGAATGGTTAATTGTAGATAACGGTCGTCTGTAAAAGTCATATCTGAAATTATTTACGTTTTAGATAGTATATTTATGTTAAAATTTGGAGTTGAAAACAGAAGTGCTTTATCTATATCAGGCATCAATATTGTTTGACATAGAGGTTTGCATCTTGCTCGTCCCATTGTTCCGACAATGAGGGAGGAAAGTAAACAATCTGCTAACAAAGTAATGCGATAGAAACTATGAGAGATGTGAAAAGAAAACCTGAATTGTGACCTAAATTTAGGTGTAAACCAAATTTAAAAATTATATCTTATTCAAAAGTTATATGAGTTTTAATTTTCAATTTAGTTTTAATAATGAAATAATAATTAAAATTTATCTGTAAAATGTTTATCTGGAATGATGTTTATGGTCCATTTTAATTCATTTAGAGATCATCTTAATATGGCAATAACTTCAAATAATTTTTAACTTGGTAATTATTATTGTATAGTATTGTTATTAGATTCTGATTTAACGATATGATTTAATTACACTGACTGGGAAGTAAATGGAAAATATAAAAATTGTTAATAAATTCGGAAAGGAATATGGAAATTGGGCGGTTAAAATATTTATAAATTAATAACAATATTTAATATTTTAAATTCCAAACAATCTATATTACTGATAGGTTTTACTGAAATAACAACAAAATTCTAGTCAAATAATCAATTTTTAATTAATTATTACACATCTATATACATAAAATAAACAGAAACTTGTTTCTCAGGTGGTTTATGGGTCTCATAAAAGGGTGAAATCTTAATATATTCAAATCAACTTTTTAACAGAGAATTCTATTTTACCTTTCTTTGATTGTATAATATCATAAATTACTTAGTGTTTACTTTCAAAGTTATCTTAAACATCTGAAAAATTTGAACAATGGGGCTCAAAAAATTTGTACTCAGTCAATTTACCTACACTTAAGGCCATGGAATTTCACAATCACTCAAAACATCTATGCGTCGCCCTTATCTCCCGTGAGGCGATACAGCTTCGCCCGCAAGCACCTTCCCACGCCTCCTAAACAGCTCCTGCTACAAAAGCAGCTTCACCAGTCGTGATAATATTACTAACTGCTGTTTATTTAATTAATGAGACTTGAATGTCCCAATATAAAATCTTTAACACAATCGTCAATATTCAGATCTGTTTGCTTCATCTGTTCGGAGATTACTACTCGTGATCTGATTTCTGTCCAGACTGTTCCGTCACTCCTCACCGACGACTATCTCTCGACTACTGAAAATCGCGACGATGGAACTAAAGCTTACTCCAGTGAGGGAAAACCCTTCGATCGCCATCAGCGGTCAATTATCTCATATTTTGGTATTCCGAATGACAGATGATTTGCTGTTGGGTTCGCAGCATTCCCTCTCCGTGTCTCAACCAGAAGCAGCTGGACGACTGATCCAATTGGATCACCGAAGAGCTCTTACCCTGTTCTCAAAGTTCTAAAATACATAAAGGTATGAGATCCTTGAAAAAAACAGGGTGAATCAGATAGTTGTACTTACGTGAACAAATACTCAGCTTCAATGCTAGAGAAAAGTCGAATGGGGTAACACAAATATAACAAAATTTATTATCACTAAATGAAGCACTGAATTAATTACATTGATTTCAAAATGCCTCCAGAAATACGTATTAAAGAAAAATACTTTTAGTAAACCAAAACACTGATTAATAACTGTAACGTAACGAAACAATTTGCTACGGGATAAATATTATGAGACACCATAATTAATTACATGAACCGAAGTTAATTCAAAAACAACAATTTATTATTAATAATAATAGAAAACATGCATCAGGTAGGTCGAGCTATAGGGTAAGGTAAGTGGTTGGTTTTATATATATATATATTTGGAGGTAACAAACATATCAACACCAAAATTTATCACTATGTTATTTAATAATTAATCACACAACGTTTGATAAGATTACAATAAACAAGCTTGCCATTAAAAATAATTTTAAAAAAAGTCATTTGCGTACTGTTGGCCTAGTATGAGGGTAATGCTTACTAACTGCCTTAGTAAGAGGAGCATCACAGTCACTCCATACAGTTATCGGAAAACTGTTGTCCACATCCTGGAAAATCGACGAATTCATCATCATCAGTAGATATTTTAGATATATCTGTGTTGGGTTTTGGGTCATATTTTAAACATATTTTGTCCTGCAGATTATCCTTTTGATGGTTTCTCCTGTCATCTTCTTTTGTGTATCGTTTAATGGTTTTATTTGATATCCTGTCAGACTTTGCTTCCGCTTTTCTTTTTCCCATTTGTTCTTTTCCATCTAATCCATTCTTAAACGACGAAGAGATTATTTCTGACTTTTTTGAAATTCTTTTCCTTTTATCTTCATTTTCCTTGAGTTTAGGAAGCGGTAAAATAGAATGAATTCCAGAAACAGGTTTCTTGGAATTTAAGCTTTCCACGTTCAGAATGACTAAGTTCCCTTATTGTAAAACTATGACAACTGGAGCATCCCTTGTCTCATTCTAAGAATCAGTCAAAGTTTCATTTGACGGTTTCTTATATTGAGCCGGAATTTAATTTGTTTGTCCTTAGGTCCATCTGAAATATATTGTTAGGTACTGAAGATGAGCTCGAACCTTATTTTGAGTTTGCTAAAACTAGAAAAGGTTAAATTGATGTAAAAATACGAAAGGAACATAATTTCATTATTGTAAGGTGAAAATAAGTATTAACAAAAGAACCGTGGAATAAAACGAGATAAAATGGCCATTGAAGATAGGGCTGCGCACTCTTGGCCTCCCACGTAGTTTATCCAAAGTGTTAGCTAAATAATTGTTCTTTGAAATGACATGTGACACAAATTTATAATTCATTGTTATGTGCCTCGAAATTCTTAGGTTTTAAACTCTAATTATTACATACTATAACCGGTATTTATTTGACCGTTTAGTTCGGTTGGTAGAGCATTTCTGGATTCAAGGTTCTTGCGGCCGAATATTGCCATGGGAGGAGCTTTGATCTTAGGGAAGGCAACAGGCATAAGTTAGATAATATTTAATAAGCGTAATATAAACATAAAATGACAAATTTAAAGAATATACAATTTACTAAGCAAGTATATGATTACTGAACCAAAATAAGGACAATTCATAAATCAACCTTCTTTATCACTTAATTTATACAAAATCACCTTAATTCCCCGTAGATTAAATACATTTGTGGATTAAGTCTGAACTCTGGATCCGCTAACTCATTCGTGAGATGTAAGACAGAATTCTCTAATCTAAAAATTACGGTATAATTTTAATCCACATAAAGGTTATCAAGAAAACAACATAAATTTTCTTTTCTTTTGCCACTTTTTCAAACATGTATTTACGAGTCATTATATTTACCTTAAAAAGCAAGTTCAGAATTAACCGCACTTAACATATGCACGCACATACCAATAAAATATAATTATATTAAGGACGCCTTTACTATGCTACTTTAAGTATCTGTTAAACTTGACTTTAGTCCAATTACAGCAATGAATTACACATTGTTTTCGCACTGATTTAGTGTGTAACTAACGGCGTATTAATATATTTTGACTTTAATAATAATGTGATATATTTAAACTAACTGGAAGGTGAATTGAACATACAAAAATCGCTAGAGATATGGAAATCTATAAAGACATAAGGAAATATTTCGAAATATGGGAGCATCTCCCCGAAGCACTAAAGAGTAAACAAAAGTCTAGTCCATAGTTTCTTTCTGAATCAGTGCGCATATAAAATTTTTCCATGACTCTGATTTCATATTTCCTTAATTTGTTGCAAAAATTTGATGCAGTATGCTCTTTGAGTATGCATGTCCCCAATTTTGCCCTGAGAAATTGAGAATCGTTAATACATGTAAAATTAAGTTTCTATGAATGCTTATATTATGTGGCATGAAAGCAGAAAAATATCAATTATAATCCATGCCCACAACATTAGTAACAAGTTGATTATAAATGACTTTAAAATATTGTAAATAGTGGACTGCATAAACCTGGATAATATATATTTTATAAAACAATGGCCCATATTTTAATATTAACAAAAAGTGAACCCTAAACCAAAATTAAATGTAATGTATTCGGTTAATATTTAATTGTAAAAATAAACAACCCTTAACCCCACCAAAAAATTGCACTTGAAAGAATCAGATTGGTTTAATAAAAGTAATGGATATAATCTTACTTTTGGAGATATTGTAAATAAAAGGGAGGAGTGGCTATGTTTATCTCCAAAAATTTAAATCCTTAAACAGCAAATTTATTTTAGAAAATGAGAGTTATCATACTCAAACATTAAGATTGTCACAATATATAGATCCCCTTCAGCTAATTTTACCCGAACTTGAATAAGTTCAAGTCACAGTTGTATGAAATTAACAAAACTATACTTTGTGGTGTCTTTAACACAGACTTCCTATTAGATAATAACAAAAAACAATAATTATTGTCTTTCTTCCAAAATTAACTATATGCATTCTGGGATTCAATTGAGCATTCCCACTAACTTAGATTATAATTATAATCCTTAAAAGGTACTGTCAACCTAAAATGAACTCTAAATTTATCCTACCCGATTCAAAAACTTAAACAGAACAGTTATAGACAATTCGCAGGATAAAAAACCAGTAGTAAAGGGTCTATCAGAACATGATCCATAATTATTAGTAACGAGTAAGGTAATTATAAAATGTGCCCCACAACATAATGTTCACGTTTATAATTAAACTTCGCCTTTCCTATTCTGTAAAGGAAGTTTTAGAACTATGTGATTACTGTAGTACAACTAGATATAAGATTATCCTATTAATAATGTAATAAATTTATGTTAAACATTTTGACTCTTTCCTTATCCTTGTATCTTTGCTTCATTGAACAATGCACGGAATATTATGTTATGAATATTTGTTTTTCTGCCTCCTTTAAAGTAATAAAAGTTTATTATTCATGAAATACTTTGTTGTTGTTGCGGTATTCAGTCCTAAGACTGGTCTGATGCAACCCTCCATGCTAACCTATCTTGCGTAAGCCTTTTCATTTCCTCGGAATTAGCACAACCCACATCCGCACTAATCTTCTTAGCGTTTTCTATCCTTAGCCTCACTCTTCTATTCTTACTCCACTCACTTCACTGTAATGCTAATTTTATAAGACCCTCGTGCCTCAAAACGTGACCTATTAATCTATCCCTTCTCTTAGTCAACGTCCTCCATATTGTCGCTTTTCCCCTATTCTGCTTAGAACGTGATTCTATCCACCCATCTGATTTTCAGCATTCGCCTATAGCATCACATTTCAAAGGCTCCCATTCTTTTCTTTTCCGCAGCTCCTATCGTCTACGTTTCGCACCTATATACCAACATTTTTAGCAACGATTTCTTAATATTCTCACTTATATTACCCGTAAGTAAAAGACTCTTTATCGCGAAATACTTCCTTGCCTGTGTTATCCTACTCTTTTTGTCTATTATACTTCTGTCATCCTTAGTTATTACGCTTCCCAAGTAGCAGAATTCCTTAACTTCCGTCAAAATATCCCTTCCCAATCTAACACTGTTCCTCATACTACACTCTAATAATCCTCATATTGAACTCTTTCTCAATTATTCCGTTCATGCCATTTTTTATCGTGTCAAGTCTTCTTCTGATAACCTAATACTTTGATACCGTCGAAAAAGCGTAAGATTTTTATTTCTTCTCCTTGCAGTATGATTCCGTTTTAACATTCTTCATCGCCTGTTCTATATATAAGTATTAAACATCATGGGCGACAGACTGCATCCCTGTCTTGCTCCTCTCTTGATTACTACTTCCTTTTCTTCATCTTCTATTTTAATTACTGCTGCCTGTCTTCTGTAGAGGTTATGTATAAGCATTCTTTCTCAATATTTTATTCCGGTGCTCTTCAAAATCCTTAAAAGTGTGCTCCAGTTCACATTATCAAACAATTTTCCTAAATCTTCAAATGCCATAAACGTAGGCGTGTTTTTTCTTATCCTGTCTTCTGAAATTAGTTTTAATCCAATGTTATCAAGTTTGTTCCCAATTTCAAGCCCTTATTCGCCTGCGATGAAAGATCACGTCTACTTTTTCAAGAAGTTTAAAACATACTCTTACAAGTGCATTCAAAATAGTTTCTATAAGATAGTTTTGCATAAAAGTAGGCTATAAATATCTTATTTTTTTGGTTTTTGCAAAAATTATCAAATTTACACTGAATTTGTAAAGCACTGGAGAGCAGGTGATAAATGAAATTTTACATTTAAAGAACTTTTTATGCAAGTTTATTGGATGCAAAGTTTCTCATTTTTCGTATCGTACTTTCAGATATATAAAGAGACAAACTAATAATTTTTTTTCACACTTTAATATCTATGGCGGTCTTTGCTACAATTCTAAGCAAAATTACTCATGAAAATATTTTTTATATTTACGTTTAAAAGTACATATAACGTTGTACCAGATGATCAAGTTTCTGTTTTTATAATAATATACTGGCAGAGATGTTACATCTCAAAGTTGCTGAAAGTTCAGAGCCATGGCGTGAAAGGTTCCTACATACAGTTAAAGAAACTACAATATCTCCACAAATATTAAATTTTAGAATGTGAATGTTTACCGATGTTCATAGGGGAGATGTATGAATTCTCACACAAGATTTCATCAATATTCATTGTGGTGAAGCGGGGAACGTTCCAGAAATCAGACCACTACACATGGAATGACCCCTGTGAAACCTTTTATCGTGATAAATGCGTCTATTGTTGTAATAAATTGACGGCGCCGCTGTAACACACACGCATAGTTGGGAATGACTATCATAGGATGCACCTAATGACACAAAACTAATATTTGAACCTTTAGCATGGCATGAATTCGAATGTAAACGTTCAAAACTGTAAGTTTGTATGACTTATATTTTAACAACTTTATTTGCATTTTGCCTTCCTAATTTATTGTAAGGATTTTTTTATAATTAACATCCCGAATAATTTTTATTTACGTCTCTTCAATAGATGGAGCCCCAAAATAGTATTTTAAATCCGACAAATTGTCCGTTTTGATGCTTATTTATTATGTTAAAAATGAATTTCTATTGAGCTACCACTTTGTACCGCGGAATTGTAAATGTTTCCCGGGTTGGTAATGATGAAAGTAGTGTAGAGTAGAGTAGAGTAGAGCAGAGAATCGTGGAGTGTCCAGGTGGTTGAATGCTTTGTCACGTGCACGTGTAATGACAGCTCGGCTTGCCAGGGTAATTGCAGGCAGCGAGGGACGTGCTAAAGCTGCCATTACCTCCCGTGTCATTACCTGCAGACCGCCGCAGTGCATCGTGTTTGCCCACATCCAGATGTGAACATCTGGCCATTTTCTACAAAGCGAACACAGCGATGACGGATTGTTTCATTTTTCAGACCTGATTGGACACGTTATTACTGTTTTACTCCAAGTCTTATTGCTTTATTTATTTGCGGCGTTTGTGATGTCAAAATGTACGGGTGGACTGACAACACGCTACATTCTCATTCAGATCTTACACTTCCATTAATATACATATTTATTATCTCTTATCAAATCAAATAGATTAGAATCAATCGATCCCTATAAATAACTTAAATGCCGTTTCGGTTACATTATATTAACCAATTAGTTTTCTATAGAATTGTCACCTCCAAGAAATGTAGTTCTCTCTATGATCTGAAAATATGTAGCACATATATGTTCATATATACATACATATGTATATTAAGATAATTATATTAAATATATGTATTTATTATATATTACAAATTGGAATTTATTTTATATTTTTTTTTTGGTTAACAGGCTACATGAGGGTGATCCTGAAACAGGCAACTCCCCTTTAATAGCATAGGAAGGGAATTGAAAAAGGGGGGATGCGGAAGGTAGAGCAAGGTAGCCAAGGGTTGACTAGGGCCCCCGGGCTATGGTTTAAGGATCCTACCCGGTGTTTCACCTAAAGAGATGCAGGGAAAACCCTAGAAAACCTGCATCAGGTAGGTCGGGCATTGGGTACTATTCTCACGCCCTTCCGAATGACGGGAGACGAGTTTGCTGTGGGGACGCAGCATTCCCTTCTCCGTGTCTCCACCAATTTCAGGAGGCAATTGGCCGACTGATCCAATGGGATCAGCGGACAACTCTTGCCATATGCCCAAGGTCTTTGACCCCAGTACATATACCTCCTAAAATAGGTGAAGGTGTCTCGGCATATGAGAACTTTGATAAAAAAATACCCAGAGAGAGTGCGAGGCATCCCCGACATGATCAGGTAAGCCCCGCAGTCACTCTGGGCTGAAGCGTCTACGAGAAACTCTCGCAGCCCCTTGTCATTTTATTTTATATTTAAATATTTATTTAATATGTAGCCTGTGGCTGGGAAAGGCGCTGCGGGAGTTTCTCGTAGACGCTTCAGCCCAGAGTGACTGCGCGGCTTACCTGATCATGTCGGGGATGCCTCGCACTCTCTCTGGGTATTTTTTATCAAAGTTCTCATATGCCGAGACACCTTCACCTATTTTAGGAGGTATATGTACTGGGGTCAAAGACCTTGTGCATATGGCAAGAGTTGTCCGCTGATCCCATTGGATCAGTCGGCCAATTGCCTCCTGAAATTGGTGGAGACACGGAGAAGGGAATGCTGCGTCCCCACAGCAAACTCGTCTCCCGTCATTCGGAAGGGCGTGAGAATAGTACCCAATGCCCGACCTACCTGATGCAGGTTTTCTAGGGTTTTTCCCTGCATCTCTTTAGGTGAAACACCGGGTAGGATCCTTAAACCATAGCCCGGGGGCCCTAGTCAACCCTTGGCTACCTTGCTCTACCTTCCGCATCCCCCCTTTTCAATTCCCTTCCTATGCTATTAAAGGGGAGTTGCCTGTTTCAGGATCACCCTCATGTAGCCTGTTACCCAAAAAAAAATGTAGCCTGTTACCAAAAAAAAAATATTTAATCTATATACCATATAAAATGATTGTGGGAGATTTGGTATTTAATTATGTTGGAACTATTATTGACTTTTAATCGCCTTCAGATAAGTCCTTTAATTAATAATAGCTTATCCCAGAGCAGTCCTGATATTCCTTGAATCATATAGGCCAACCTAATGACGTGTCGATGCGATGGTAGCGCCGCTGTATCGGCAAAACATGCAACAAAAGTAGTGATCAAATTGAAAAGTCACTAGACCTCAGAAAGCGGAAATCATTTTTGTAACCCTGAAAACTATCTGGGAAACATCTTAATCGGCGCCTCCAAATCGTCAAACCGAAGCAGACCGAAGCAAAACGCCGCCAGAGGATACAGCTGCTGTCTTCTACATTGATATTGGGTTTAATAAGCTATTTGCCACAGAAAACTTTGCTGTCTCAACTTAAAATCATTAATTGTAAATTCATTGTAAATAATTTTATTCAATACTTTTGTTTACATATTGAAATTTAATTTGTATTGATATTAAATTCAAATAATTTTGTTTATCGTTTTCCATCCTTGGTCTCCCTCTTGTTATTACCCCACACACTTCCATCTAATGCTAATTTTAGAAGACCTTCATGTTTTAAAACGTGACCTGTTAATCAATCCCTTCTCTTAGTCAACGTCCTCCATATTGTACACTCTTACCCTATTCTGTTAAGAAGATCCCCGTTAGTAATTATAATCCACCCAATTGGTTTTCAGCATTCTCCTATAACATTTTGCAACTCCTACCGTCTCGCACCCATATAACGCCACACTTCATACGAAAATGTTTAGCAATGGTTTCCTATTATTCACACTTATATTTCCCGTACGTTAATTCCTCTTTTTTCCAAAATCCTTCCTTGCCTGTGCAATCCTACTCTTTACGAATACTATTCTTCTAATATCCCTAGTTATTATGCTGCACAAGTAGCATAATTCCTTAACAAAATATCCCTTCCCAATCTAAGACCCATTGTTTCTCATACTACACATCATCACCATTAACCCTCATGATTAATTCTTTCTCCAGGACTAAGTTCACGTCATTTGTTATGGTCTCCAGGTGTTCTTCTTACTCCTACAATACCATCGGCAAAGCGTACGATTTTTATTCTTCTTTCCAGATTCTGTTTTAACTTTCTTCATCGTCTGTTCTATATATAGTTAAAGAGCATACTTCTCTTACTCGTTTCTTCACTTCTGCTTTCTTTTATTAATCTTCAATTCTAATTAGTACTGACTACCTTCCGTTGAGGTTATTTATAAGCCTTCTTTCTTGGTTTTTTGTCCCTGTTATTTTCAAAATCCTTAATAGTGCGTTCCAGTTCACATTATCATACGCTTTTTTTAAATCTACAAATGTCATTTACTTTTGCCACTTTATTCTTAACATATCTTCTCAAATTAGACACAGAGTCCAATATTGCTTATCCTTTCCCTACGAAACTGATTTCCTAACAATTCTATTTGACGTTCCATCCTCTTTAATATTTTGTAACCATTAGATACTAAACTAATTGTCCTGTGCTGTTGGCATCTATCAGACCCATTTTTCTTGGGTATGGTTATAATTATGTTTTTACTAAAATATTTTGGTATTCTTCCTGTTTCATACATTTCGCAAACTATCCTGAACAGCCACGATATTGCTTCTTTGCCGGATGATCTTATCAACTCCGTTGGAATGTTATCAATTCCTGCGCTTCCGGCCTTCAAATTTAGTCCCCCAATTCTTCTTAACCCACCTCCTCCTCTTCTTCTTCTTCTATTACTGACTGATCTAGATCTCGACTGTGATACAGCTCTTCTGGATATTCCTTCCATCTTTCTGCCTTTCCTTCTTTATCCAGAATCTGCTTCCCATCCACTCTCCTGATGTTCTTGTTATTATTTTTCCTTCCTCTGAATGATTCTTTTATTTTCGTATACTTCTGTTTCCTTTTCCCTTTCTTACTAGATCTCGACTGTGATACAGCTCTTCTGGATATTCCTTCCATCTTTCTGCCTTTCCTTCTTTATCCAGAATCTGCTTCCCATCCACTCTCCTGATGTTCTTGTTATTATTTTTCCTTCCTCTGTATTTTTCCTTTCATTACTGACTGATCTAGATCTCGACTGTGATACAGCTCTTCTGGATATTCCTTCCATCTTTCTGCCTTTCCTTCTTTATCCAGAATCTGCTTCCCATCCTCTTCAAGTGTCTACTTTTCTACTATTTCATCTCTTGAGTTTTCATTAAGCCTTTCATTAATTATTTTTATTGTTTCTTTCCTATTAGTCTGAGCTATTATTCCTTCATATGTGCCCATTTCTATTCCATATTGTTTCTTTCTGTATTAATCTACTCTTAATATCTTATTTTAAACTCCAAAACACTTTCTGTTTCAGTTTTTCTGATTCTCATCTTTTTGTTTTAATTCCTTTCTTGAGTTTCTTCATTTTCAGCCTGTATTTCATAATCATCAGTTTATGGTCGGAGTTTATATCTGCTCCGGGGTACGTTTTGCAGTCCATCACCTGATATAAAATATATAGTATTATAATCATTTGTTTTACCATATAATTTTTTAGCAGGGCGTGGTTATTACAGAAAGAAAAGAACATATGCAAAAGAATTCGTTTACAAAAAGTAATAAGAGATGAGTTTAGGTTTTCCTTACGTAGGGTTTTCCTCAACTGGCAGATGATGGCGACTATAGCTTCTAGTATCGGTTTCTTGAAGATAGGCCCGGTTAGTTGTCTATTATCTTTAAAATAAAATGATATTTCTTGTTAATTCTGGAAAGTGACATCCCTTATCACCCTCTTTCCTCATTACATATTGTGTATATATTAATTATTGATTATATATAATATAATCCTGTGAAGTTTTACCTAAGGAATTTTAGTTCCCTATAATTGGTGGCCCAAAATGTTTTATTCAATATACTAATATAAATATATTTTAACAGAAAATATTTAAGAGAAAATGTAAATATTTAGAAACCTCTTTAAATACCTGCAAGAGCCTAATATGTATCTTAAGAATTTTCATACTTTGTGTTTTTCAATAAGTGCGTGTCAATATTGAAATTGAATAAAACAAGCTTTGTGAGAGGTATTAATGAAGTTATTCTTTTATTTGAAACACCTATGTATACCATTATGTATGGAATATAACATCTTTAAATGTCCGCCGTGAATTTCCAGGGTACAATAACTATTGGTTGAGAATAACTGTACTTCACTGTCTACCGTCATAGAAACATAAGTATTTAAGAAATCTATCGTATAGTTATCACCCTTTTGTTTGTTCCTGGTACTAGTATTGGAGGATATAATTGTTCAATTATGAATTGTAGCAGAATGTAAACATATATTACGGATTTGTCTCTTTGACGTCACTGTGTTTATCTCTTGTTTTTTATAACATGTGTACCAAGTTCTGTTGAAATTGCTCCACGCGTAAACATAATATGTTTTAATTACATAGATGATGTACTCTATATTATCTAATTGGGGACAATAATTTCAAAAAAAAACTTTTAACTTAACAGGAGGAGCTAGATATTTAACAAAAAATAATCAATAGTTTAGTTACAATAATATGAAATTGTAATTTAGACAGATTTTGAGTCGTTTTATCCTCATTCAAAACTTTTACAGTTACCCAACAATTCCGATGTGTAGCGGTCAAACATCTGCTCGTACGTTTTGCGGTGCGGAGTCAAGGGGCAATAAAACCAGACTTCACGTCGCGCCTAGGGTGTTTCCCAATTTTGGTGAAAGTTGGCTGCATCGGGTGGCATGTTTTCCCAAGTGTAACCATAAATGTTATTGGTCAATATCCATCCCTATCACCAGGGTGATATGAATAAAAATAAGTAGTGAACAGAGTTTGAAAATGCGTGTAGAGAAATTTTAGGAGAGAGTTCTTGAGACGGGAGAGATGGCAAGACAGATTCCGAGAGAGGTTGCTGGACCGGTGGTTGGAATTGTGATAAGGAATATTTTGAAATTCTTCCTGAACCAGGAATAATGACAGCGGCGGCGGCTGTGATATGGAGAGAGGACGACCCAATTAGGAGAAAGGAGCTGGAATATTCACCGAGCCGACACGGTAATTACCCCTGTGACTCTTTGCTAATTTTCTGTACTGTTAGGTACGAGTAGATTTGTGTAAAATATTCTATGAGAAGGCCCATAATATACGACCCTGAGGTTAGGGATAGATTTGTTTAGTTTTAAGGAATTTATTTGTATCATTTTTGTTTATATATATGTAGTTTTAATTTAAGAAAGCATAGCAAGCATAAAGATCTAAATATCAAAATTGTCATTATTAATGTAAATATGCTTTTTGACCAAGTAAATTGTAGGCTTTCTTTTATGGAATTCCTTACTTTTCAATATGAGGAACTTAAAAAAGGGAAGTTCAAAAACAAAGGAGGTGTCATACTTATCTCTAGTTAGACCAATTTTGGAATATGGGGCGGCTTGTTGGGATCCTTATAGAATTAATCAAATAGAATCATTAGAGAAAGTTCAGAAAAGGGCTGCTAATTTTGTGCAAGTAGGGCCAGGTCATAGGAAGGAAAAAGTAAAACAGCTAGGTTGGGAGGTCTTGTCAGAAAGGAGGGAGAAAGCAAGACTGCATTTGCTATTCAAAGCTTATACGGGGCAAAAACCATGGATTGGAATTAGCTACAAAATGCAAAAGCCCAGTTATATAGGTAGATGGGATCACCAATTCAAAGTGAAATATAGAAAACAAAAAACAGATGTTGGCAAATTCTCATTCCTAAATAGGACTATCAACGACTGGAATAATTTACCTGTGGGGGTGTTTGGAGGAAATCCTCTTCAAGAAAATAAATTTAGGTCAAATCTGAAAAAACGTGTGAAGTGAAGTGGATATTTTTTAATATAAATGTGTTTCCGAATATAAAAAACTAAAGTGAAGTGAAGTGAAGTGTTTCTCTTTTTTCTTTCAGGGCATCCACAGAACATGTTTATCTTTCTTTAGTTTATAATTATGTATATTTAATTATGTATCTGCCACCGGGCTTGCGCCCAATTGTAGATTATTAGCAAATACAATACAATATTATAAAAAACTCTTCTTAATATACCAATATTCCACTTAAATTAATTAATATGCCCCAATATTATTTACAGATGATTATTGAGGTGAACATGCATAGGGGAAACTTAATGCTCTGAGATTGTTTTGTTACAACAGAGTTATTTTATCGGAGCTTTTAAAGTCCGTTTTGTTTGTCCTATATAGCGTGAATTGTATTCCAAGAAATCTTTCATTTATAGTGCATTATGTTAAACATAATTTTAAATTGGATACTTTTTAAATTGAGTTCAAGTTGTTTATTTTCTAAACAAGGTGAAATATTGAAGCTCATAGTTCGTATTAGTTTTATTTGTGGGTAGGGTATAGCAAATAATAAAATAACAATGGTTTATAGTGAACTGAGGTTCAGTCTGATAGACAAAAAACAAAGATAATGAATGACACAAAGAAAATTTTGAGGTGTAATGAATTTAAATTAAAAGGGAAGTTGTACTGGGTGTTTATATTTTTTTATAAATAAAACGATAAAACATTTCAAGTTGTAACACAAAAACAATCATTTTAAAATTTACAGTCTTTATAACGTCTTTGGTAAAATCGAAAATTTCTCTGCCGAGTTAAATGTTATAAATCACCTCTTCCAAGTCAACTATGAAACAAACCATGCACGGTGTAATGAAAAATCAACCTATGATCCAAATAATTAAGATATTATTACTTCACGTCTTCAGCATCCATACTTAGAGCTGACTTCTATGATTCTTCTCTGCGTAAGAATTCAGCACGATATGTTTCTCAATAAAACTGTTATGAAATGACCGAATTCTATCTTCAACATTTCACTATTAAATTTGAAAAGGAATTAATTTTATTAATATGGCTTATGTAAAATAAAAAATGCTTATTTATATTAACTATATTTGGTGAAAATATAAAGATGTTTCTAAAAAAAGTTTTAAATCTTGCTTGTTTGACGTATAGTAAAAACTTCGTCCACTTTATTTAATAACTATGGCTAATGATATCAGATATTATATCATTTTACATAACAACTTATCTATCATTAGTATTTCTTCCATTAATTTTTTTAATATATAAAGGAGTTTGATTGAGAATAAATTAATGAATTAACAACATTACATATTAAAATATACGACATATATTTCAAAATATTAGCACGGAAACAATGATGTTAGTTCCTCGGGAGAGAAAGAGAGCCGCCAGCGTTCCGTGTTTATTCCGCTTAATGGGACTGGTCGTCGTAGGTCCATATTACTGTCATCAGCCTTAATGCGGAGACAGCACAGAACGGTCCCCTGCAATCTGCGCACTTAACGGGAAAGAAGGGGGTCAAGAGACGGGAATTCACAGAAGGACGAACGAAACCTTAATGTTCCATGCTATGTTAAACTTTCAAAGCAGATGAAATGATTCGTATGGACTTGTTTAAAATGCCATTTTAGTATGATCATATTAAAAAATACACATAAAACTGGTGGTTTATTGTTTTATTTATTTTTATTATTATATATTAAGAGATATTGTTTGTTTCGTTTGGCAAACGTTGATAAATTACTTAGTTTTGTTATCAATTGATACTCAATTAATATTACTTTATACGTTAAAACAGAAATAATTTTTTATAATAATGAACGAATGCATCGAAATATATGTCTTAATCCACGGTTGACCCAGAGTGCCTATGCCATTTAATTTCTATATTTGGAAAGCCAGGTCAGGTACTGGGATGAACATTTATGACTCCACAGACGTACGTGTTTACAATAGTCTGCCAAGGTCACATTCCAGAAGAGGCCGTAGTAATGACGAGAGATTGAGACTGAGGCCACTGTCTCATAAATAAATCACCGAAAATCTATTATGAAAAATAATTACAGATTTCAGACATCTAAAAGGAATTTGCGACCATCAGTACGGCTTTCGGAAGCGTAGATCAACGGAGGATGCTATTAACATCCACCAGATCACAGCTGTCGACCTCCTATTCTTCCTGTTTCAGGAACAATTTCAAAATCTCCCTTCCCACAATTTGAACCACAGTCATGAGTTAGAACATTAGCGGAATTTCTCATCAACTGCAAAACTGTCAAAAATCTCCTCTTCAAAAAAAACTCTGTGTAAATCTCTTTCTACAATCGATCTGTCCACAAAAATTGGGAAACTTCCAAGGTGCGACGCGGAGTCTAAGTTTTATTGCCCCTAGCTCGAATGCTGTCTCCCGAGCTTTAGATTCCGCGTCGCCAAAAACCCGAGCAGATGTGTTTGACCGTTACAATACTAATCAATCTAGTATTTGTTATTCGTAATGTATGACGTGTTCTATTTCGTCAATCGAGGACTAATGGAAACAACAATAAATCTAAATCACTATAAATGTATCCCCAGAAATTAGTTCTCAAGTTTTCTTATGGTATTCCGTAGGTAAGAATATGAATGCGGTACATCAAGCACTTGTACAGTTTTATGTGAGATCAACAGTAAAAATATTTTATTTCATCACTGGTTTATTATGTTTAGGATGCTACTGAGCCTTGAGAAACAAAAGCTGCTGCAAAACACTTCCTAACAACATTAGAACACCGCGCCATATTTTTTTAAAAACTTCCGCTATTAAATAATCATTATCGGGGGATAAAAACATTTTGACGAAAGAGTTTTAGATTAAAGAGCTGTCATATTTCAGAACTGCTAATTGAGTGTCACGGTACTTAAGCGCGTCATTAATCTCTCATGGCATGTCAACAGACGGTGACTTGGTGACGGAACATCCGGTCTCGTTCCCACCATGTTGTGTGTGGATGATTCACTCTGTACAAAGAAACTCCAAGAATGTATTTACAAACCAAATTCACTGAGAATGCTTAGATTTTTCACCACGACGATGACTCAAATCGAACCTAATAATTCTATGAATTGAGGAAATTATACTACATTTGGCTCACCGAAGGTGAACTTGACTCCTCCCTATCTTCTTCGTCTTTCTAATTCTCTCAGCACTATTTTAGATTGAATTTTTTTTTCATTAGTCCTCCAAAGTGAAAATAGAATACCTAAATAAATACTGGTTATCTTAATATTAATGAATTTATTATTATTTATTTTATTTATTTATAACGGTCGCATCGACTGCCTGGTCATTAGCGACCACAGCGACAACTATTTACATATTATTATATAATTATATACACATTACTATTATGAATTTACATAATACAATACTGGTAACATCCATTTTTCTGCTCGTTACCACTGACTAATTATTTATCTTCTTTTCATTTGATTTTTAGATTTTAACAAAAGAGAACACAGAATACAATATATTCAAAGTAAATAAAAAATATTACTGTCCTTAGAAAATTTAATAATGTCTTTTTGGTATTCATCGGGGTCCAAAATAGATATGTAGTTTTTTCCCTGTAGGTATTTTTGTCTGTGTTGGTGATATTTGGGGCATTGGCTGATGATGTGGTCTATATCTGGATCTATGCAGTAGATAAGTGTGGCTTAATTTAAAGTGTCCAGTTCTTATTCTGGTGAAGGCAACCTGTTCCTTCCTTACAATATCTGTGTTGTTACTTAGATTATAGAAGTCTCTGGCGATCACTGGATTTTAAAGTTTTCCATATATTGTGCCATTTCTTTGTCATCTTGTTGCAGGTATATTTCAACATATCGTTCAGGTGGTCGTTAGTGAATTTATGTAACTGAGAACTTCACAAATTTAATTATAAGTAGCTATTTACCATTCATCACCATAAAAATGATTAGCTATTGGCAGAATATTATTAAACGCATTTGTTCCAACGAGTCCCAACGCGACCATTTATGATCTTAATGAAATTTGAACAGTTTGTACTAAAAAGCCTCAGATGAACAGATGGAAATGCACTTTTGAGCTTAAATATTGTGCCCGTTATTTTAATATACCCTGAATATTTGTTTCCAAGATAAATCGCAAGCATAGATTACGGAAATAACACATATGTAAAGAAACGTCATCCCTGGCAACTTTGAGCCCACAAAGACAGAGAAAAAATATTTGCTATTTTTTTCGTATTTTGAAAGAATCCTGCTGGGATAATTAAAGTACGTACGGTATTCATATTTTGTATTTTGCATGTCTATATAACTGTTCATAAGTCAGGCAATATAATTTGGTGGGAAAACCTGGCGCCAAAGTGAAATACTCTAAAAATGAGCTTTTTCAGAGGTATAAATCATTAATAGGTACATCCGATATCGTTTTATAGTTTACACCATTAGAAATATCAGGAGGTTGAACAATTACAAGTTTTTTCAAAATTTCACTATTTCAATCACAACCTTTCGTTTCAGTTGCAAAGACCGAGTTGTTTCATTAGAAAATTTTGATGTTAAAAAATAGTCAAATTTTACGGCTAAATATGACGATATACATCACACCGAATTTGTTTTAAAAGGTAGGCTAACACTACGGAGAGCCGGCTATTCAATACAGGAACGATACTTACGGCAGCCATACTACTCGGACAGTAATGTGCTGATATATTGAAGGGACCTAATTATGATTCTCCACACTCGATCTTGTTAACTGACTCTGATTGCAGACCCAAATAATTGTAAAAAATTTAAAGTTTCGTCACTTATACATTTACTATGAAAATTATGAAGATTTTCCTTTTAAATACGTAAATTTGTACTTTCTTTATGTTTGGTGTCTGTTGTATTCTCGTATTGTTGGCGTGTAGAATACTTATTCCTGTTTCTATCTTGTCTTATTCTGCGCAGTTGAAAATAGTGTGGCACATTTTTTTCTGCCTCCAAACTACGGTCCAAATTTGCCGTCACATCATTTGCGGTTGATTTGACATGAAAAGGTCCAATTGTACCACTTTTCTGATCATACATAATTTTGGGATACGAGTTGTGGCGAGAAGCCAAATTTCACGCTTATTTTCGGCCTAGAAATGATTTAGTATCAGATTAGGTCAATTTTTCGAAGTCCACGCTTATCATACGTTACATTCAGAGTCCTGTAGTGCTCGGAGTTGTGAGGTTAAAGACAATAGCTAAAAAAGTTTCGTGAATCAGAGGAAAACTATTCTATTAAATGGCGCTGCTGTTTTACTCTGTTCAGGATTTTCTAAATGCTAAATCCTGGTCGCACAGCTCCAAGTAGTGAAAACTCCATTGTGTGTGTTTGTGCTCTCTAGTGTGCGTGTAGTGTTTTTAATGACTTTAGACTATATACTTTCCTTTTTTTAAGATGATCTGTAATTATTTGTGTACCTTACTTTGTTCTTAAATCTGGGGAACCGGCGTTGCCCGTATATTTAATTCTTGTTCAACACCTGATTCAACCGGCAATATGAACCCTAAATATACTCGCAGTATGTCGAGAGATTCAAAAATACTCCTGGTACAATAACAGGGTTAAAATATTTTCAGTACTCTGACAGATTATAAAGTCTCCCCCATTTAAGGGATGAATTTTTACTACCCACACATGCTGCAAGGGTTTAAATTATACACAAATACTGTCGGGGAAAACACTATAAAAGTAATTGACCTCAAGAATTCTTTTTAGACTCAAATATGAGCCTTTATTACATAAAAATTCCACCAGAAACAGTGTAAATGTTATTGAATCCAAGAATTTTTTTCGGCTCATCTTTATATATAAAAATGAATTCCTATTTCCCTTGCTCACGCCATAACTTGAGAACGACTTTACCGATTTCATTCATCCTTTTTTATAAGGTTTCTAATACTTTGTACGAGGTTTTTACGGAACGAAAAATCAATAAAAATAGAAAATTTCAGAAAACGTAAGTACGAGAAGGCTACTTTTATTTCCACGCGTTTGAATTTCTAACGTGAATGTGGGTTGCCTATCTTCCCCGCCTGTACGACCTTCCATTTCACCCTCCATATTGCCCGTATTGGTATACATGGTTATACAGAAAAACTAAGGGAGTCAGTTCGTTATTCATAATGTCATCAATTAGACGTACCAACTTAGGTCGCAGAACTCGCAATGCTGCAAGTCAAACTGACGAGCAATGCGAAGCGCGAAATGAAGTTGAACGGAATCGATGGAATCGAATCAACTATGTAGAAATGTTACGTTTATTCCTTATCGAGCTGCATTCAATTATAACGTGGCAATCGATCAGAATTCACTTCAAATCGTTGTTATTGGACCAATGAACGTTGTGTGTCCAAATTGCATTGTTTTAAAGTTTAAAAATGAAGCCCCTGGATTGCATTGCACCAGTGGCTATCGGTACCACCACCAGTGCCATTACATTCATTGGTTTCCGAAAATGGACCTGATTCTAAACGCGTTTTGACCCATATCCAGCAATACAACAATTACTTTCAAATGACGTAATTTGGGGCAAAACAAGTTATACGAGATAACTTTATGCCTAGTTTTCGGTAAATATTCCAAAAAAGTTGATTTCAAGTTATATACATGTTCTAATAACATTTTGGAAACTTCTTCATCTACTTCAAAATTTAACTCATTCAAACATTGATGTAAGGTAGGAAAAGAATTAAAATCATAATATTCAACTTATGAAATCCGAAATTGTATGTTTTTTATCTAAAGATATAATTTTATCTCTTGTATTAAAATTGTAATACTTGTTCCTTGTAATGATAAGTTAATTGCAGTTTGTAAAAATTCCTGCTTTATATGCAACTTTTATCAACCATGAAGGATTTGTTAAAACTTCAAAAAAATATACCCTGAACTATTCTGTGCCAACAATTCTTTTCGAAGTTCAAAATGGCTTAAAAGTTCTTTGTGTTCACTGTTCATTTCATCGCATAAAATATTATTTTTATCTGGATTGAAGTGGTTTAGAATATACATAGTTTAACACATTCACGGCTTCATTCATAGCATTTTTTAAATTTGTAGAACAGTAAAGGTATTCTAAACCCAGGAATCGTCTTTACTAGTTTTCGGTAAATATTGAAAAAGAGTTGATTTCAAGTTATATAGTTGTTCTAATAACATTTTATAAACTTCTTCATCTACTTCAAAATTTAATTCATTCAAATATTCATGAATGGCAGGAAAGCAATTGAGATCATTACATTCAACTCATGTAATCTAATATTGTATTATTTTTATCAAAAGATGAAAATTTACAATACTTTCTGCCTTTAACGATGTGTTCATTGCACTTTGTAAAAATATTAACTATGAAGGATTTTATAAAACTTCAACAAAATGTTGTCCTGAATTATTTGTGCCTTCAAGAAGACTAGAAACTTATTTCGAAGTTGAAAAAGTCATATTAGTACTTATCCTCTGGATAGCCATCTCACTTCAGTAAGTAAGAAAAGTGTTTTGTGTTATCGCACTAAATTTTAAATAATTAGGATTGAAGTGGCCACTAAAATTTTCCTGCGGACCTCCGGTTGCGAACCGAAGAACTAGATGAACCTGACAGACTGCAGTTATGTGCTATTTAATTAAATTCCACACAGGTGTATAAGATTGGCTTATTTTTTGGTCAAAGATGCTCATTGTCAAGTTAAATAAAATATTCAAATATAAATTTCTGACATTAAGTTTAAAATAAAATATTATCTGTGTAACTGTGGGCCTTGGCAACCTCTATCTCACTCATACAGACTGAAAATTACCAAACTTGTTCATTGTTACTCATGTTTCCTATTGTGCAAGAAATAGGGTTTCTTTGTTTTGCAACGTTGTGATTCGATTTTCTCCCGTTCGATGCAAACTGAGTTTTCGTCATGTGAACTGATTAAGTGAGGATGAAGCTACTTCGGCCTTCACGCCAACGAGTTCCGAGAATTTCTGCTCCTTAATACCGGAAGCCACATTCAGGATTGCTCCAGTATGCCATTAAAACAGGTGTGCCACTGCGTTTTATGTGAATCTGCCATTATGCTCCGCACGTATCCCGCCCACATAAATCCCCTTGAATTATATACTCATTAATTTTTTTATTTTTTAACCCTGAGTCAGTAAAGAAATTGTAAAGAGCCTCGTAATTTTGTTATAAATTAATAAAGTACTTCCATTAACTTATTTAAATAAAAATTTGACGATTAACTATTCATTTAATTAAGCCAGACTACTCCATATATTACATCTTGGTGCACAACGTGTGTGGCCGAGTATATACATGCAGAAGAGCAAAATTTAAATTCATATCATCTGTGCATGCTCACGGTAGGATAGTGACTTTTGTGGAATATCGCAGCGCGCTTAATTGATAATCATTCTGTTTTCCTTTTTCATTTTGTAAGGGGGCATTGATACCAACATAAAGAAATTTCGGTATATTCCATTGCATGATCCTTCGTTCGGGTAAGATAGTGAAAATGGTGGGAAATTTTGATTGATCAATTGAGATAAATCGTGATGTAGTAGTATCCTCTAGTTTGAGGAACTTGCGGATTTAGAAATGCAGAGTGAGTTGATGTCACGTTACACGACAGAGCAAAATTCCAGTCCGGAATCTAGTCTTCAAAATACAAGCTCAAATTCTCCGGGTAGTACGGATTCGTTCAATATGAAACTATTGTTGGAATTAAATAATAAAATTGATGAAAGTCATCGCAAGGTAAGTAAAATAGAATCCAGTACACGTGAACTAAGAGGGGAATTAAGATCGAATAACAGGGAATTTCCTCCTAATTTGGAATTGAACAAGCAAGAATTTGGCGGCTAGATTAGAATTAAATAACCTGGAGCTGAGGGAAAGTCTAAATGATAATATTTCAAGTATCCGCCAGGGAAACTGACGCAAAACTCAACCAGAAGGTAACGCAAGTTCCAAACCGAAATTCAATTAATTCGCTAGGCAACGGAAAGCAGGTGCGGAAAATTGGAACAGAATTTGGAAACCGCGCGAAAACGAAAAGAAGAAGGGTACGGCTTTGGCCGATCAAAATCTCTCCGCATACATAATAAATGCGGCACATCTGAGAAGGCGTGCTCCTTATCAAGCTGCGCATCACGATTAGTTCTGCAGTGGAAGCTGATGCTCACCTTAAGCGATCGCCCAAGCAAATAAACGTCCAGAGCCGTGCGGAAAATCGCAACAACTGAGGAGAAATATCTCCTCTGGCAAATAAATTCCCCTTTCGCTTCGGATAGCAAGTTACGAATTGATTTACAGTTTATGACATCATCTCATAGGTGGCAATAATCTTGTGCAAAATTGTATTCGCAAACACATTAGCTTTTCCTTTATCAGTCTTGATTCACACGAAAAAAGCAATTGCAACACGCGTGTGTACTGTCTAATTAGGTGAAATTGAAAAGCATACAGCGAATGTGTCTCAGACAGTAATGTGAAACACGTCAATAACAAAAGCAGATTTTGTAGACTTTCCCTGCATTACAAGTAAACACAGTGCCCTGATTAGCTTCTCCAGGATTGTCATGCAGAAGGTCATCAGCTCACCGGACTATTCGACGACTGCACATAAAGAACTAGAGGAAGCTGGAGCAGACACTTTATCCGAATATTAAACGGTACCAGGTTGTTGAAACGTCAAGGCGCGTTAATGATTAACTTGGTTCCTCTTGGACGAATTGTAATTGGCTTAGGCGTTGATAACAGCTTTACTATTTGGAAACATGTAACCTATACTTCAAACTATTTTTCCGAGAAACCTGAATAGTGTATATGAGAACATTGTAACGATCATACACATCTATTCGGACTTTTCGCGGTGCGGAGTCAAATGAAAGGAGACAGCCAGGGGCAATAAAACCCAGACTTCACGGAGCGTCTGAGGTGTTTTCCCAATTTTGGTAAGATTTGGTGGCATCGGCTGATGTATTTTCCCGACTGTAGCCGTACATGTTATTGGTGAATATCCATCCCTGCCACCTTGGTGAGATGAGCTAAAGAAGTGGGGAGTAGATTTTAAATGGTTGGCAGGAAGACCTTGAAACAACAATTTCGAGAGAACTGGTGACAGATTTTGCAGAGCGGGAGTTTTGCTGAGACGGGAGAGATTTGTATTGAGAATTTTTTTGAGTGCGGTTAGAAAGATAGATTTCTGGATAGGTGATTGTAATTGTGGCCAGGGAGATTTTGAGAAGATGATCGTCATTATTGGACAGGTAGTCCAAGAAAAGGAGGATAAACGGAAATTCTTTCTGAACCAGGAAGAATAGCGGCGGCGACTCTGAGGAGGAAATTGCAACGAAGAAGAATCACTAAATCTGGGTTTCCCAAACTGTGTTCCACGGGCCATGAATAGGGGTTACTCAAAAAGTTTCCAGTGATTTTATTGGTACTATGGTACTATGGATTATGAATTCCTTTAATAATGCCACCTCAGTTCGCGTGACGAAAACTGAGTTGGTACTAACGGGAGAAAGTGGAATAGTTTCTCACACCTTTCTTTGTTTCTAGCTTGTTTTAGAATCGAGTCAACAACGCTGCGAAAGAAAGAAACCCTGTTCCTTGTTTCCAGCTTCAATGGAAAACATGGGTAACAATGAACAAGTGTGGTCGTGTTCAGTCTGTACGAGTGAGATAGAGGTTGCCATGGCCCACAGTTATACAGATAATATTATATGTTAAAGTTGAAGCCAGAAAATTATAATTGAATATTTAATTTAACTTGACAGTGAGCAGCTATGGTCATCAAATAAACCAACCTTAGACACCTTTGTTTGTGGAATATAATTCAACGGCACATAATTGTAGTCTTTCAGCGCCATTTAGTACAGAGGTTCTCAAAAGGAAAATTTTAGTGGTCCGCTAAAGATGAATTATAATTTTTTTTGTTAACAAGAAACATTTAGGCAAAAAAGTAGCTAGCTATTAATTTACGTATTTCTGAAACTTTTGAAATATTATCATAAATAGCCATTTAAATATGTTCTCCTTTATTATGGTGTTAAATTTCGAGATTTTTTAAAGGCATATTAATTTTTTTGTTAGGTAAGCTCACAAATAGCAAAACAAATCAAGTGGAGCGAATGAGGATCTGAGATTTGCTTGTGACAAAAGACTTCCACAAATTTGAAAAATGTTATGAATGAAGCCGTGAAAGTACAATCAAAACCACTTCTATCTAGATTAAATTGATGAAATTGGTAATGAACACAAAGCACTTTTAGTACATACTGAAGTGAGATGGCTAGCCAGAGAATATGCACTATTAACTTTTTTAACTTCAATGTGAGTTGTTAGTATTCTTGAACGAACAAAATAATTCAGATCAATATTTTGTTAAAGTTTTAAGAAATCCTTCGTGGTTGATAAAACTTGCATACCTGGCAGGTATTTTTACAAAGTGCAATTAACTTATCATTATCAGTACAAGGAACAAGTATTACAATTTTAATATAAAAGGTTAAAAAATTAAATTTTGCATTTCATCTGTTGAATCTAATGATTTTGTTTTCCTACCTTACATGAATGTTTGAATTAATTAATTTTAAAGCAGATGTTGAATTTTCCAAAATATTTTTAGAACACGTACATAACTTCAAATCAACTCTTTTGCAATATTTCCCGAAAAATAGTACGGACGATTCATGGGTTCAGAATATATTTTCCGTGACAGCTAAACGTGTAGATTTAATCCAAGAGAGTATGAAAATCTGATTTATTTAATCAGTGACTGTAATTTGAAACAAAATTACAAATATTTTTGGGCTAGTATTTCAAAACAGTAGCCCGATATTTCAAAACAGCTATTGTTGCTTTACGTCAGTTTTCTATAACCTACTTATGCGAGGCGGTATTTTCTTATTATACAGCTATGAAGTCGAAATGCAGAAACAGGCTCGACGCCACACCAGATATTAGAATCCAACATACAAATATTTTGCACATATCAGCAACATATGTAATTGAAGGATAAAAAATCGAGAAAGTCATCAAGTGAGTAATTATATAAGGAAAATAAATAATTTCCGTACCCAGAATTTAGAGACGAGAAAAAAAACGAAATTACGCCTTAACGTGAGAACATTTGTGATTGGTTCCTTACTATGACTGATAACTGCTGGCTGCTCCGGCTGGGATGTTCGCCGGTGGTTTAGAAGACGAAACCAGGACCCCTTTAGCTGCTTGGTCGCTGGACTCGGCAGCGGGTTGTCCGTTTGCTGACGCCTCGCCACGCAGAACAGGTTCATGTCCAACTTCCTCCTCAGCTCTCACTCGACTCGATCGTCCTTCAGTCGGTCTCCACAAAAATTATTCGGATCAGACTCGACTTAGCTTTTTTTCTCTCCCATCTTCAACCCAACTGTCTTCTCTCGCGATCTCCAACGCAAATGTGCTCTTCTCTCCTTTCTCCACACCAACTCTGGTTCTCGTTTTCTCTGGACGACCAACCACCACTTATACTTTTTAGCAGAACATGCCCCAATTGCCCGCGAATTCGGGCAATCCTCGCCATCTTGACCCTTGGCGGGGAGAAATAATGTATGCGCCCTCACAGACACTTCTTTGATGCTGGTCTACCCCAAACATCCCCAAGACAGATGTTCCCACGTCCTAAATTTAACGCAAAGACAGCTTCTGGTCAGCATAGAAGCGGCATGCCTCCATTTTGGTGGTTTCCTTGTGATACTTGCACCCAGGTCGCCTCTCCTCTCAGACTCTAAGCCAGTCCTTTCCGTTTCCTTGCGCTGAACTCTCACCTCCACTCTCTTTTCCGAATGATCTTTTTCGAGGTCCTCTCCACCTCGAACTCACCTCTCCTAAAACGTGATTGGTCTCCCCGATATTTCTATCCTTCCCAGGTCCACTAATGGGGTTGGCGTCCCTACAATTCCTCTCCAAAAATTCAAAATTTGGGATGGGGCACCCTAGCAATCTTTTTGGTCAAGAACCTTGATAAGCTGGGGGGACCCCAGGGTTTTTTCGGCGACAAAGACTGCACCTGTCAAGCTTGAAATTATATGGCTGTGTTTGTCTTTCAGGGTATTCCCACGGAAGGGTGCCTTGAGAATACCTCAGGAATCGTCTTTACGGAATTTTGTACAAAATGCGTAATATTGTAACATGATCGATCTTCTCTGATTGTTCCGGCTCAGATTGGGTTTCGGAGGATTAATCACATGGTTCTCCCTATAAGTAGAAAAATTATCGTCCAACGTCGTACTGCTTTAAGGCTTACAAATATGTTATTAAACAACTTACGACCTATTTCTTTGCGTGAAATCACGCGGAAACAAGAAAACCAATCAATAATATAAAACTCATAGCATTTGCAATATTTGACTCCTTTTCAAAAATAAATCGTGGCTACTTAAAAATCTTGATTTTTGCTATTGGTGCCCCACGTTGGGCGCAAATTTGTCGATTTGCGGCTTTGTGGATTTGTAATGCGTGCCCGCCGTTTAAGCACTTTGGATAAGGGATACATAGATGAGCCAGTTAATTACAAATGTCACCCGGAATACACCATTTAATGGGTAAAATTCATTTAGCTCGTACAAAACTATATCAAAGTGACAGCAAAAAGTCAACATGAAATGATGAAAACAAATTATCAAAGTTCACCGTTATAATCGTATTATTTTGTTTTAGTCAATTCTGGCTGAGAAATAATATCATAAGCACTGGGAAAGGAGGGGGGGAGGAAGTCTCGCTGTGACTGAGTTTCACTGTACTTAAAGTGTTGACGGCGGGGACGCCATTAAGATCTGTTTCAAATTAACCCGGTTTGCATTTTGAACAGCGTTCTAGCAAGTCAGCTACTTTTACATCTACCCAGGCCCGGCTCCAATGAGCGCGGGGCCCGATTGGATATATATATAATGCGAATTAAATATATATATGTATTTTGTGCATGTTTTAATGTATATAGAGATTTACCTATCTTATGACCCATGACATTTGATTTATATATACACATATAAACCAAATGTTAAAACATAAAAATTCACAAAATACAAAAACAATTAATTTGATTCAATATAAATTTACACAATTGAATATGAATATATAAATGTACATATTTCTAAGTTTTTGTTCTGTAAATTCTTCTAGAATAATTTGGAAATCCAATTTCCTTGCTTCTTCACTTTCAATCGACGTAATTGCTTAAGTATTTAATCTATCCTGGGTCATTGTCGACCTCAGTTATGATCTGTCTCCAGAAGCAACGCTCACTGAAATTTTTAAATATATTCGGAGAGCAATAAACTAGTTTGTAAATTCCGATGCTCTGTTGAACATTTTAAATGGATTAAAAAATTCTGATAGAATGATAGATTTTAAAGCCACCACTTCTTCAAGTAACATTTTCCCATCTATATCCAGCTTAATTCACTATTAATGCATCATTTTCTCTATTTCCTCTATTAGAGAAATTTCTAATTTAGCTACATGTTTTTGAAGTCTTTATTTTTCCATATTTTGAAATTTTCCCAAAAACTCAAATAAATAATCATGATTTTCACTTGTTCAAAACTATATTTTAGTGATTCTGTACCTTTATCCAAAACAAATTTTTTAAAAAAAGATATCTTGTATGCGTTTCAACGGATCTACATCGCCTTTATATTTGAATTGTTTCTTTCTTTTCGGAAGCCTTGTATTTCGGAATTATGTAGATGTTTCCAAATCTTCTGCAAAAGTTTGTGCTTGAACCAAAACTTGTTCGAATTTCGTATTTCTGTAGTCGCTTAACGATTTTATATTTTCTTCCCACATCTCTTTCTCGTTTCTGTGGTTTCGATGTCTAATGAAAAAATTAAATGCATTTTTAATTTTAGATATAATTTCTTGTTAATAAATATTATGTAATAGCTTTGTTGACAATAACAATTAGTAATTGTAGTCACAAAATACGACACTAATAATAAAAACGATTAGAAGAAGAGAGAACTGCAAATGGAATGAACAATTGACCACGAGACTGCGGTCATAACCATTCACCCTGGTCGAAGTGTCACCGCAGTGCGATCGTTCTATTAAGAAAAATGTTTTTTTTGTATTATTACTTTTATTACAGCGGATTAAAAGTGAAAAGGACGAAAATAGTGAAAAGACACATTTATGTAGAAATGAACAATGACAAAGGACGGGTTATATTTTAACTATGTATTTAGAAATGTTTGGTTATGTTTTCAGGCTAGGTATTATGTTACTGAGTTTTTTGTTTGTTTATTTGTTGTAAATAGCAACGAGCGAGAATTGTAAGGAAAATCAGTCAGATATATCGCGTTTATTTATGAGATCGGCTAAAGGAAAGTCTCCGTAAGTAAATCTCATAGGGGGAATTTAATGTAGCGCGATATTTATTTAATTATTTATTTTATGAAGTTGTAATGTAAAAATTAGCAAAGTATTGGAAGGCTGAGTGGCGCCTCGAAGTTGGCAGGGGAAGGAGGCTGTAATCCTATGGGATGTTGCCAGGTCACGTATAGAAATACCTGCACTATTCTCAGAAATACCAAACATCAAGGAAACAATCAATATTTTAAAATTACCACGTGGTGGCCTCGGCCAATGGGGTTTCGTGGATAGATGAATCGAGTGAAAAAGATCGATTTATCGTGGTGTAGAACACAGCGGTGAGACTGTGCAGATTCATTCGGCTTTGACATTACGAGAAGACGATAAGAACTGATGACGTGTGCTGGACTTTGCAGATGTTGAAGAAGACGGAAGCTGTAAAGAGGTACGCTGCCATGCTTTCCAATCCAGATTGTTTAGGGGAGATCGCCCACGGTATTAAACCTGAGTAAAGGACGTCAGATTGCTTCACCGAACCCTCAATTTCCTTGTAAACAATGTATTCCCTTTTAAATTCTTCTCTTGTATAAATAAATTTCCAAAGATTTTTAATCACCTATTAATTAATTTAATCCACCCACTTTCCCACAGTATATATGAACCATGAAATCTTCAACCGCTTTGCATTTCTCTTTAGCTGATTTGCACTTCCCATCTATCTCATTCTTCAAGAGTCTGTACTGCTCTTTACTATTTGTATCTCCCGCGTTACGCCTTTTATCAGTAATTTTTATTATTTCTTGTGTTATCAATGCTTTCCTATTGGTCTGAGCTACTCTTCCTATTTTTTCTTCTGCTGCTCTAGTCATTTCTTCCTAGAAAAATGCCCACATCTCTTCTATATTGTTTCTTTCTCCTTTCGCTATTAATCTACTCCTGATATCTTCTTTGAAACTCTGAAGCACGCCCTGTTGTTGTAGTTTTTCTATTTCCCGTGTTTTTATTCGCCGACTTCCTGTGGTGTAGTGGCTAGCCTCTAGTTGCTGCCTCACAACCCACAGGTCCCGGGTTCGAATCGTGGCATGAACTTGGATTTATGTGTCGTCATGGTCGCGAAGACCGGGATTGAGACTGTAGGAGAATCGATACGCTGACCACGTGTCACTCCAAATCGGAATGTGTCATGCAAGATGATAGTCCACAGTCTAATCGGTAGGCCCAGGCCCTCAATAGGCTGTAAAGCCAAGGAGGAAAGGAATCCTTTTATTCTAATTCCTTTCTTCAGTTTATTCATTTTTAGCTTGCATTTCCTTACCTGCAGATTATGGTCAGAGTTTATATCTGCTCCTGGGTACGTCTTGCAGTTTAGCATCTGATTTCTAAACCTCTGTTTAGCCATTATATAATGTAATTAGTATAGCCTTGTTTCATGATTTCTAAACCACAACTAATATGTGCTCAATGCAAAATTCTACTAGCCTATCTCCCCTTTTATTCCTTTCCCCAAGTCCATAGTCCCCAACTACATCACTTTCTCTCTTATGGACGTATTTAACCAATAAATTATTTTTTTTGTTACATTGGCTGCTAGTCAGATGATTAAATTGTGATTATCAATTAACATTCACATATTACGAAAACTGTGCCCTAAAAATACGACGATGTGTCTTGTGTGGTTGCTTTTGCTGTGTCCCTCTATAATTTATTAATTTATTCGTGAATGTAGCTGCAAGTCATATGCGTTTTTTGTGTCAGCAGAAGAAGAAAATGAGTAGCCAGTTGCGCGCCTGATGGCTTCATCGCTGACCTATGTCACTTCTAGTGCCCGGGGCCGCCATTGTTCTATCTGTCACAGCTGGCGCTCATTTCTCTATGCAATTAAAGTGCGCTTCTTTCCGTCGGCGAACAAAAGGAATTGTGTTCAATGAAGTCAAGTGCATTACATTGTGAAAGAACCCGGCTAATTTATTGCCACGTTTTGTAATCTTGTTGAAATATTGCTTCTAATTCGTAAAAGTCGCTCGCAATCAACTGTTCGACTGTGAATATAATGTATCATAGGTAACACAAAATCAACTTTAACTACGTCTTCGTACATACGTAAGATTTTAGAGGAAAGAAAAGAGCACGATTAAACTCAACACCTAAAATTAGAATAGCATAATATTTGCTTTCCTTCTGGTAAGAAAAGTGTCACCGTAAATCCAATACGCCAACCTAATGCCATTACATTGCGTTGCGTATTGTGAAAAGTTTATTAAATTCGTTACTAAACCAATAAATGTTGATTGATAATGTCAATTATTACTTATTATAGATTTCAATAAGTATATGTGAGTGTTTTCAGGAAATAAACCTTAAATAAATGACGAAAATAGCTAGAAAGCTTTCAAGTTAATGAAGTACTAAAAGAAGCATGGGATGACTTCCGAATAATTACCGGCACGATTTTGCGATCGACTCCTGGGGTACATAGTGCTAAAAATAATGAGATTACTTACAAACCAATTGAGCAGGTTTATATTTTAAATAAAATAACAGCAAAGTTAACGAATAATATTTAAGCAAACAAAACTACACGTAAAGAAATGTTTTTAATGGTTAAGCATTTTTTGAAATTTTAATTTACGTGTATTTTTATAAATTTCTATTTAAGTAAAATAATTTGTAATTGTAAAATGTGTATAAATTTACAAAATTTACCTTCAATTGATTGTTGTACTAATTGTACAACACGTATCGTTTTATATTGTTAGTAAATAAATTAACCTTAGTAGAAACCTATCATTTCATGAAACATCATTTTCCCATTATTTTTATTAATTTAATAATGAAATCTATCACTTTTTGTAATTAAATAATATATTGAAGTTATATTCCATCCGCATTATCCATCAATCATTAAGGATATGTTTGATGTAATGTCTAATCGGAAGTAAATTTAATTCAATAAATTTTAGAGATTGGTCAAAATCATGCGTAATTATATTAATATTATCGAATACCGTTGAAAAACCTTACGATGTACGCGAGCAATCCATGCTTTTTCCGATCGGTTTCCCACTGGTGATTCAGAAAGCTATAGAATTTAAATCTGAATTTTTTATTATAGTATGGGGACCTTGACGAACGCAGCAAATTTTTCCCAAACTTTTTCTCAAAGTTTCACTCATTTTTAATCATTACTTTCTTTCAAAACGTCGAATGCCATGTATAATGCATATAACAGCATCAGCCGCTATCAACCATTTACTTACACAATTCTCCGCCAGAGGTAGCACCAGCCACCGTTGGTCAGGCAAATAGTTGTAATATGTTTTTGTTTTTAAGTTGAATGTTTCTTATGGATCTGTACACATGTGTCGCGCGTTTTACCTGAAACGACAATGCTCTCGGTTTGTTTAACGACGAAATACAAAACAACCCAGCTGTATAATGTGGACTTTTAATGTATAATGTTTATATTGCTCTGACTTAATTTATAAAATAGTATTTAAAATTTATAGCCAAATTATTCTGAAAAAGTAATTAAATGAATAAGTATATTACATAAAGTATAATTAAATATATACAACGTTTCAATCACTATCGGCGGTCCTCTTCGTCTATTTTCAGGACAATGATGTTTCAGACAAAATCGAATTCATACAAATCAATTCTACTCATCAATAAATGTTGCCGTAACATACGAATTCAACTTGGAAAATATAGGGAATCCTGACAGTGCTGTTGTAATAATTATTTTTGTGTTTTGATTCCTTTATACGTTTATTACACTAAATTGTTTTATAATTTTAGAAATTTTTTTTTCAACAAAACAAGAATAATGTAAATTTTAATTGAAACAAAGGAAATCTTTCTCCCAGCGTAGAACCTCGTGGGCAGATGTAGGCAAATATTTTAGTGGCAATATGCGTAAAAGTTTCTCTTATAATTGTTTATAAAGAAAATTAATGCTTACCTTTATCCAGAAAATTTCCCTCCTCCACGTGAACGGTCTCTTCAAAATTTCATTTTCCTGTAAAATAAATCATTGTGCTCTGCTTTTTGAATTCACTACACTTTCACTTCACTTCCAGCATCGAGTTCTATCTCGACGTATATCAATCGGCGTCTGCTTGCAAGTTTCTATTGGTTAATTTCTCTCCAAGGAGCTACGCAGAATTAATTTTTCGCTTTATTTTACTTAAAATATTGTCACCTCCTCGCCATGGCCACTCTTACTTCTCGTCCGTCCTGTCCACATCTGCTAGACTGCTACTTTCCTTCTTTCACTGCCAACTTGGCCATAAATTATGTCAAACCTCCCTCTTAAACCTTCGAACAACCCTCTTTACAATGCGTGGTAAATACTTCCCTCTGCCCGGACATAAAAATACTAAAAATGTAACTTGGGCCATTTGAATTTTTGCCTCATTACACTGTCTATATTTGTTGTCGCTGTATATTTAATGAGAACTGAGAATATTTTGAAAAAAAATCAACATTTGTACAATCCCAATTATTTATAAAGTTGAATATAGCGGAGATTTCAATCTCTACTCGAATGATATTAATCGATTGTCTGGATTAAAATCTATTCATCCTCACTCTGAGTTCCGTCATACGCCAGTTATACATTATATATCCAGCTTTTTAAAGTGAGACAGTATAACGGACGTATAACGAAACTCAGATTTTAATCCACAGAATCGATTAGTATCATCTGACTAGAGGTTGGAAGCTACTGCATGATCGAATTTTACGGAAATTGGATTAAGTAAACTCAACCAAAAACAACTTATGGCTTTCACTCGACCCTCTCTAAATCTCATGAAGTTTTGTAAGGAAGTAAACCCAGACCCGAACTGGACCTGTTCAAAATATTAAATCTCATTGTACACTGGTTGAGAAGTTAGAAGATCATCTTCAATGGTCAGGATGTCACCTCGTTAACTCGTACGCGTCCGCCGCTGCAAGGGCCAACTTTGATCCTTGTCAAATCAGTTTTAGCCGCCAGATAAGTGTGTAATTTAGCTTATCGATACAACTTCTAGCCCAAAATGTAATGGTATGATGAATATAGTAGTGCAGCTGTCCGTCATGATATCGTTCAAGCCAAAGTCGTCACAAAAATTTGTCGCGGCAAATTTTGACGTCAATTACTCAGCCGCAAAAAAACGCAACAATAATTTATAAGTGCAAATAATATCGTCGAATTAAACTATTTCGTGTCTCAATACCACAATTTAGGGTAGAGTGTTGCAAAAATACAATGAGATAACCTGTTACTTAAAATATCCGTGTGTGTTTTTGCGGTTTTTAACGGTTAAAGATAATCCAAAGGCATCCAATTTCTTCTAGCTCCATGTTTGAAATAAAGTGAAATGTTATGAATACTGGAAATCCAGCAGCCTGCCTTTGGTCCGACAGTCAACAATGGTTCAAGTCGCTCTCCATGTGTACCAGGCCTAAAAAGTTAAACTACTGTAACAATACATTATCGTAATTTTTTTTCCAAATTATTCGTGTCATTTTTAACATTGATTGCATGACGGTTGGAGAAATAATTATTTTCTTCATCTAAAATTTCCACATTTTCCAATTGAAATTGTGATTAATAACATGTATGTGTTTGGACACAACTCTGTACTTTTGAATGTCCGATTGGATGTTGTTTTTATGTTCTTTAATGCGAGTTTTTAAAGCTCTTTTGGTTTGTCCAATATGCAATGCATTACATAATGTAAATTTTGTCTTTTATATTTTTATCGAAATTTTAATTATTTATTGATTTAAAAATAACATATACACCGTAATTTTGAAACAAGTCAATTAGTTTACAGTGTATGTTAGCTATATACAGTAAAATTATGAAAATCATTTTTCACTTATTAATCTTTTTAACAGATTAATTATTGTCAAAATACCTTATTTTATTTAATGTGATTTTGACATGTTTGTAAATTGATTAGGTATGAATTTTGTAACAGAATAGCTTTAGATTTTCCCTGCGGTATTTGTGATGTGACAACTTGACAGCCTTATCTACAAGATTATAAATCATGGTTGTCTTTTGAGCAAAGGGGTGATTGGACATATAATTAAGAACTCTTCCTCTATATGTAGATTTTTACTTAAAGCTTTTATCAGAACATCAAGAAATGTATTGAGTTATTTTTTTCTATTTCATAAACGAAATTTAAATTTCGATGCTAACTTTTGAAATTTTAGATTAAATTATCTTATTTAGCTTTGGAATAATGCAAAAAATGTCATCAACGTATCTGAAATATGCTAATGGTTTAAAATCTAATCATGAGATACATAAGGCTACCAAATCTCTCATCACAATCTCTGCAAAGAAAGGGGACAAAGGCTTTCCCATTGGAGATCCACTTATTTGGTGATAATAAGAATTGTTAAATTAAAAATAATGTTAGTTCAAAATTAAATTGAGTAAAACAAGCATATCAGAGAAAAGAATGCAGGTAAAACTTAAAAAATTGTTTTCCCATAGTTTTTGGAAAATTTCTATAGGATCATTCAATGTGAGTTGTCTGATTTCAGGAAAGTGCCCCGCTTGACCATAATGGATTATGATGAGCATTCAAACATGTCCCCAATGAACAATGATAAACTTTCCCATTATAAAATTTAATACTTGTGGAGATATTTATTTTGTTTAGCTCTATGTAGGAACCTTTTACGCTACAACTCTGAAATGTCAGCAACTTTGAGATTAAGATCTCAGGCGGTATATTATTATAAAAAATGAAACTGACTATCTAGTACAACGTTATGTGTAATTTTAAACGTAAATAACAAAAATACTTTGATGAGTAATTTTGCTTAGATAAATTGAAACAAAGTCGGCCAAAAAACTTGAAGTGTGAAAATAAATAAGTTTGGCTTTTTATAGGTCTGGAATTAAAGGTACGAATAATGTGAAACTTTGCACTTAATAAACTAGCATCACAAGGTCTTCTAATGTAAGATTTCATTTATCTGCCGCTCTCCAGTGCTTTACAAATTCTGTCGGAATTTAAAATTTTCAGATTGACTTTTCAATAGCTTTAGGAATGTGCTTCTACACTAATGGCAAAACCATGCAACATCTTTTTAGAGCATAGTATTCTGTAATATGCAATTGAAACTTCTTTTTCTCCAATTTTTCAGTTTCTTTAATACGTGAAATTCATGCCATTATGTCAATTGGTATCATTATACTTTACCAAATTGAATTTTTGGAGAAAAGTTATCAACTTGCCATGTTAGTTTCTATTCCAAGAAAATTGTGCACAGTTTGTCAGACAGTTAAAAAATACTTCTCACTCGACACAGAGGTTGATCTCACAGAATGAATTTTGTAACTAAATCAAATGAGCTAAAAATCATCCCATTTGATGAAAAAAAGCACACAGCTAAGCATGAGCTGTTGAAAATAAATCTAGCCATTAATGTCTGTTGATTTAAAAAAAATGAGATAAACAAATGTGAAACCAGGTCAAACAATTTTTTTCACAAGTGTAAATCTGAATTCATTTCTATGGTCCAAGGCACATCAGAGTCTCATCAAATTATTATATGGACATTTCGGACACTGTCAATCGGAGTTTGACTGACTTAGGGAGTTCCTTATAAAAAATTTCAAAGGTTGAGCAGTAGCCATAAAACTGACTACATTTAACAAAATTTTGAACGAATGCAGAAAGTGGCGGCTGAAAAAAACACTATCTGCTGGAGTAGCAGCTGACAATATTCGGCAAACTGGCAAAACCTGTGATGTTTTCATGTCAAGTCAATGTATATAGATATATGACTGCCACAGAAATGTCGTATTTTTGTCCTCAATTATAAGACCTTAAATGACCCCCATGAAAGAACCTGCTCCATTTTATAAAAGGGTTTAAAACGTGTGCCTTTTAACAAACTAATTTACAGGCTAAAAATGTCCTATTTGTTAGTGTTTTTGCAAAAATAGTCAACTTTAGACTAAATTTGTAAAGTACTATAAAGCAGCAGGTAAATGAAATTTTACAGCAAAATTATTTTGATGTTAAGTTATTAAGTGTCAAGTTCCACAATTTTCATATCTTTACTCCCAGAGCCAAACTTTGCTTTAAATTTTGGATGCTAAATTTGTTCATACTTTTTTTTTGTTCTTTGGGGTTCAAACATCACAAAATGTTCTACAAGACAGCCACGTCTCATGTCTTATAATAAAATATTACCTCAGATATAGCATCTCAAAATTGATGAAAATTTCCGAGTCGTGTGGTAAAAGTTTACTGTACGGACTCATAACAATGACTATATTTCTGTAAGCACTCCAATGGAGAACGTAAAACTTTACCAGTATTCATTTCTAAGCATTTCATTGAAATTGAAATGATCGAGCGCGGACCCGCACACCACTTCACATGGAATGACCCTATAATTAATTCTTTATGTAATGAGTTGAACAGGGAAACAACATCTAAAGAAAGTAAAATATGGTCATTAGGTAACAGATAATTTTTATTATCAATAAGGTAATTAAATTTCAACGTTCTGCCTAAATTAATAACTATTATTTTTACATATTTCATAAATTGCCTTGTCTGATAATATTAGATTAATTAAAATATAAGTGAAGTTAGTTTCTGTTTAGAGTAAATATATTGAAGGAATGTTATAGTGGTTTTCTGTGAAGAGCCGAGGACCTACCGCGAGTCGGCCATGGTTTACGGCCGTTCGCTCGTAAATCCGTTACCTCCAAATCACAAAAGCTTAGCTTTGATATGGAAAAATGGTTTACGTCGTAAACTTCAGATCTTTGAGCGGCTTATGCGCAAAGAAAAAGTCGGTATACAAAATATCCAAACGACCTCCGATAAACTGGACAGTCATGTCGCATTATTATTATTACAAAGCGTCGATGTATTTCGTGAAATTTGGAAGAACGCGGGGAAACTCATGAAAAGTTCTCCGAAAAAGAAATTTAGGAAATTACTTACAAAACCTTACTTCATATTTGTAATGAGGTTAGTCACTAAACTTTAAATTAAAAGTAACGACTATTGTCTAATTTTCTGAGGCTATGTTATAATACCAGGTGTACAAGTATGAGATGCGGATTTTAAGAGAAAAAAACACATTATATTCGGTAGAATTATAAAAAGTTCTTTATTCAAAGTATGTTCTGTCGCTTCTTATACATTTTCCCATCTTCTGGGAAATTTGTGAATACCACGCCGGTAGAAATCTTCCCCTTTTGCCTCGAACAATTCATCGAGCCAGTTTTTAACACCTTCAAACGAACCACAAAGAGCTGCACAGCAAGTGCGTGACCATCGAAGCAAAGTGATAATCGGAAAGAGCCAATTCTGTTGAGTAAGGCGCACGAGGTAGAACTTCTGAGCTGAGATCTTCCAATACGTCGCGAATCGGTTTTGCCGTATGTGACGGAGCATTGTCATGAAGACAAATGACTTTGTGTTACCTCTGTAATATATATTAAATACGCGAGTTGAAATTTTAAGTAAAGTACATCTGTTTCCTGGCTTTTCTGCGTGTGGAGGCGACTCGCATTCCACGGGACAAATGTTTTACCCTTCCTTTTGTATGCAAGAGAAAGCCCATTCAAGCAATGGGATCACCCGTAAAGCTCTTGGGATGCTACCGGACATTGGAAATCGTCGTGGATAATTAGGGAACTGCTTCTGACGAAAACGGAAGTACCGTGGAGTTTTTTGAATGTCACGGAATGATGCTTAACATGTGAAAAAGTTAGGCCCAGCAGTGAAAATTTTCCAATTGTCCAACATTAACCAATAGAAGCGTAAGAGGACAACAGCCACCCACCGAAGGTTTGTCAGAAGTTGTAGTAGAGACGCTAGGCAGATGATGTGGAGAGTTGCCAGATAGATGATTTAGAAAGACGGAGAGAAGCAGAATCAGATGTTGTCGGGAGACCGGAGAGATGATGTGAAACGGGAGAGAGAAGGTGTTGAGAGACTGGTGACGGATGATGTGGAGACGCGCTGATCAAAAACTGAACTGGTAGCTGCAAGGAGAAGATAATGGGGGCATCCGCCAGAGTGGTATACGAGACCCAGCCCCCGGCCAAGACGGTGAAAGATCTGATGCAGCCACGAGCCACCATCATACATCGACGCTGGTATCACGTTTTCCAGGCCTATTGCCATTAGAGAACCAAATAAGCTTCGTAGTTCACCCCACTGAGACCCATGATTTAAAAAACCTCATGAAAATCAATTGATTTTTAATAATTATTTTTTTATAATTTTGTAAATAAAATATTTTTATATTTAACTCAGAATTTTAAGTTTTAAGTTTTTTTTCTTTTCAATATTAAATTAAATTAATGCATTAATTCACCCCACCTTGTGAAATAATTATTACACCTCTTTCCGTATTCTGGCCTTCTTTCAAGTAGCGAACGGTTTAAATTGGTTAACTGTTGTTCCGTTTCCGCAGGATTCAGCAGCTCATAGCAGACCACGCCCCTCTGGTACCACCAAACACAGAGCATCGTCTTTCTTCCAAAGCGATTCGGCCTTGCTCCTGATGCAGCTATGATTTCTTACGCTTGGGATTCTCAAAATAAATCAACTTTTCATCCCCTGTTATCAGTGGCGGCTCGTGAGTATTTAAAGTGATGTGTTACATCACCACAAGGAAAAATTTTTACGAGGATAATAATAAGTTAATTTTAGAAATAAGCTCCATATAATGGCAATTATATAAGCAGGATCGTGAGGTAATTTTCTCAGAATTATGGATGTCTTCGAAACGCCGTCTGTTAAACATTTTTCTTTTAAATAATCTTGCACCCATTTGTTATATATTCCTACAAGACATAAAGTATTAATAACATCAGCTACTACGTAATCAGTGACTACCTGTGACATGACACTGTTGCAGTACATATTTCCTTGAAAAAATTGCTTAATTGCTTGAAGAGTTCGAACTCGGTTATTAAACACATCCACTATTTTAGAGATGGTTCAGCAGCACTATAAAAATGACAACAAATTTGTTAATCAGTGTAATCATAAGAAGAATTTTGGCATCACTGATCAATGGAATTTTTTTGCTACCAGTCATGGAAAGTCACTGTGTTGCAACGCAGTAGGACCCTTCCCAATTTTAATTCCAATTAATGGAATTTTAAAGTAGATAAAATTTCAGCAAGAACGTATCGCTGGCCATGGAAAAGGGTTTTCCCTGGCGCCGAGCTGGCGACTCGGAGATATATCTGACTGCGGGTATATAACGGTAGGTTTGTTTTTGGCTGAGGGAGCGTTTACCGTCGGAATTTCATAGGTTCTGAAAAAATCTCCCGCGCTTGACGGAGAACTCAAGAAGATTGCAGAAAAACATCCCGTGAGATAGTGTTACCCCTTTGGAGGGGGCATATACGGAGTTAAGCTGCGAAGGTGTAAGTTAGGACAATGTACAGTATAAAGTATGGATTGATTACTCGAGGAAGCAACGGAGATGTATAGCATGTTTTGATCAGTCGAGGAAGCAGTGAACAAAGAAGTTGTTAACAAAGAGGAAAAAACGAGGGAAGAAGGAGGAAAAAGCTGAGTTTTCCTCAATTCCAGCAGCACGAGTTCAACCTATTATCTACCGGTAGCTTAGGGTTCAACTAGAAGAAAAGTCCAGTCACATCTGCATTGTGACGCACATGAATATAAAACAGGTTCGTCAGCGAATGAAATCTCTGCTGCACGGGGTTACCCAAACAAATAATTAACCCTGAGAATTTTAAAATCGTCCCCTTTAATTTCCTTATTTATTATGTATTTGTAATCTTCGCGCTGGTCCCCATTCGGATGAATGTGTTTTTTATATAATTAAAAGTATTATACATTATATTCTAAAGTAAATTCGTTGAAATAATTAATATTATACCCCCTCTAATCATTTACAGTGTGTTAGTATTGGCGGGACAGTGAAAAGGTTAGCTGCACGGTCAGGTCTTCAGCGTCCAATAGGAGAAAAGATTTCTAAATGATCTGTTTGAATTTTGCATGAAATATGTGAATGGAATCAACTTCATTTTTGTTGAGAATTTAGAAGTCGAAACGAAAAGAGCGAAGATCAAGATGAACGATTTTCAAATGGATGCACCATTCCAGGAACAAAGGAAAATCATCACTTTGTATCTATTAATGAAAGTCAATTACGCATCAGTAGAGTATCACATCAGTTTATCAGTAAGCCGAAATTGAAGTTCTCCAGAAGTGGCGAATTGGTTTTTAAAAGGCTGGCAGAGGAAGATTTGTGCAAGAGCGGTGAGATAATTTTCTTCTAGAGGAGTTTTTTTACAGACTTTTGGAGTTAGTAAGAAATTCCGCTAGCTAGCCTACGCTAATTTTCTCACTCATGACTGTGGTTCAAATTGTGGCAAGGGAGATTTTGAAATTCTTCCTGAAACAGGAAGAATAGGGGGTCGGCAGCTGTGATCTGGAGAGAGGGCGACCCAATTAGAAGGAAGGAGCTGGAACCTGCACTAAGCCGACACGGTAATTACCCCTATGACTCTTCGCAGATATTTTGCTTCTGCCAGTTTCAAGTAGATTTTGTGTATAACATTCTGTTCTATGAGGTTAGAGATTGAACTGTTTAAGTTTAAGGAATTCATAGGTATCATGTTTGTAAATGAATATGTAGTTGTAAATGACGAAAGAAGTGCCGGCATAAAATTCTAAATATCACAATTGTAATTATTAATGTAAATATGTTTATTAAGTAAATTGTTTTCTTATTTTTATTACAAAATCTCATATTTACTATTATATTAAATTCTACTTAAATAATAATAATATTCATTACAGGCCTATAACCATTGTAATCCGGCAGGTACCAACATAAAAATATGTTTTATGTTTTTTTAATGGTACCCTTTTTAAAAAAAGGGATTGCCTACTTTTACGTACAGAGTTCTAAAAGTTATCGGCCTGACAAAATATACGATTTCCAGAAAAAAATATATTTTTCAATATAGTCTCCTTTCCAACTTTTTCATAGCCTCAGTAAAAAATGATTTGTCCAACCCTGTAAAATAAGCATGTCTCAGCCTCAACTTCATCATTTGATGTGAATTTTCGACCAGAAAGCCATTTTTTCAAATTTGGGAACAGGAAGTAATCGCTGGGTACCAAATCAAGCGAATATGGTGGATGCGGAAGCACTTCGAAGTGAAGTTCATGAAGTTTTTCAGCAACACTGCTTAACGTGTGTGAATGTGCATTATCGTGATGAAAGAGAACTTTCTTCTTTGCAAGATGTGGGCGTTTAACCTGAATAGCGACTTTTAGTTGGTCCAGAAGTGAAGCGTAGTACTCCTTGGTGATAGTTTTGCCCTTCTGGAGGTAGTGTACGAGTACTACTCCATGACTTTCCCTGCAGACGGAGTCAGTTTTGCTTTCTTTGGTGCTCTTTGACCTGGGCCCACCCACCGTTTGGACTGTTCCTTTCTCTCTGGAATATGATGATGAATCCATTTATCCACTGTTATGAAACTCACCGGGATTGCGTTTAAACAACTCGAAACACTCGTTAGAAATGTTCATTCGAATGCGTTTTTGGTCGACAAACGCGGCACCCATCGCGCGGAAAGCTTTGACATACCGAAAACGTCGTGTAAAATGTAGTGCACACGTCCTATCCACATATTTTCAATGTAAGCTACCTCACGTACCTTCAATCGAGGATCACTGAATACGGCACTGTGAATTTTTGCCACAATTTCGTCGGTGGTTGAGGTTTTTGGACGTCCTGAGCACTCATCTTCACCGGACACAATATAAATGAAACAAAATTAGTTTCGAACTGGTAAAACCTGAGGGAATGCGCAACAAAATATTAATTTTTTCTGAGATGGTGCGGCAGCCAATTTCCTTTTTCCTGGACCACTTGTCTTGGATTCGCCCCAATACATGAAGATCTAGCCATACCTACAATACAAGACTCTGCACTAGTTATCGTAAAAATCTCCCAGGATACAATAACGAAGAAGTCAGCCATCTAGTATATGAACTGACAACATGTCACAGATTGAAGAGGAAGCGGCCAACAGACCTGTCAAGGATAATTTCATTCGGAGCCTGGTCACTGGACCACTTCTCCCCTTAAAGTAATTTTTAATCTACTTTATGTAATCAGCTCTTAGTACTTTAAACGCATTTGTATTGAACGAATGGATAAGATAAAAAAATTTAATCTACTTTTTATAAGCCTGACTTCAATTCACTTGGAAAATTTTTACCTGTGTTCCACTAGAAATCGCACGAAAATTCATTAAGAGCGGGGAGGCGGATGATTTAGACAGATGTGGAACGTTGGTATTTGGGACCACACCTGTGCAGGAACGGTAAAACACACAAATCAGCTGAGGAATGACACCTCATCCTCCCGCCCAGGAGTCTTGAAAGGAACCGAGGGGGCGATGATAATGCGCACAAAAACCTCACCTGACATGGGGAAAACAAATTGCTCTTTTCTTTCTATCCAACTTCCGCGCGTCTCAAACATGCCTTTCATTATCAAATAGTCTTCGGTTCTTTAAATTTTAAACTTCTTTGGTTCTTTAATTATTTCTATTCTTTGGCTGCATTTTTATAATTTTGTAGTTTAATACTTTTGTGTCTTGTTAACTTTAGTTTAACCTGAAGAGGATCTAGTTCAGGACCGAAACATGTACTTGTACTAAAAACTTTTTGGTTTTGTTTCATTAATTTTTGTCTGTTTTGGCCTCAATTAAACGTTTATTCAAAGTTACAGACGTTAATAACTATTATTAAACAATAATATATTTAAATAACATGCCAAATGAAATAAAATAATTATTAAATGAATATATTACATTATAAAGAATTACAATAGAAATATTATAATATTAAGGGACACGGGGACTGAAATTTTGGCCAAAATCAGAAAAAAATCGTTTTTCTAACTTTTTCATATTAATTTGCCTATAAATTCATTAAACTGAAAAAAGAAGCTGCCAAAGAAAACAAGGAAGGTCTAACATATGCTGCAGGACAATTTTAATTTTTATGTTTGATTCTAAATTAATAAATTATTTCTTTTTTTCAGAAAAATGTGTTTTTCTCAGCTTAATGATTTCTGGTACCAAAAACGTCACAAATATTAAGAAGTTCTCTTCATTCTTTTTATACATATTATTCATGCTAATACGTTTTCTAATTGTTTAAGTCGTTTAGTGAAAAAAATTCAAAATGCTGAAAAGTGCCAATTTTTAATTAATGTATGGAGCTCTTAGTAAAAAATTATTTACTCCCCACTATTTTAATCAATTTCAAAAATAATACTGACCATTGAAACAATGGTAAGCTAATTAACCAAACTTTGAACATATTTACCCTATAAATATCTCTGGTTCCGAAGATCTCTGTTAAGTAGGTAGAAATAGTATTAGTAGAAGTATTTTGTTAATTAATTGATTAAATATCAAATTAATAAACTATACAAATAATATGAACTAGCACAGCAACGAAAGTTAAATAATTTATTATATTATGGAAAATTTTAATTAATAAATTTTTGTACCAAATAATCCAAATAATCTGCATCTTCCCTTTCAAATTCCATTCCTTTCCTATTAAGGAGGAGCTGTGCTGATTTTGTGACTCCCTCATGTAGCCTGTCACCCTAAAGAAATGCAATGTTTCTGCAAATTCTTTCATTTGACAGATAACATGGTTCTACTTCGTAAAACATTATCATTTGTCGTTGTGAATTTAAAACTTTGATCAAAACCTGTCTTGTTGATAACAAGCGAACTTAGCAAAGATAAGTTTGCGACCCCGCTCCTTCCATAAATGAAGGATACAAACCATTCTCTGTACCAACTCTATAATAAATAAAACACAAGTAAGGTGTAACAAAATAATTATTGTGTACTCGGATATCATTTAGTCAATTTCACTAGTACATATCTAAACTTGTAATGTATTAAATAACCGAGGTGAAACTTTAAGTTCTGCACCTGCGTTTCCTATCTGTGCGTGGCACTCAAACTCTTTAGGACAAAAGGTTGACCCTTCCGGCCGAATGTGGGAGAGGGCCCATTCACGAAAAAGGGATCGCCGTGAATAATTATGGGGCTGCTTTTGGTGAAAAGTGGAAAATTTGAAATCTCAAGGAGAAACTCTAATTGTACACCCAGCAGTTGAAATTTCCTATTGGCTGTAATTGTAAAAGTACAGGCCAAAGTAGTTATTGAGAATTACAACTCATTAGTTTTTTAAAAAATCAAGAGGAGATCTTTAGTTTCACACTGAGGTTACGTGGGAAGGGATTTTGAGACGGAGAAGACAGAAGATGTTGGGAGACGGAAGACACTGGATGTAGAGAGGCCGGAGAGAGTAGATGAACATTGGATGTAGAGTGGCCGGAGAGAACGTGTTGAGAGGCCGGAAAGAGTGGTTTGAAATTAAATTGTTAGCAACTGAGCGTTGGTAGTGAGACGCAGAAAGCAGCCGATTGAAAATTATTAGCCACCGAAGTGTTGATGTTCAGAGGTCGGCAAACGCTGACTCAAAACTAAACTTAAAGCCGCCGAAAGATGAAAGGACAGTCTCCGCCAAATTTCAGCCCCGATAGGCGAGTTCAACAGCCATCATCACAGCGCAGAGCAGACCAGGATGCAGACGCAGAAACTTCGTGGGTATCGTTGTATTGTATTAGGAAGAGTTCACATTTTCCAGTTCTATTGCCATTACAAACTAAATTGCTTCTCGATTCACCCCACAAGGGTACCCTATTTCAAAGCCTCAAATTACCATCAGTGCTCATGTTTAATTATTTTATATTTTTAAATTTAGAATCTTAAAGTAAATCTTGTCTTGTCTTTTCATATTTAAAAACCCTGTCATTAATTGATCCAACCTCTCATAATCCCACAGTAAATATTCTTTACAAATAGCGCCCAACGTTGGGTATATCATATAATAATTAATAAATTCAATTTACCATCATCCAAATAATATTAAATATCTTTACAAATTAACATGATGGCGTCCGGACGCAGCTAAAAGATAAATTTAACTTTAAGGAAGGTTTTGTGAGCTAGAAACCGTATCACACTTTAAATTCATTCAGTTAACCGTTCTCCGCGTTATAAGTACAGTTAAGGGACGCGGGGACTGAAATTTGAAATTCCTTTAAATGAATTGCTACTGAGCTGAAAATTTAACTGTGTTAACGGCACACAAGTCTAGCTATGTACAAAATTTTTTTGTAAACTCGTTTCTTGTTGATATATTTTGAAAATAATTTTCCAAATTGGCAGTTTTGAAAATGTTTCTTGCGTTACCTACTTACACATATTTTAGCACATTAATGTGCAGAGATGACCATTGTTATTAATTGTCAGTATTATTTTTTAAATTAAATAAAACTGTGAGAACGAAATAATTTACACTTACACTAATAATATTAACCTAAAATCTCTAAATCTTACCCTTAAGTAGACGAATATAAATTTAGTAACACAGAAGAACAAATATCGCAACACGTATCATTAAAACCCAATAGAAGAGGAATTGAGGCCTGTGTCACTGGCTGTTACCAGCGTTCTTGCAGCTTGTAGTTACATGGTTCTGTGCACTTTTGAACTCTGCCTCTTAATGCTCTCGAGATCGTGAACATGGAACGAGATCTGCGTTCATTAGATTTGGAGCTCAAACGCGATGTTCGGAGCTGTGTTTTCAGTTCCCTTACCTCGTTTTCCAAAGAGGTTATTCTCTGATCCAATTCACTTGGATCGGTCGCGGAAGTAGTACGAACTCAGACCTCGTTCCTGTCGGAAAGGGTTGCCAATTGGTCAAGGTCACAATTGTCTCCCGTGGACGCTAGGATTCCACTAGGCGTGTCTTCTGTCGCCCTCAGTTTGAAGCTTCACTGTGCCCATTCGGAATGACCTTCGTTATTTTAATAGGTCTCATTTTACGCATAATTTAATGGCATTATATGATATGAAGCACTGAGAGAACAATTGACTAACCCCAAGGAAGTCAATGTGCTTCTTAGTTGGGCTAAAACATCTTTTTTTTCGTACCATTAAGGCGTTTAAAAGTTAATTCAATTAACTGTGGATTTATTGAAGCTCTCTAAAATACAAACAACACAACAATATACTTTATACCAGGTTACAGTTATTTTTTGTGGGTTAGTCCATTTTCGCTCTGAGTGTTTTTACATTCGAAATGAAAAGTCCATTTGTACACTGAATATTTACATTATTTATAACACGAAGCCAATATTTAGATAAAATTATAATATTATACATTTTACACGTTTCATGTAATATTTTGAATTGTTTTCTACTTGCTAAAAAAGATTATTCACCTCATAAACATCCCCAAAATCATGGGCAGGCAACCTTTCTTGATTACTGCAATTAATAATTATTAGAGGACATCTTTCTATTAGAGCTATTCGTTTCAAGTCGTTTTGTTAAAAAGAAACATTCTGCATTCATATTGATTAGGTTAAATTAAATCTTTCTTGGCGGATACTATAAAATCATTCCAATGTTCAGGAAGGAAAATATTAGGACAATATTTTTTTCTTTTCTGAACCAGACCAAAATCCTGTTGACAGGGCAGGTAGGAGTGTCCACTATAGTACAGAAATTTTAATGTTACTATTCTGTCCTTCACACTTATAAGATGCATGATCAATTTTTCGGTTCTTACAAATTTGCGTATAAAATACCATTCCAAATGAACAAGTACGCATCATCATTTTGCTTATTGTGGATGCCGAAGCAAACTCCAGTTGATTGATATCACTGGTGTTGGTCAAGTTTTCATTAAATCAAAAGTTATGACAGTAGCATTGCCATCTGATTTTCTAAGCAAAGAATCATTCTGCAGACCTTCACGTGCTTTCTTGATTTTTTGTTGATGGATTTCTATTTCCGCAATCAAAACTCTTTTCTCTGAGGCAGTTACATTACCTGCAACGTATCGCATGATGCACGAGTCGGACATTGTTGAATAAAATGAAAATTGAACTGTTCGTAAAAAAAAGCGGAAAATGAAATGAGAAACTATTATCTGATCCTGTTTGCAGTACAGTACATATTTGATAAATTCAAATCTGCAACAATATCTGTAATGAGTTATCGTCCATCAATGAAATATTTCTACATGACAATAAGGACAATTTTAGGCAATGGTACCCAGAGATGAAGAAATTTGTTGCAGAACAAGGTTCGGTGACCCAAAAATTGTTTCTAAACATAAAATTGAAAATGGTCGTTCTCGTTGATTCCACAATATAAGAAATGTTTATCATTTATATTTCATTTTGTTTCCGTATGAAAAACTATGTATGATACTGAACAAATTTCACAGTGGAAGGTACCTCTAGAAATATCCACATACAAAAAGGTTCTCCGTAAAAGCAAATTATTGTGCGTTTGCTCCCCCACACATTTCCAATTCGTTCCGATGTTGAAAAACTGCTTTGCACTGATTTACACTTCCAGGTGGTCACAGCAGAAGCACTGTTTCTTCGACGCACGAACTCCTCGTTCGCCGGAGTCACGACAAATGGCGAACAGCACAAACGGACTATGGCATTATTCCTCTCAGTGACGTCTAGCGGTTTTTGAGAGCAACAACGTTAAACCTGCTAAAATTCCAAACAACTGAAAATATACGAACTCAAACTCATGTTCATTGCATTAATATTGTATGTTGGCAAATAACTCAAATTCACAAAAAAAAATGTGGGTTAGTCCACTTTCGCTCTCAGCGCCTCATATGTAAATGAAAAAAATTAAATCATTTTATACGTGCGTTTTGGCGAAAAAACAGAAAAAAGTCTTTTATATAGTTCGACAATGACAAGTATTTCAAATGGTCTGAAACTGTAGCAGAATCCATCCGCAAAGTTCAAATTATCTGTGTTTCTTACTTTAAAAAAATTAATTAATCAGTTGACCTCTACTAACTCTTGGAGTAGACGGGGTTATCATAGACTTCGCTAAAGCCCTTGATTTAGTGCCTCATGATATCCTATTGGATAACTTAAATAAAACAGGTATAGATAAATGAGTGGTACTATGGGTAGAAATTTTTTTAAGCGACAGATCGCAAAAAGTCAAAATTTGGGAACAACTTTCGGATTGAGGCACTGTAACGTCGGGAGTTCCTCAAGGCTCTGTAATTGGACCATTACTGTTTTAAATATTTATTAATGACTTACCAAATTATTTGAAGTCAGGGGTCAGGACTTTTGCTGACGACTACATCATCTACAGACAGATAAGGAACGAGCAAGACGCGATATTATTACAGTAAGATCTAGATGAAGTCAATAGCTGGGCTCAGGAAAATAAAATCAAAATTAATGGAAAGAAAAGCAGCTCAATCTCGTTTACAAAACGCACTTGTTAAATGAGACAGAATACAGAATAGGCGGGGAACTAATTCCAAGGGTAACGAGCTGCAAATATCTGGGGACATATTTCAACAACAGACTTGGACTGGAGGAACAGCGTGGAAATCCTTACATTTCATAATGAGGAACTTAAATTTTGAAATACTTGTTGCGATCCCTTTAGGGAAAAAATAGAATCATCAGAGAAAGTTGAGAAAAGGGCTTCTAATTTCGTGCGAAAAGTAGAACAACTGGGTTGGAAGATGTCACAAAGGAGAAAACAAGGCTGCATTTGCTATTCAAAGCTTATACGGGGGAAAGACCATGGATTGGAATTAGCTCCAGTTATATAGGTAGATGGGATCATCAATCCAAAGTGAAATGTAGGAAGCAAAAAACAGATGTTGGCAAATTCTCATTCCTAAATAGGACCATCAACGACTGGAATATATTACCTGTGTTTGGAGGAAATCCTCTTCAGGAAAATAAATTCATAACAAATCTCAAAAAACGTGTGAAGTGGTTATCTTCAATAATATAAATGCATTTTTGAATTTAAATGTTAAAGTCAAAGTGAAATGTTAATATAATTCTTGTAGTGTTTCTCTTTTTTCTTTCAGGGCTATTATTATTATTTAGATTAGGAGTATTTATGTTTAAGTAATTTCTTTTTGTATCTGCCACCGGGTTTGCGACCAATTGTAGACCAACAATAAATACAAATACAATTTGCACAAGCATGGCCCCGCTTGCGTCAGTGTGTAATTTAACGCGGTCTTATCCCGATCGGCCTCGTCTACCTCCATCTGCCAGTAGCCTGTGTGAAGAAATAGGCTTCTTCGCTTGAACAGTCCAATCCCTGGTAACGTAGAGGATAAACGTCTCTCTCAGCTATTCGGTTTATCAGCGACAGTCGACGTAAATATGCCAAGTCCCGTCTTTCTTCTTTACGAGAACCACCAGCTTTCTGATGGTTGAATAAAGTCCTTTTGTTTAACATATTTTCAACTGCTACCTGTATGATCCTACTCTCTGCTGGTGACGTTCTCCACTAACCGGAATATTATCGGTTGTGTTGGCTCTTTCCCGGCCTTGCAGACGTTGGAGAATTCTCTTAATACGTCGCTGTTCCTGCGTCAGACCAGTAACTTGCACTTCGGCTTTTCCTCGAGGCTACTCTAATGCACATACCTCGGGATTACTTGAGACGCGTTCTTGCCATTTCTGACCCAAATATCATCTTTGCCATTGCGAAGGCTCACTATTGACACTGGCACGAATAGCACTGACTTATTACAACTCACGAGTAGGTCACAATTAGCAGCATTCGTGCCTCCGACTCGAATGTGCTTTGCAGATGCAGGTGGAAGAAACGATGTTGTGGTTGGTATTCAGTCCCAAGACTGGTCTGATGCAACCTTCTTGCGCAAGCCTTTCCATATCTGAATAACTAGCACATCCTCCATAATCTGCTTAGCGCATTCCATCCTCGGCCTCCCTCTTCTGTTCTTACCCCACACACTTCCCTCTAATGCTAAGACACTTGTGTCTCATATCATGGTCTATTAATCTATCCCTTCAAAGTCCTATTCTGCTTACAGCTTCCTGGTTAGTTACCCTATCCACCCATCTTATTCTCCTATAGCACCACATTTCAAAGGCTTTCTATTATTTTCCTTTCTGCAACTCCTACCATCCACGTTTCACACCCATGGAACGCCACACTCCATACCATACATTTCCTGCTATTCACACTTATATTAGCCGTAAGTAAATTCCTCTTTCTTGCCTGTTCTATCCGACACTAGTTACTGTGCTGCAGAATTCCTTCAAAATATGCCCTCTCAATCTAACACACTTTGTTAGTCCACTACTTCCCATACTATACTCCATCACCTAATATATAATTATTATTATTGTAGGTTTGGATTATGCTAATAAATAACAAAATTAGCTGTAAGGATGAATAAATAAACTTCAATGGCTATTTTTGTAAAGGAGGTTAATACAAACTAACCAAATAAAAAATTCTTTATAAAGTTTACAAATATTTTAATGCAATTTACATTATAATTCAAAAGTAACTTGTAAATCTGTAATACACAAATAAATAAAATTTTTAAAAAAACTGTTGCAATCCAAAATAAATAAGTAAAATAATCTCAATTTATAGGAATAATCAATAGCAATATTGGTAAAATGTATAAGCAATGCTGGATGCAGAGTTTTCTAGACCTATCCCAAATCTTTCTATTCTAATTAAATAAATACATAAATGTAATAGTTTGTTTAACCTCAAGCATTTTATATTTTCATCAGGTGATCCAAGGCAGGCATTCAAGAAATACTAGGAAAATTAGATAAATGTATTTGAAAACACCCATCACAGCTAAATGGCTATTGAATGCCCTGTTTAGGTCCTCAAAGTAGATAATAATTAAACCAGTAATGTCAGTCATCATGTTTATTAACTTCTACCAGGAGCTTTTGGCCTGTACAGCCATAATCTTCTGATCTATATATGTTTCATTGATGAGAGATAAAAACATTTTTTCAATATGACTTTACTAGAGCTGCATCAAACATTCCAATAAGCTTGTACAACAGTTTGGCGGTCTGTTGTATGGACTCATTGGAATGTTTGACACAACTCTAGTTGAGCATAATTGTATTTACTAATTATAGTCTTTAATAATGAAACATACTTTGATGTGATGATTATGGCGTTACAGGCTTAAAACTAATAGAAGTTAATAATGTTTGGACTGGCAATTGTTGTCTGTTTAGAGGTCCTAAATAGGGTATTCAATCAACAACTGACAACAGAACAGTCCAATTAATTGTTTTCTTTTAAGCAATATAAATTCATGTTATAAGTGTTTGATTTAACAATAGTGAATAAATTTATGAGAAGTGATAAAGGAGTGTATATATTTTTAACAGAAAGATCTGTGACAGTCTTGTACTGGTCAACAATTTCAGGTTCAACTCAGGGGATGTCACCATAGAACAATGTTGGAAATTTAAACTAAAAAGTAGGATGAAGAAGAAATAGTATAATTGAAAAGTATTAAATAATATTATTGTTGAAATTTTAATTTGGGGAAAAATTAAACTGTGAGGTAGATAGAAATAAAGCACCTTAATAACATTTTTTTCTTACCACTTCAAATATTTCAGTACTTCCGTTACATTATAAAATATAATATATACACAGATATATATTAATTAAGTTGTAATGTTATAACAAATAATGTGAGATTTATGCATTGAGAACATACTAATATATTATTATCGTCTCAATACTACAAATACTAAATTTCAACAAAAGTTGTTAACATAATAAATTGACTTTTCTTCTCAAATTTAACATACATAAAATTAAAAATGTTGTACACAATAAGTTTTGGTTTTGTTATCACATTTTACATTAGTAATATTTATTATTAAAAATTATGCCTTTGGTTCTGCATTTTAGAATAACAATAAAGTTAATAACAAACATCACTAATAACACACATGTACATTGTATATTTGTATATAAATTACAAAAACAAATATATTATCAGCACTGTCCAACAGTAAAACCTCGTTCAATCATTACCCTTATAAATTCAAAACAGTATGGAATAAAAATTTAGTATCCTATACAGAAAAATGAAAATTTTCATAAGCTTTATAAATGTGAAAGTGAGAGTTTCACACGAATGTCTTTGAACTTAACATACACATTGGTCATCTATGATTCAGCATCCATTAAGTCCATCTCTGAAGCACTGACCACCAAGTTAGTAACATCAACTTCTTGCCATTTTTGCAGATATGTCACAGGATCAAACGTTTCAGCTGTCTGAAATGTTAACATGTTCAAAATAAAACATTTACTTCAAGCATATCTAATTTTGTTAAGTAACATTTAAGATCTTACCAAAAGTGCTGGATATTAATTCTGTTGTCTGACAAGAAAAAGTCACGAGTTAATACAGACAGGCATGTTAGTTTAGCTTTAAAAAAAGGAAACAGATTATTAGTATTTCATAATAAATTAATGATGAATTATAAAAGATAAATGTTAAATTGTTTAAGTAACTTTTGGGCTTATACCAAGTTTTAATTATGGTCATATTATCAATATCAAATGATACAGATGGCAGTGACCACCATCAAAAAGCCACAAGAACTGTCTGAAAAGTTTTTGGTCTCAAATATTTTTTCTTCTTCTCTTGCTCAAAGAACTGTCAGTAGATGCAATATGAAAAAACAACCAATTCCATTCAGCAGATAGCTGGCAGCCACTTAAATCAGTGTGTTGTTAGAAATGGTAACACCAGTGTATTGTGCAGTTCTAAAATAAATCATAAAATTTTCACTGTTAAGTAATGGGGTAGTGAATTGCCTTTCAATGCATAGATGATAATGGCAATACAAAAAATGCAATTACATCTGCACTCATTGGAAAAGTGCATAATATATTTTGGAATATTGGCGACATTTGAGAAATGCCAAGGGCTATTGGAATTTTTCATTAAATTTATCTTTTATAATAGATCATCAATTTATTATAAAATAACACACACAAACAGGTTATTGGTGGATTGATAGGTATGGAAAATTTCTATGACAGGAAATTTTGTTAAGTTGGTAAATAGGATTCTTGTAATAATTGTTCAAATTTTTTGACTGGTAAAACTGAGATAGTTGCAGTCAGTTATCTTAAACATGCACCAGAACTTTAAATGTAATTATTTACTTGCACTGCAGCATAATTTTGAAGAAAACTATTTAGTCATCATTGTTGGAATTTATTCATACAGTTTAATTACTTGCATAAATTTGCTCATGTTTTTGTGTTTTGGTGTTTTATATAAAAAGTGAACAATTTTATTAAATTAAATGTTAATCATATTTACATTGTTGAACTTTAGGACCGGCTGCTTACTAAAAACTCAACGGAGAGCAAGAGTTTAATGTGGGTTTAAACAAAAACTGTGCATCAAAAATTTTAAATTACTCATTCAAACCAGGGGCGAAAAACATAATCTTGTACATCATCGACATGTAGATCTGGATCTGATATTGCATCTCTTCTTTGGTCAGGTGGTGACGGTGTTCCACTGCGTCGATGCTTGTGCCATCAGATCTTGAAGCATAATTTATTTTTCCTGTTGTCATCCACTATTCCTAAATAATGTAATGTAATCTCCAATCTCTCTCAAAACGTAATGTGTTCCACTCCAGTCCACTCTCTCCTATCTTCTCTATATACAAAAATCTGTTTTTCCTCCTCTTATGTAAGCGTCTGCCCCGCATTTTTCTGCCTGGTGGGGTGTGTGAACTTTTTCCCCAGGATGGCCTGAGAAGCAGGTCTGTCATCCCTTATAATTCTTGGGATGGCCTGAGCTTTATTGTAGCAACCGGATTTGTCGCTAACTCAAGCCTCTGTCCCAAGGACTGACCTGCTATAAGTGGTACAGATTTTATTCCTCTTTCCTGGCTATCGATATAGTCAATTGGACATTAATTTAATACTAATCAAATGCAATCTTACTTGCTTGTCGTTGGTTTAATAAACAGCCTAACCCCCTTCATTATAATTATCTATATACATACATACATATATATATATGTATATATGTATTTCCTTGTGCATATATATATAGAAAGAAAGATAGAAATATTTGGGAGAAAGGCAGGAAATTCGCTCTTTAAATCATATGTACGGCATGGAATCATGCACAAGGAAATACATATGTTAAGCGTAGAAGGGAATGGAAGAAGGAAGAAAGACTGAAAAAATTCGATGTGGCCAGGACTCAAACCTGGGTGCACGAAACAACAGTGCATCACCCCTAGAGCCGGGGCGTGCGTCTATCCACTCCGCCACCACATCGAGTACGACCAACCGAACATTTTCAGTCTATATATCTTAGGTTTTCAAGTTAGGATGGATAGAGAAGAGGGATGGAAGAATTAGGAGCATCCGTTAAGGATAAATTAAATATATATATATGGGATAAGTGACGAAGTCACACATTTGATAATTGGATAGAAAGAAAGATAGAAATATTTGGGAGAAAGGCAGGAAATTCGCTCTTTAAATCATATGTACGGCATGGAATCATGCACAAGGAAATACATATGTTAAGCGTAGAAGGGAATGGAAGAAGGAAGAAAGACTGAAAAAATTCGATGTGGCCAGGACTGAAAATGTTCGGTTGGTCGTACTCGATGTGGTGGCGGAGTGGATAGACGCACGCCCCGGCTCTAGGGGTGATGCACTGTTGTTTCGTGCACCCAGGTTCGAGTCCTGGCCACATCGAATTTTTTCAGTCTTTCTTCCTTCTTCCATTCCCTTCTACGCTTAACATATGTATTTCCTTGTGCATGATTCCATGCCGTACATATGATTTAAAGAGCGAATTTCCTGCCTTTCTCCCAAATATTTCTATCTTTCTTTCTATCCAATTATCAAATGTGTGACTTCGTCACTTATCCCATATATATATATATATATGAGATAGGAAATGACATTGTCATGTTTAAAACAATTAATGGGGAAAGGACAGAGAGATAGAAAGAAGATGACTTACCTGAGGTTCATAGATGGTAGACACCTTGTGAGTTTTGGAGAACTTCGGCTAGCCGATCACTGGAAATGTCTTCCTAACCTTCTGATGAAGGGGGCGGTGCCTCCGAAAATTCAAGTTCTCCAAAACTCACAAGGTGTCTACCATCTATGAACCTCAGGTAAGTCATCTTCTTTCTATCTCTCTGTCCTTTCCCCATTAATTGTTTTATATATATATATACGAATTAATGATTGAAACGTGACGTCGTCACACACATTGTATATTTGGATAGGGTGTAAGGATAGAACATGTGGGATAAAGTTGGGAAAGCTGAGCGTAGAGAGGAATAGAAGAAGAAAGAAAGACTGAAAATATTAGGCATCTTCTTCTACTCCTCTCTATGCTGATCACACAGCTTTCTCTGAGCATATTTCTATGCCGAGCTTGTGAATTAAAAGCGAATTTCCCTACTTTATCCCACATGTTCTATCCTTACACCCTATCCAAATATACTATATATATACAAAATTAATATAAAGAAAGGAAATTATTCATATGTCATTTCTTTGTGACACAAAATAATAATTGAAGAGTTTTATTTAATGGTCTCTAAGAAACACAATACCTGACATACATAATAAAAATTAAATCCTTTAACTGGAATATATAGCGTTAAAATAAGGTAGTGGGGAGGGGGAACTATATTGTATCGCGTGTGGTTAAGTGTGCAGATATATAGAAATAGTATAGGATACATGAACAAAAGTTAGGGCTACAAAATAAAGCAAGATGGAACAGAGGTACCAAAGAGGCTACAAAACGGCCCCACCGCAAAGTAATGCATGAGCGGTTCCGCGGTGGACATAAGCCAAGGAGAAAGGGTGTTGTGGTTTAGTGAATAGGAGGTTGTTTTTCACCGATTTGAAATGGAATGACCCTAATGTCATTTTCAAAAAAGTATGGACCAATAAAGCTGCAAAATCGGGGTCCCCATCTGAGCGCTCCAAAACCCAGCCGGTGTTAAACAGCGTTGTCTATGGTCATTAACTTTGAGATCCTGGGTCAGTGTGTATAGTTCCAATGCAAAATTCCACAAGTTGAAGTCTGCAACTGCCCCAAGTTTCTCCTGCACACTTTCACTGACCACTGTTATGTTCTCAACCAATCTGGCATTCCACTGACCTACAGGTGTGGCTGTCCAGTTGTTTTAAATTTGGCCACCATCGTTGGAATGTTAAGTTTGACAGACCACCATGGTATCTTAACATGGGCACAATGCACGTAAAATTTGCACTAATGAACAGTCAATATGACAGTAAAGTTTTATCATTTGGACGTACTGCTTAACTTGCCATGGTAATTTGGCATCAGTAACTGAATAATAAACAACACCATTCCTTATCTCTGCTATAATTTGTCCAGAAAGTCTAATGTAATTATACAAAAATAAAACATGCAAACCAATGGGAAAATTTAATTTTGAGTGTTAGATAATGGTGTTCATACCACAAAGGAATTACAAAGTCAATGTGCAAAAAACAATTCGCAAGCTAAGGCATGCTAGAAAAAACTTCTTAAGCAAATTTTAATAAAAGAATTTAGTGGAATCGGAAATACCTTTCTGATGACGCCTCTAAATTCTTTCTTAATTCTTTCCCAGTCTGGGGGTGGCAGTTTGACTGCTTCTGACAACGCAAACTGTAAAAGTTCCTTGTGTGTATATTTATAAAAATGTTGAACATTTGAATCTGAAAGCAATATAAACTATGCAAACTCCACAAATGAAAATAATAAGCAGGTTTAGCAATCACACTGTTAATTACTTATTCTACTTAAACAAATGATCAGTCAAATTGCTCAAGTACAAAATAAGTTTTTGTCTCGTTTTTGTAATCACTCCTTACTTTCACCTTAACAGTAAAATCAGTAAGAATGATTGTTAAAATTTCACAAACACACTCAATTTGGTGCTATTAACATAGCATTAATAGAAAGTAGATTAACAATTTAGGGCCATGTAAATATTTTCAGAAAAAAGTGAATCATAGAAACATATTACTCCTCATTAGAGAATCACAAAACATCTTTAACATGTAACACATCTGTAACTGAATTTTCATACTATTCACATTTCTGATATTTTGTATGGTTGAAATTGGAATACTGTAGATTATCATCATTGTGTTTACAAACAGATTCATTACCTGTATTTGTGTTCATGTGGATTGTAATGTGGAATCAACATGTTCCATATCAGGACAGCTGCCTTGGTGAACAATGTAACTGACACGGAGACTAAAATAGAGAATTTCTATAGTGGTGAATTTAAATTGTAAGAGAAACATTACTGAATGAGGGGGAGGTATGTGACATCCAACATTGCAGGAAGCAGCATAAAGAGATATTTTGAGATGAAGAAAAAAAGAAAAATGCATTACAAATTACACCAACCTGTGTGGTGAAATTTAAAAGGGAGTGATGATATGAAGAATTTAGGACTGGTTTATAAGAGTTGAGGAGAAAGTGATGTAGAAGAGGTAAAGGACACTGCACATGGATTTGAACAGTTTGCAGGAGTCCTACAGGTGCTTAGTAGTTTGATGCAGTCAAACAGCTACTCTGCTGTTAGGTTCTAAAACAGTATTCAAGAATTTTTAAGACATCTGTTCCCAACAGACTAAACCCTACATCGAGTTTCACTTAATATGCTGCCAGCAGACCAACACAGTCAACATTAAGTTCAGTTAAAGCAACAAGATGATGTATTTTCCACAATACTAACATGATAGCACATCCATAATTTTTCTGTTAATTAAGCACCATTATCTCTTAGAGTTTGTGTTCATTTTAATTTATCCATATTAATAAACTTTGTGAGTAACTGATATCATTCTGTGGTTAAAAGTCAAATTCCAAGTTATCAAGTGGCATTACTTAATTTCTCTTTACCTAAACAAGAACACCAGCAAACTTTGTATTTCTATGATATTCCTATTAAGGAATAGTTTTAAAATATTTCTAAGCAGCTAAGTAAATAATAATTTTAATACATTACTAAACTAATAACAACTGCATTTATTTAAAACCAATAAATTACTAGCTACTAAATAAAACACCCACCACTCCAAATGCACAAAAACTATGCATATGTTGGGCAAAATCATTACACACAATGAATATTATTACTAAATTTTAATTTGAATAACCCCATTACTTATGACTCAATGAAATGTTAATAAATAATCTATGGCATTCTCAGATTGAAACAATTAAATTATTAAAGATAAAGACAATTAAACATAAAAGCCAATAAGTTGAGCTACTATTTGAGCTTCATCAACATAATCTAATAATAAAGATAACATAGAAATATATCAAATTTTTTATATTCTGATAATTTCAAGCTTTATATGTAAACATTTAGAGTTCAATAATTTTGTTGATTTTAATGTAAATATTTTTAGTATTCTGATGGTTTCATAATTTTAATGTGAACATGTTTCATATTCCGATAATTTCAAACATTTTAACAATCACAACCAGGCCACAGCAGCAAAACTCCTACAACCCCTACAATTATCACCCCTCTCTTTACCCCTCCCCAAATATCAACTGCAATAAAAAACCTAAAAAACAAAGCCTCCCCAGGTCATGACCTCATCACAAACTGCCACCTAAAACAATAATCTTAATTACCTATATCTTCAACGCTATCCTCAGAACCACTTATTTTCCAAGCAAATGGAAACACGCAACCATCATAATGATACCGAAACCAAAAATTCACCTTGAGAGTTATCATCCAATAAGTCTCCTTCCCACATTATCCAAATTGTTCGATGAACTACTACTGCCCCAACTAATTAATCAACTCTCCTCTCTGATACCTAACACTCAATATGGTTTTCGCCCAAAACACTCCTGTCCCAATCAAATATACCGTCTCTCCAACCTCATAAACAACTCCTTTGGACATCGCAAATCCCTCATCACCACCTTTACTGACATCAAAAAAGCATTTGATAAAATCCACCACCCTTCCCAATACCCTTTCAAACAGAACCTTCTCTGTTAAAATAAATAACTACCTCTCCCAACCTCACTCAATCATGGCGGGAAGTGTCATTGGCCCGTTCCTACACAACATCTTCTCCCACAATATCCCACAACATCCTAACACTAGCACAATCTTTTTCACAGACGACATAGCCGTCTCCTTTGAAACCTCCTCTCTCACCTGACTTCCAACCACTACAATCAGCACTCAACAACCTAGAACAGTGGTCCAAACAATGGTGAATCAGTATCAACCCCACCAAATCAATAACTATCCCATTCACACTAACAAAAAACCCTCCTCCCCAAATTCGCCTCTATCAAAACAATTCATTAATCCCTACAAAAACAGATACCACCTACCTCATAATCATGTTTGACTCAAAACTGTCCTGGAACCTCATATAAATTTTCTCCTCTCCAAAATAAACCAAAAATTCAAAACTCTATATCCCCTTCTAAACAGAAAATCCCCTGTCACCACCAGCACAAAACGCCTCAAATACCTCTCCATAATACAACCCACCTGGTCCTATACCTCCTCCATATGTGAACAACAGCCAAAATTCAAACCAAACAAAACATAATACTATGTGCCATTACAAACTCTCTCTGGTACCTAAGAAATTCCGTCATCCACTAAAACATCAAAATTCCCAATGTTAACTTAGTAATCTCCAAATCCATAACAAATCTAATCAAAAGCGCACTCGACCACCCAAACCACACAATCCAGCAATTTCAAAACAATTCTCCTCCACCTCTATGCTCCCGTCGCCAAAAAAGAAAACTCCCAATTGACCTCATCCTCCCCCCTGATCATTCAGGAACACCCTAACCCACTCTACCATCATGCCTGCAGACCACATCCTCATTAATCCTCCAAGAATCAGTTCACTGCTTGTCAATCATCACACACCCACATCATATGCCCCTCAGATACAATTAAACCTAACCTGATTGACTAAAGTAGGTTGATCAAACAGATTAACCTACCCTCACGCAACCATATTAATTATATACCCTATTTTATTTTCATGATTTTTTTTATATTGTATATACTATATTGATATTGGCCTAACTGATAATCTGAAAGATAATAGTTTTTATATAGAAATTTAAAAAAAAACGTTTTATGTAAACATTTTACTTTTCTAATATTTTCTTTAATTTTATGTAAACTTTTTTCTAGAGTTCTGATAATTTTCGTTATTTTAATGTGGACATTTTACAATTCTGAGATTTTAGTCTTTTTAATATAAACATTTCTAGGGTTCTGATAATTTTTAATGTGGACGTTTTTCTATTCTGATATTTTCATAATTTTAGTGTGGTATTCTTGTAGTGTTATGTTATTTTAATATTCTGATATTACCATAATTTTAATGACAGAATTTTAATATTCTGATTCTTTTATGATTTTGATGTGAACATTTTAGTATTCTGCTGGTTTTATAATTTTGGTGTGAACATTTTTGGTTATCTTAAATTTTTATGATTCCTACGTTAACATTTTAATATCCTGATATATTCGGGATTTTAAGGTAAACATTTTTAGTACTCAGAAAATTTCATAATTTTGGTGTGAACATTTTTAAGAGTCAAATATGACTAATACTTTTATGAAAAATTTAATTCCTATTGTTAAGCGAATAAAATTTTTGATGTAAACAGGGGGAATAAATGTAATGATCGCTTATGTAACCAGCGAAATTACATTAGCACTATGTATTAAAATCAATTTACCGTAACATAGCATAATCAAGGTGATCGTGTTATTTTGTGTATAGTAATTTTTTTAAGTTCATTTGGGTAAGAAGGATTACGATTTCCACAATGACCACCAGGACATTGCTGACAGGGGTGGATTTATGGCCCTAGGACAATGCCGGAATTAACGGTACTCCTAGGGTCTGTAGAGGCTAGCGACAGCAAGTAGCACTACAAGTCTAGAGATGAGATGAGCAGCATTGCTTATCAACAATAAGCGACATGACTCGTTGACAAAGTCCTTACGAGGACGCCATCAGCAGATGCTATATCATGGCCGACCAACTCCAATTAATTCCGCTGGGTCCAGTTATGTGCACCGCAGCTAAAAAGCAGCCTCATACGGAAATAATGGTAAATAGCACATCCTTCCTACCCAGGCCATTTGTAAAATGTGTTAAAAATTTTCATATATAATTAAACTCACGGGCAACCTGAGATTCCGTGGCTAGGACAATCCTTGATTTCGCTAGAATGAGCTAGTAATTGTAAATATGTCAATTTTGTTAATATTAGTATTAGATAATAACTTGTAAATAGTCTTTGATTAAAACCTCTGAAAATAAAATCATAATAATCAAAAGAATTATTCATTTTAAAAAATGGAACCCTCAGTAATATGTATAAAGCAATAAAAATTATTAATATCCACCCATCATCACAATATCAATAATTTACTTCAATAACTGAAAAATATTTCAAAGCAATGTTTTACAATCAGCATTGCTCTTAACATTGATTTTGGGAGAAATATAGACTGAAATACTGCATTCCACATATACAGATTATTGAATGAATCACATTGAAACGTGAGAACTGTATAATAACAGATTCAATAAGAATGCCAACATTCTCCAAACTACCACTATGTTCATTACACAGCTATTTACTTGTGCATGATATATTAAATTATTTGTCAAGTATATCATAGACATGTAAGTTTGATATGCCCAGCTATATAACTATATATGCAATAGTTTCATAATAGTTATGGTACTTTAAAATAAAATAAAAGTTTATACTTTTTAGGATGAGAAATAATTAATTACACACAACACACCAGAAAGAAAATCTATGTAATAGTTTATCCTATCAAAATTACGTCTACTGTTCAAAAATATTGTTTATCTGTAATGTTCTCAAGTAAAATTCAAGTTTTAATATGTCAGAATACATTTTAAATTTATATTCACACTTATGAAGTAGAAGCAAGTTATCTATCTACCTCTCTGATTAAGTTCAACATTCAATGCTTCAGAGGATTCAATATTATGTAAAATTTCAGTTGCCACGTCCATATTTAACGGTTGTCTTAAAATTCTTTGTTTTCCTGCAGAATCTGTTGAGGCTTTATACGTCTCATCACTTTCACTAGTAGTACCACTGTCGACTCCATCTATCCTACTACTAACTACAGGTTGACTATTTCCTACTAAAGAGAGGCTGTCACCATCATCACATCTGAAACAACCAATGCATGGCAGTTGTTTTACACAAATATCATGAACAAGTTCTTCCCCTATTTCTAAAAAAATTAATGGAGTGTAGTATGGGAAATAGTGGAATAACAAAGGGTGTTAGGTTGGGAAGGGATATTTTAATGGAAGATATTCTGCTACTTGGGAAGCATAATAACTAGGGATGGTAGACAGCACAAGCAAGGAAGTCTTTCATGAAAAAAGGAATTTACTAACAAGTAATAGTGTGAATATTAGGAAATCAATCCTAAAAATGTTTGTATGGAGTGTGCTGTAATATGGGTGTAAAACGTGGACGATAGGAGTTACAGAAAGGAAAACAATCAAAGCCTTTGAAATGCGGTGCTATAGCCAAATGCTGAAAATCAGATGGGTGGATAGAATTACTAACATGGATGTTCTGAACAGAATAGGGGAAGAGCAAACAATATGGAGGATGTTGAGCAAGAGAAGGGATAGATTAATAGGCCATGTTTTAAGACATGAAGACCTTGCAAAATTAGCATTAGAGGAAACTGTGTGGGATAAGAACAAAAGAGGGAGGGTAAGGATAGAATTCGGTAAGTAGATTAGGGAGGATGTGGGATGCAATATGAAAATGAAAAGGCTTGCACAAGATAGGTTAGAATGGAGGGTTGCATCAGATCTGTCTTACGACGGAATACCACAAAAACAACAAAAGAAGAAAATAAAAATATATATGAAGAATTAATGTCACAAATACCAAAATTAAACAATAAATTTTGAAATAATTTTGATCACATTGGGGATGTTTAGACCATCCATTGTGATACTTGTCAATAAACCAAATTAACTAAAAACATAACACAAAGAGAACAGCCAAAAGATAAAATTAATACAAATAATTTAGCAACCATCATATAATTTATCAAGTTGAAAAGTTTTAGTTTGATAATACTATTGTTTTAGATAAGGAAGTGAATTTTAAGAAAATATTAATTTCAGAAATGTTGTATATTAAAAGCAACAAATTTACTGTAAATATTAAACATGACACTTTACAACTTAATAAATTATATGATGGTTTGTTAAATTTTTTAGCTAATTTTATCTTTTGGCTATGATCTTTGTATTATATCTTTAGTTGATATAGTTTATTGACAAGGACCACAATGGATGGTCAAATTGTCTACTTAAGTTCAAATTTTTTTAAAAAAAATATTGTTTAAGCCTGTTATACAGGTTGTTGATTCATAGATGTTAATTGGTGCTATAATATAAACACACGACAAATTTTTACTCACTCTTTCATACCAAAACTTGTAAGGCGCTCTGTTTCTTCAGCGAAATATTCATCCAAAACCAATTTTGCTTGCTGTAATTAAAATTAATAAATTAACAAATAGAAATTGAAAAATTTCAATATTAAATCTAAGTGTTTATGCCTATAAAACAAGTAAAGATAAGGTGACAAAGTCAAAATAATTAAATCACTTGGCTAGGGAAGAGAGACAGACAACTAATGACTTACAATAAATTAATAGTAGGCAACAGAAGTCTGGGAAAGAGTATCATGTCATATATTCAAGAGACTGAGTGACCTATTGTCGTCACCAAATTAGTAGAGCCCTAAGTTTGAAGCCTCACTGTGCCCATTAGGATTGACTTATGTTATAGTAAAAGGTCTCGTTTTATGCAGAATTAAATGCTATTATAAAATACATAAATAATTTTTTAAAGACATCTTATACATGCAGTTTGGCAAAACTGAAAAAAAATCAGAGTCTTTTTACTTTCTTTCATATAGCTCAACTTTGACAACTCATAGATTTCAAAATGGTATTTAAATGGTCTGAAAATTTAGCAAAAGACAGTGTAAACCCTTTCAAACCTGTAAAAAAATGAGACCTTTCACAATAGCGTAAGTTAATCCGATTGGTCACAGTGAGTCTTCAAACTCAGGGCTCTACTATTTTGACGACATTACTTCAGGATATGTACAATCAACTTGGTGGCCAGGAGCTGACTTAGCTGTGTCACTTATTTGAAGTTAATGTTATTTTTACAGGAGTAGTAGTTTATGGTAAGGCCAAACTGGGTGAGGGAAATCAGGAAATTAGTGGTCAGGAAATATGAATCATCAATGGTAGAGTATTGAGTGGAAGTGGTTATGATGTTCGCATGGAAAGTGGTTTGAATCATGGATAAAAAGTTTCTCTACTATTGGTTGGAGGGATTCAACCACAAAAACAAATTCTATTACTAGGAGAATTGTAGCCAGTAACAATTTGGTCATTCCATGTCATGTTCAATGCTGCAACATTAAATGACCTGCTATGGATTTCATAAAACAATTTTATTCATAATTCCTTTTGGGGTCCATGGTAGCTTTGCACCAACAATCAAAGATGGCCCCAAGTCAAGTGAAGCCAGACATGGGTGGGTTTCTTTGCCTGCAGGTTCCCAAGCCTGATAAGTTAATATAAATATATACTTTACCCGTCTTCCCTCCTACACCATTTACCAAATTAATAGACTCTCCTCAGCTTTCTATATCAGCCAAACAAAACTTCCTTAATGTGCTGCTAACCACTGCAGTACTGTGCAATTATCTCAAATACAATTCCCAATAGTTGCCCACGATCAGATCCACAATACTAACAATTTCAACCCCCCCCCCCCCAAATTCGACAGATGCTGCACTCCATCTTTGAGAACTCACTTTCCAACACTCATCCTACAGCCTAGCTCAAGCCCTGGTCTCAGCATCCTCTAAAAATCTACCTTTTTTATCTCACTCGCTATCGTTACATTTCCTTTCCTCCCCTTAATTGCACGTGTGTATTGTATATGTGTTATTACAACTAGTACACACAGTTGAGAGAATTTGTATATAGACACACTTTTAGAATGAAATCTCAGAACTTTCATCCCCCACCTGAAATAGGAGACTTGAAACAATGTTGCATGACATTCCTCAACCCTTGTTCGCACTTGATAAGTAATTTAGACGAGTAATGAGTAGTTTAGTAACTGAGCTAGTAGCAAT